>CM071636.1:2364489-2794524 GCA_036419045.1 Scirpophaga incertulas
ATTAGACATACATATATCAGTTTTTTTGATAGAAATATATAATAAAAACCATGTCTAAGGTACAATGCTGCGAATTCATCACATAATCTGCCCCCACCGGGGATTTTCATGTGAAATTGAAAATGGAGGTTGAATATAGTATTTGGTGTATTCTAAATTCAAACACATAAATACATATATGTCACGGCCTTGTTCCCAATGGGGTAGGCAGAGACCACCTCTCTCCACTTGCTACGATCCTGGCACACTTCTCTTGCTTCCTCCACTTTCATGAGCGACTTCATGCATGCTCGTCAGATTGCGAATACTCTTGACTCGGCCTTTCTTTAGACATCTTCGATTTGATCGAGAATATGTCCGCCTAAGATCGACCCTGCACCGATTCAACGCCAAAGCAGAAAAATAAATAAAAATGTTATTTTATCTCTGTTTTTGGGGGAATAGTGTATATGAACGTCTCCCTCTGTCCAACAGTGAGTGTCCACTGTCAGAAGAGCGCGCCGTGGATCCGCGGTTCCCCGACGTGGTGAAGCTGAGCGACTATCTGCAGCACGGCAAGAAGACTCAGTTTTGGAGGAGAAACTATGTGAAAAGGGTGAGTTCCAAATATTGAATACTGCCTTGTCTAACTTACGGCTGCCAAAATTGGATATATGATAAACAAGCTAGCAACAAAATACAGACCATCAAAGAAGAATGGAGGCGAAGTTGCTTGGGTATTAAACTAAAAAAATAGAGTTAGAAACATAGACATTACAAATAAAAACCAAGGTAAGTTGATGCGTTACTATATTCGCTAGCTAGAAAATGGAAGTGGGCAGGGCATGTAGCCGCAGGTACAGAGATGACAGGGGTGTGACTGCACGAGTGGTTAAATGGTCAGGCCCAGGAGGTACAAGAGGCAGAGGCCGACCTTGTGCCCGCTGGGTAGATGAAATAGTAAGGAAAGCCGGTAGAAATTGGATATCTAAGGCCAAAAATAAGGATATCTGGCACGTCCTTGGGAGGGCTTTTACCGAAGGGGGTCCACACAGTAAACATAGATTAAATAACAATTTTTTATTATTTTTTAGTATTTTGTATAAATAATAATAAGTAGACACTAAGTAAAACTGTTAAGTATATAAATAGGTTCAACATAATTCTTGTGTGGAATGAATAAAGCTTTTATTTATTTATATATATATATAGTAATATATATATATATATATATATATATATGTAAAGAAATGACATTTCATTAATTTAAATTTGCCGCGCTTTGCGCTAGTTCGCGTATTCATAGGTTATCTGTGGAAGATATAAAAAACAATAAGAAAACTTAGAGATAGAAATTAATCGTAAAATTTATAATTAAGCAGACGATATTAGTAAACTTTAAATGTCGTTTCTTTGTATTTTCAGGTAAGATATAAGTGTGGTTAAGATTTAAGTTGCAAAATTGTAAAAGTGTGTTAAATAAACAATCTCTTTGTATTTTCAGAGAAACAATTTATGGTTTATTATAAAAATCCTCAATAATATATCTTATAAAACGACATTTTCGTTAACTAAAAGAAGATGGACCGGTTGCAATTTGAGTTTACGATGATGGCCTCAAATGATGGCAAATCCAATATATTAGCCATAACCTCAATATCTACAGAAGAAGGAAAATGTTATGTTTTACCTGATGAACTGAAGCCGGTGACTCATCATAAATACATTACTAAATTGAATACATTCTCAAAAATAAAAAATAGTATAAAGAAAAGGTACAAAGTAGAAAAATATGGATAAAATTGGATGAAGATCTAAAGAAAACATATATGGATGAGGAAGGTAATATACAATTTTTAGATCAATATCTAGAAGAGATGAGCACAAAACAAGCAATAGGCAACGACGACAGTTTGCATCAGATCTTGGAAAAATTAATTGAATCTACAACGAAGAAAGAAAATCAACATAATCTAAAACATATTTCAGAGAAATTTATTATTGAAAAATTCACAAGCAAAAACCCTAATGCTATGCAGTGGATAGAGAATTTTGAAAAAGAGTGTAAACGCTTTAATATTACAAAAGATGAAACAAGAATAGATATTTTGAGATTATTTTTAGAAAAATCTTGTTTAGACTGGTATAGCTCAATGGTCATAAAACTAACAGTAAATTCTGAGTGGAATGAGTGGAAAAGCAAATTTTTAGAAACTTTCCAAAACCAAGGATGGGACATAGTAACAACTGCTTTCACATTCAAGTATAAAGAAGGACTGTTAATTGATTATGCTACAAAAAAAAGAACGGCTTATACTAGATATAAACAAATCCATAGATCCCAAAACAATGATATATCTTATTGCAACAGGTTTACCTGGGTTTATCTTGAATAAGTTAAATAGAGACGAACTCAACAGCACAACTGATTTGTTCAATGTGATAAGAAAATATGAAGGTATGATGTACAAGAGAAACTCAACTATAATAAAGAATAGTACATTACCTTATAAAAATAAAACTTATGAGAAGAAGCCATGCAAGACATGTGAATCTTTGGATAAAGGAATTAGATATCATCCGACAGAATCATGTTGGTTCAAAAAAAATAAAAATGAATCTGAAAAGGTCTTTAATACTAAAAATGTTAATAATAACTCCATTATTGAAGTAGATATGACCACGGATAAAAAAAACGAGTAAGTACACCATTAATCAAAGTTAAACTTTTACTAGAAAATAAACTAGAAGTGAGCGGCATTTATGATTCAGGCTCACAGATCTCTTTAATAAATTCAAGACTGATTAAAGTTAAAGAGAAAAAAAAATGTTAATATAGCATATATGAAAACGGTTAATGGTGTAAAGAAGACAGATGGCTTGATAACAATAAAAATAAAAATATTTGATTTAGAGGAAGAGATGGATGTATACATAGTAGAAAACGAAAATTTTGATGATTTTATAATCGGATTAGATATGATAAAGAAATTCAGATTAGCCCAAAGTGAGGACTTAAAGATAGAACAAAAGAAGAAAATAAATAAAATAGACAATATGTCTAAAGATAACAGAAATGAAGATAAGAATATAAAAACATATGCAATAAATTTCAATGAACATATAGAAACAGAGGAATTCACAAGCAAGACAGACCATTTGGATAATAAAAGAAAAACTCAGATAGAAGAAATTATAAAGGAATATAAAACAATTTTTGCTAAGGACAAGTATGATATAGGATCAGTTAAAGATTATGAAGCCCATATAGATTTACTAGTAAATAAGTACTGTAGTAGAAGACCATACAGATGTACAATAGAAGATAAATTAGAAATTGAAGAGCAAATATCCATGTTACTAAAGCATAATTTGATCGAAGAATCTTACAGTCCTTTTGCTGCGCCAGTGACATTGGCATTTAAAAAAGGTGAAAATAGAAAATCCCGTCTATGTATAGATTTTAGAGAACTAAACAAAATTGTTGTACCACAAGCTCAACCTTTTCCATTAATAGATGATCTGATTATTAAAACTAGAAACTGTAGGTATTTTACTACACTGGATATAAACTCAGCATTTTGGCCATACCACTAAAAGTGGAAGATAGAAGCAAAACAGGATTTGTCACACAAGATGGCCACTTTCAGTGGACCTGCCTTCCTTTTGGTTTGAAAACATCACCAGCAATTTTCCAAAGAATTTTAAGTAATATTATAAGAAAGCACAATCTCACAGGATACTCCGTAAATTTCATCGACGATATTTTGATTTTTATTCGTCCACGTTTGAGGGACATATAAACACATAAAAAATGTATTAGATGCTATAATAAAAGAAGGTTTTAGATTGAAGTTTAAGAAATGTACCTTTGCTTCAGACTCAGTAAAGTATCTTGGCCACGTAATTCAGAACAATTCGGTAAGACCACTAAAAGACAATTTGATTTCAATAAGACAATTTCCAACCCAAAGACGCAAAAGAATATCAGGCAATTTTTGGGAAAAATCAACTTTTACCATGAATACATACCAAGAAGCGCAATTATCTTAGATCCATTACATAATTTATTAAGAAAAAAACGAAAAGTTTGTATGGTCAGAAAAATGTGAAGAATCATTTAATCAAATAAAAAGATATTTATGTTCTCAACCAATATTGGAAATATATGACAAAGACCTACCAATAAAAATCTTTACAGATGCGTCCTTAGAGGGTATTGGGGCAATATTAAAACAAACACAATTAGACGGTAAAGACAAACCAGTGGCATATTTCTCAAAAAAACTAAATGAATCTCAAAGACGGAAAAAGGCGATATACTTGGAATGTTTGGCTATGAAAGAAGCTGTTAAATACTGGCAACACTGGCTCATTGGAAAACAATTCACTATTTACTCAGATCACAAACCTCTAGAGAACATGAACATCAAATGCAGAACAGATGAAGAATTGGGTGATCTCACATACTACCTGTCTCAATATGACTTTACAGTAAAATATATACCTGGTAAAGAAAATGTAGAAGCAGACTGTTTGAGCCGAAATCCTGTATTGGAATCCGAAGATAACAAAAAGGAACTATTGAAAATAGTTAATTTAATACAAATAAAAAGATATAGTTGAAGATCAAGAGAAAAATGAAACAATAAAAGAAAAAAAACAAAATTTAATACATAAGAATAGAATCTATTATAAAAAGACGAAGAATCATGAAAAAATTATCCTCTCAGAAGAATTTAGTAAAAAGCTTATAAAAAAGGTTCATGAAGATTTATGCCATATTGGGATCAGACAATTGCAGAAAAAAATAAGTCCAATATATACAGCTGAAAACCTAACAAAGAACATCATAATTATTTGTAAAACTTGTGAAATATGCATAAAAAATAAATCAAGATGCCAAAGAAAATTTGGATTAATGTCGCAGCTGGGACCAGCAACAAAACCATTCGAGATAATGTCAATTGATACTATCGGTGGATTTGGAGGATCTAGATCAACAAAAAAATTTCTACACCTTTTAGTAGACCATTTCACAAGATATGCATTTATTGCGACATCAAAAACACAGAATGCAAGTGACTTTATAAAACTAACAAATAATGTACTAGAGACAGATGAGATTGGAATAATTCTGACAGATCAATATCCTGGTATCAATTCAAGAGAATTTAAGAAACATTTGCAAGATAACAACATTAAATTAATTTTTACAGCTATTAATACACCATTCTCAAATGGCTTGAACGAAAGATTAAATCAAACAATAGTTAATAAAATTCGATGTAAAATAAATGAGAAAAATAATAATAGGGCCTGGACAACAGTGGCAAAAGAATGTATACAGAAATATAATGACACAGAACACTCTGTTACAGGCTTTGCACCTAGATATTTACTGGATGGTACGAATGTTAGTACTCTACCAAATGAATTAAAAGCAATAGAAAGGGAAGACAAGTGGATGGCTGATAAAATATTGGCATTAGAAAATACAATAAAATCCCACAAGTACAATAAGAAAATATTTGATAGAAATAGAAAAAATGCAAGAGTTTAATATAGGAGACAGTGTATATGTAGAAAATGGAAATAAACTAAATAGAAAGAAATTAGACGAATTAAAAATAGGCCCTTTCAAGATTATAGAGAAAAATCGAACTTCCATTTATAAGATTGACACTGGCAACAGAAAAACAGAATCAACTTTATTCCACATAACAAAATTACAACCTGCCCCAACAGAAGCTGAAGAAAATGAATATAAGAGAATTAATAGATACAGTGTAAAAGTGCATATATTATTTAGGATTTTGCCTCTTAGGGGGGGAGATGTAAAGAAATGACATTTCATTAATTTAAATTTGCCGCGCTTTGCGCTAGTTCGCGTATTCATAGGTTATCTGTGCTGAAGATATAAAAAACAATAAGAAAACTTAGAGATATAAATTAATCGTAAAATTTAATAATTAAGCAGACGATATTAGTAAACTTTAAATGTCGTTTCTTTGTATTTTCAGGTAAGATATAAGTGTGGTTAAGATTTAAGTTGCAAAATTGTAAAAGTGTGTTAAATAAACAATCTCTTTGTATTTTCAGAGAAACAATTTATGGTTTATTATAAAAATCCTCAATAATATATCTTATATATATATACAACATACCATACAACATGCCTCTTCCCCGTGGAGGTAGGCAGATATCACAGTTCTTCTACTTGCTACAATCCAAACATACTTCGCTAGCTACCTCGACTTTCATTTATACTCTTGACCTTATCTTCCTTCATCCAAGTATGTTTATCTAGATCAGTAATTCTCAATGTGGTCTATGTCGACCCCTAGGGTTTATGACAACCTGCAAGGGGTGTACGTCAGCGAAATGAAAATTTGAGGGTCCATGAAATGAAAACGGGGGTCCACGATAATGGATCTCAACATCACTGATAGTAGCTATTTACATACATTATACTATCTTTTAATATAAAGACATAAAATTATTCATAAAAGTACCTATGAAGTAAAAAAAATATTATAATTGTTTATAAAATTTTGTAAGTTGTTGGATGTAGGCATTCAATAACAGGTATGTAGGGTCTACCCAAAACCGAAAAACATGCAAAGGTCTATGACACAAAAAAGTTTGGGAACTAATGATGGAAACAACGTATCTTTGTTGAGATTGGATCATTTGTTTCAGTGACTCTGAACCGATTAAATAGGTTCAGAGTCACTGATACAAATATTCTGATATATGATACAAATACACTGATATAAATATTGATACATACATACATACACTCACGCCCTTTTCCCACGGGGGTAGGCAGAGACTTTGTATCAGTGACTCTGAGTCAATCGTGTAAGCGTCGCGTATCGAATGAAATCGAGATGCAATTGAGCGAATGATTTTGAAGCACTGTTAGAGATTTGAATCAGTAAATCACTTGGAAAGAACGACTCACTGAGCGTTAAGATTGACACACTCTATTGGAACCTCTGATCTAGATCATCTACAGGCCGATTCATATTTGCCTTATAAATTTCTTTCGTCAGTCTTCGTTCGTCTGTGCCCGCGACTTCGTCTGCGCATGACACCTTTATAAATTGTGCCTATGTGTTATTCTGATGTAGAAGGTTTCATTAAAAACCATTTAGTAGTTTTGACGTGACAATGTCTATTAAATTGGTACGGCGTGGAGTCATTCTCGAAAACACCGTAACGGCCGAATCTGACGCCACACGGAGTCCACGCCTACTTTACGCCTACCCTAGAGCGCCCGAAGGCATACTCGGAAACGGCGTAACGGCCGATCTGACGCCACACGGCAACGTAATAAAAATATAAATGTTATACATTACTTTATTTTAAATAATTTCATTGCACCCAGAAAAAAATACCATGTAATAGACGTTGTCACGTTCAAATATCGGCAGTAGACGGAGTTCTACAGACAACCAATTTTTTACAAAGAGTTTCGCGTTTGTTATATCGGTAGGGACGATGTTAGTAACATACATACATACATATATGTCACGCTTGTTCCCAATGGGGTAGGCAGAGACCATCTCTCTCCACTTGCTGCGATCCTGGCCACACTTCTCTTGCTTCCTCCACTTTCATGAGCGTCTTCATGCATGCTCGTCGGTTGCGAGCACTCTTGACCCGGCCTTTCTTTAGGACATCTTCGATTTGATCGAGATATGTCCGCCTAGGACGACCTGCACCGATTCGTCCTATCATTCTTACCTTGTGTATCTCTTTCGTTAATCTTTCTTCATTCATTCTTTCAACATGGCCGAATCATCTAAGCATCCCTTTCTCTATCTTTGTCACTACATCTTCAACCACGCCGCATTGCTATCTTATCACACTGTTCCTGTCTTTGCCCTTCAGATTCACTTCAATTATACTTGTCAAGCTTCTCATCGCCACAGCATTAATCCCACTTTCATGTTTCTTCTGCCACACCCAACATTCACTACCATACATCAATGTGGGGGGTCAATACGCCTCCATGCACATGCCATGGTTAGTAACGCGATTGAATAATATAATTGTAATGGCCAGGTGATGGACGCGGTGCGCATGAAGGAGTTGGAGATGAAGCAGGCCGCGGAGATCCTGGGCGTCAGCTACGGGACCCTCTACGGGCGGTACCGCGACGTGTACGGCTGCATCAATAGACCCTACAGGTATTTCTGCACAATCCAATACACTGGTACGAAATGATTAGAGTCCGACCGAAAATATTATTTCGCTCTCTTGTATAAGTCTAGTCCTAAATGTAATAACATTTTTGTCAGTGATGGCAATAACGACTGTTTTGTAATAACGAATAACACTGTTGTGTTATTTTCCTATAACAGTTATTGTAAACTGTTGTCTGTTATCCTGTTATATTGCTGTTTTGACAAATGTTGTTAAGTACGATTGTTATTGTTATTATAGCTAGCTTAGTTACTCTTAACAATGATATGGCTTAGGACTGTCAGAATATTAGGCAGTAATTTAAAACTAATTACCTAATTAATATAATTTTCTGGCGTATTTAAAAGTTCATTGATCTGTACATAATTTGTTATTTACATTCAATGTTTACATTATTTACTTATTGCAACGAATAATTTAATTTGCATACGCGCGATCGCACAACAGCAAATAATGCGCGACTAAAAAAATGACAACAGCTTAGGCACCAGCAAGCCGGCAACAGTATATCTAATTGGTATTTTAAATCATACTGCAAATCAAAATGAGTCTAATTGTCATACGCGCGAAGGTACAAAATTGTGAATTTGGGATTAGTAAAATTACTATAAGAAATAAAGAAATAGGAACTTTATTTCCTTGTGAGAAAGGTTAATATTATAAGAATAAGCAGTCAGGTAAGAGCGAGCGCCTACGCCTACACAACGGTTAGCTTTCTCTCGCTCATACTTGTAGCTTGTAGCACAGTCGTACTCGCTCGCTCACACGCAAGTGGCAACAACAACAATGCGACTAGGCGGTAATTGGGTAGACGACAATTTTTTAAATTCTATACATAATAAGAGTACTCTTTTGAGTGAGAAATATTGTAGAACCAACAGTACACCTGCACCTATTACTTTTGAAGATACATCGCCATGTTTGCGGCGCTGTCGCGGGTCGCTCAAAAACGCTCCATACTAAAAACACTGCAATCGTGACGTCATAACTCAGTAAACTCGCCTAATTTGTATGCGCGTATAAACAAATTTTAAAATAACTTTGTTATTTCGACGTTTACTAATACTTTCTATATAAAAAAATGTTACATTTAATGTGAGAATGCTAGAAATGTGTTCGTTTCATTAGAATTAGGTAAATCTAAAAACAATATAAATTAATAATTAAACTGAAATTTCTATATTGACATACTTTCATTAGATGTAAATCGCTCAAATCAGATAATTATAGTATAAAAATCGGCCATAATCAGTTGTAGTCGTCTACCCTATTTCGTCAACAGCAACAGCAGGATAACAGTGTAAGCCGTCGTTAAATAACGTGTTGTTCGTTACGGGAAAATAATTCGTTATATTGTCTGTTATAAAAATTGGTTGTCTGTAGAAGTAGACGGAGTCTACTGCCGATATTTGAACGTGACAACGTCTATTACATGGTATTTTTTTCTGGGTGCAATGAAATTATTTAAAATAAAGTAATGTATAACATTTATATTTTTATTTAATAGTTTGTTTAAATTTTCTGCTTCTGAAGTTATACATAAATTAATTATTATGAGTAATGTGCACTTGCACACTAAATACAATAAGCATATGATTGCACATACATATGAACATACATTCATTCATCTTCATACAGAAGTTCACAGTTACAATAAAATTAAGCGTGGACTCCGTGTGGCGTCAGATTCGGCCGTTACGGTGTTTTCGAGAATGACTCCACGCCGTACCAATTTAATAGACGTTGTCACGTCAAAATCTTAAAAACTCTATTGTTTTAATCTAACCAAGACCTAACAAAATCCTTGTCACAATAGAATAATCAACTAAGCATTTTCATACAATCAGTATACATACATGTAGGTGTACTAATTTTCAATCTTCACCTGCTAACCATCCAGTAAGGATAATTAACTAACAATATCAGGATAAAAGTAATGTATAACATTCATATTTTTATTACGTTGCCGTGTGGCGTCAGATCGGCCGTTACGCCGTTTCCGAGCATGCCTTCGGGCGCTCTAGGGGTGGGGGTAAAGTAGGCGTGGACTCCGTGTGGCGTCAGATTCGGCCGTTACGGTGTTTTCGAGAATGACTCCACGCCGTACCAATTTAATAGACGTTGTCACGTCAAAAATAACGACCGTTACTAATGTTTGTGAATGTGTAATCGGTGGGGGGATATTGTTCTGCCTGGATTAGTGTGGAGAGTGTGGATTAGCGGGCGTACGCAATATTGTAGTGTAGCCAACTGTCGCGCAGGACCACGCGCGAGTTCTGGCTGGCCAAGGGCCCGTCCGAGGTGCTGGACCGGCTGCAGCGCGGCGACATCACCCTGGAGGCGGCGTCGCTGGCGCTGGGCGTGGGCGTCAACCACCTGGCCGCCTACATGTCCGCCGACTGCCTGCCCGACAAAGGTGACCAACTTTTTTTTTTTTCAAGTGAACCACTGTCCTTTATTGACATTTTAGGTAAGCATTACACATTTTGTTTTACCTTTTAATAAGCGGCAAGTTATTAATAAACTAGTTTATTATTTTTGAAATCACATTATTAACATTAAACATGAATGAAATATAATCTACAATTAATACTATCTGATACCTGTTTGGGACTTAATCAGACAATTCGTTTAATATGAAAGAAATGAAAGAAATCGTTTATTGGAAATCACCACATTATAACATACATTGTCGTCCTGTCCTCTGATGTAGCTTGGGCTGTGTCTCAGAGAACAGTTCTTTCCCATATCGTGTAACATGCTTGGAGTATAATTTACAAAGTTTCATTATTATAGTTATATAAATAGAAAAAAAAATAACACTAACAAAATTATATAAACAAAAATTTAGTTTACTTGTTATACCTATGCAGAATGCTTAATATCAGTTCTCGTACTTATGATGAGTCTGTGTGTGCGTGTGTGTGTGTGTGTGTTTGCGAGTGTGTGAGGGTGCGTGTGTGGGTGTGCGTGTGTGAGTGTGAAACTATAGTATTTTTATATCGGAATATCAAAAAGGCTTTCGGTATCTTCATACGCTAATTTTAGTAGCCACACTTTTAGTTTTGTTTTAAGCTGATAATTACTTAGACTGCGTATTTTATATATATTGTTAAAATGGTTATAGAGCTTAGGAGCATAGTAATAGTAGCTTCTACATGCAAAAGTGCTATTAACTCGTGGCACTATACCAGCAATATCTCGTCTAGTATTTGGCGGTGAACTTCTTTATGCCTAGTTTCTGAATACCTTAGCTAAGCTCTCAATAACTAATGATTCAACAAAGTTATCGAAAAGATAAACGTCTCATAACTGTCAGTGAGTTTCTGAATGCGGGACCGTGCTTTCAATAGCTATGAAACAGTTAAGTAGTTCTAAATTATGTCACTAGATGGGTCTGTTCACAAAATATGAAATAAAAATTGACTTTGTTATATTAATTCATCCATAATTACAATTTAAACATTTATAACATTTTTTTTATCGATATAAAGTATTAAAACACTACTTTATGAAATATTTATTAACATTTCGATAGTATTGCCTGTATGAATCATACGCATAAATCGATAAAATAAAAAGATTATAGATGAAAAAAAAAATGGCATGCTTTCGCACGGATTTTGAATTCGTTTGTGTTTAATTGTTTTACTTTGTAGTGTTTGTAGTGTAGCGGTACTTTATTTTAACATTTCAAATGAATTTCTTCTTTCTCGTAAGTTTCTGGGTATAGATATTCCAGAAATGAACTCCAGTACTTCTGTATCCGACTTTGAAGAACTACTCGTATTTAATATTGTAGATCTCATTGTCTTTTTTAAATATAATAATTTAAAATGTAGCTGTCACTATTTAATTTCACATAAAATTACCACGTTAATAGCCTTAAGATATCTCCTCTTTACAATATTAATAATTATAATAATATAATATAAAAATGCAATATAGTATAAGATACAATCATACCTAATACGATTACAGTCGTATGTATGTCTACATACACATATAAAAATAATACAATATTATAAATAATGTTGTTACCAAACATGGCTCTATGAATAGTGTCCCTATTCCCAAACAGTGTGATCATTAAGATAGTCACTTACTTTATAATAACCTTTACTCATGAGTGTCTTTTTGATATGGACTTTAAATTTATATAAAGGCAAATCAATGACACTTTGCGGAAGTTTGTTAAACATAGATATACATTTCCATAAGAACGAACAGTTAGTTTTATGGAGTCTGAACATTGGCCCGACTAAACTCAGCCTTTGGTCCTCATGTCCCTACTGGTTTGAAGTGATAGAGAGCCGCACCTCAGGAGAGGCACGGTTAGCGCTGCCCCATGGAGAGGGCATAAGCACAACAAGAGGCACGGTACACCAAAGTGGGACCGGCCTGTATTGACAGAGAACCTACTCGTGGCTAAGCCGAAGGCTGCCGATTAGGGGATGACAAGGGAGGCGACAGCTCAGACGCCGCCGCTTGCAGGTCTTAAAAGTCCTGCGTTAGTTTATTAGGGGAGGTGCGTAACCTGCCAGCTCTTCACTACTAGTAGTTAGAGGTGTGTTAAACTGCTTAAGTTATATAATGTAGCATAACGTTATGCTACATTTAAAAATTATGTTATTTTTTCTGCTATAATAATAACACTTACTGTAATGCTATATTTGCTATTTAATTTTAATACCTATCTAAAGGACATGGACAAAAAGTGGGCCTCAATCATCTGCAGAGACGTAAGATATATCAATCGATAGAAGATCATATGTTCATCAATTTACAATTTATTATTTTTTTTTAAATCCGCCGTTTTTCTGTAAATTATGTTTGAAAGTAGGTACCTAGATATTCAAATAAACACATCCCAAAACGTGGTTAAAATGTTTTGATTAAGTATATAAAATGATAATTTATTTTTTAAATCTTATTGAAAAATGTTTATATAGTTAACAAAAGAAATGTAATTTAATAATTATTAATTCATGAAGTTCTAGACATTTTGTGTTACTGACCACCCTGAATGTACATAGTCTGTGACCAATGATAACGTTAATCATGTTAAGGCCGAAGCCAAATCCTCTAGTATGAATATTTGTCAATCCATGTTTTGAAGACAATGATTGCCAAATCCTTATCATCTTTTGTCTTTGCAAATCTTCCTTTTGAAGCGTCAGTTTATTAAATATTGCCTATTGTAGAGGTAATAAAATTATATAGCGGTACAAAGTTGTCAGTGCGAATCAATAAATTCTGTAAAGAAGGAATCTGCCAGCTCTTCATTATTGACAGCTGTCACTTTTTGACAGCTGTCACGTTGACACGTGATGTGTGCGGATGACAGCTGACAACTTATCTAACACTGTACAAACACAATGTTTATTTAAATCAATCTACTTTGAAACAGATTCGATCGAAATTGAGTGCACAGTGGTCTTGGTCTTGAAATTGTAATTGCAAATCTGTACTCTGTTGAATTTTGACAGCTGTCACATTGACAGGTGATGTGTGAGAATGGCAGCTGTCAGAATTTCGATGGTTGCAAACTAGGTGAAAATTGCAGTAGTCAAGGTTCAAATGGAGTTGTAAATATGTATAGTCTCAAATTGTTACATTACTAGAAATGTGATGTCTGGTACCAATCGCCAGCCAATTGCCCGCTGATTAAAATTCAATATCAAGACACACGAGCCAGCCCTTACAATGTTAGGGTGAACGGGCGTTAATTAACCACTCTAGTCCAAAGCGTGATTGGTCGATGGTGTAATGTATACCAAATTACTTTTAAAGTAACCGAGTTTACATTTGAATAAAATTAAATGAAGCTATCATAAACCTAAAAGTGACTTTATTTACTTAATTATAAAGTGAAAATTAGGATAGAATTAAACTTATAAATATTTACGTAAGAAACTCACATTTTGAAAAATCTTACGTGAGATTGAGGGATGGGGAAGGGGGTTAAATATAATTTCACGACATCTCACCATACAGAAAATTTAAAAAGACACCTCACAGAATTTATGGACGCCCCCATAGCAATTAACGCTACATTAATAGTTTGAAATTATTGTAGCGTGATGACTAGAGATCGGATAATCGGATGCATATTTACCTAAAGTTAGTTTAAGACAAAGTATGGAAACGACTTTTTATTGTTTTGTTAAATAAAAATCCCGGGATTGCGAAATTGGATAGCCGGATGTTTATTTATTTACCTAATTTAGTTTTTGACAAAGTATTGAACTGTCTTTTTATTTTATTTCCATAAATAAAATCCCGGAGTTCCGGTACTGTAGAACATTTTGGTAAATACGTATGCATAGTTGTATAAATGAACCCGGAGTCTCGGTCTTTTGAAAATAAATACCACGTGCTAATTTAGTAATTTTCAAACAATATCACTACGTTAAATTTGCAGTCCCGTATTTTCGCGGGATTTTTATTTAACAAAATGTATTTTAAAAAGCCGCTTCCATAATTTGTGAGCCAAAAATTAACTTTAGGTAAATATGCATCCGATTATCCGATCTCTAGTGATGAGGAATAAGATTAAAATTTGTTTCGTTGTCATGAAACATACGTGTCGTGTCGTTCCTATCATCAGCGTCATCATTTCACATCGTTTCAGGCAATGTACATCTACTAATGGACACGAGTCTCCTCCAAGAATCTCCACAGCGGTCTGTCGGTTAGTCCAATAAATGCCAATCAAGCATGCCCTGGCTCGGGTTCTACATCTTTTTGTGCCTGTGCCTCTCTCTTACTATTTTGCTGATATTCTCTTATCCTCCGTGTTAACGCTATGTCAGTTTGAAGAAACAAACAGATTATCTTTATTGGTTTGGTTTTTTTAGACTTGCAACGAATATTCGGTTACTATTCGGCTGCTTTTATTATATTCGGCCGAATACCGAATACTTAAATAATATATTTTGTCATATCAGAGAAATAGTTGGTAAAATGAACATTTAAAATCGATTGATTACGTAGATATTCATATTTTCATTTCTATTATATATAATCAATAATCATTTAATTAGTCATTGGTACATAGCGCAGGTACATAATCATCTTCTGAATTGGAAAAATGGAGGATTTTATGTATTTTTATTATTAATTATTGTGGTAATCAAAATTTAAAAGGGTAAGGTTCTCATTTCTTTTCTAATCATTTATTAAGTAGTCATTGGTTCATAAATCTTTCAGAAAATTAATTATTTTCTGTATTAAACAAGTTAAGAATTTTTCTATGCATTTGAATTATTTTCAAAAATATAATCTGTCTCTCTGAAAGCCACCAGCGGGCGCTGAGTACACCAGAACAAAATAAAGGAGCACTTTTTGCCGTTAAAATCCAGCCGAATACTTTTGCCTAATATTCGGCTATTCGGTCACGGGCCTCGCCGAATGTTCGGTATTCGGTATAATGCCGAATATACTATTCGTTGCAAGTCTAGTATTTTTCTTTTATAAAGTACAAACACACTTAACATTATTAACTACATTAGTCAAAAACTGTGTCGTAATTAGCGCAAACCTCGAACAACTTCTTAACATAAGAAAACTAATAATTTTTATATTTGTTACTTGTATGTGTGTGTCTGTGTTATATGTTGAATTTATTTATTTAATCAGGAATTCAACATCAACATATCCAGATCGAGAAGCCATTTCTTCAGTACACGTTTGCAATTGTTAGGGACAATTTTGTTATATAATGATGAGCTTAGATGTACATAAAGACGTTTGGCTAGTTCTGTATTGCATTTATCAATTGCAAATATTCTTCTTTCTTCTTTCATCATATCTAAAAGAGGAGTGTTAGCGCAAAATAACATTAAAAACAAACAAATAAATAATCAAATACATGTAATGAAATGACATTTCTTTAATTTGAATTTGCGGCGCTTCGCGCTTGTTCGCATATTCATAGGTTGTCTGAGGAAGCTATAAAAACAATATAAGAAAGTTTAGTCATCTAGAGAGATAAATTAATCTCAAAATGTATTATCGATATTAGTGAACTTTGAATGTTGTTTCTTTGTATTTTCAGGTGAGATTTAAGAGTGATTGCCACAGTTAAACGATAATTTGCAATATTGTAAAGGTGTGCTAAATAAAACAATAACTTGAGAAACAATTTATGGTTTATTTTAAAAAATCCTCTATAATATAATTTTCTACTCCGCGGCGACGCAGTACAAAATAACAGTAAAACTATTTCGTCACTACAGTCGGGTCAATTTAATAGGCCACATTTGACATTTCATTAAAATTCCTCAACTAACCTTGTAATGGCGGACATAAAATATTCAATATTTTTTTAGTTTCGAAATGCACAAATGACCGTTGTTACAATGTTGCGTTCAGTGAAGTCTATACGTAAGTGATGTCCCTCAATAAATCGAATGAATGCAATGATTACTTGTGAAAGCATTATTCACCATGAATTAATAGTCAGTCAGTTTGACCATGAATTAATAGTATGATTGTATCTTATACTATATTGTATTATATTATTGTAATTATTTACATTGTAAAGAAGAGATAAAAAATAGACCTTCAGAGTTTCTTGCCTATTCTTCTCGAGAAGGCTCTCCCAATTTCCGAACAGGTGTCGAGTCAATTTTTTTATTTTTTTTCTTTTTTTTCCTTATTCGTAGGTACGTACGGACAAGGTTTTGTTTTCTTTTTTTAAGCTTTGTTTTTTTGTTTTGTCTGTTGACGTCAATAAGTGCCTGTAAAGGTCTATGTTGAATAAAGATTATTTTGATTTTGATTTCGATTTTTTTTTGAGTCAAATTTTTATTAAAATAAAACATGTTATTCTTTTGTTTTATAATAAAAAACAATAATAACTTCTTTAACAGAGAAATAATATATTAATACAGTACCTATAAAAAAGAGTGTATTCACATTTAAAAGGCCGCCAACACATCTGTTGTTGCGGGCAGCGATAATCACTTACCATCAAGTAATCCATTTGCTCGTTTGCCTATTAAAATTAAAAAAAAAGTACTTTTCCATAATAACTGTATTCGATTCACATATGTTTGAAGTAAATATCGATTTTTTCACCATAATCGGAGTGTTTAAGCAGGTCACCTCACTATGAACAAATGTCAAATGTGGCCTATTAAATTGGCCCGACTGTAACATGAGAGTGCGTGTACGTCTCTAGAAAGGAGCCCGCGACTGCGTCTGCGCAGGATTTTTATTTCGAGTAGCGTGGCGTATCTTTATAATATGTAGCCTATGTGTTGTTCTGATGTACATATAAGCTATATTATTGTATAGTTTCATCAAAAATTTTTTTTACGTGAAAGAGTCCATCCATATTAGGGATGTTGCGAATATTCGCATCCACATCCGCAATGCGGAACTTCCGCATAGATTTGGACATCTGTATCTGCATCCGCATCCGCATTAATCAGTGCGGATTTTCATGCGGATGCGGATATCGTGCAAGTAGCGACAAGAAATAAATTGTGTGGCGGCATATCAAAGCGCCACACACGATTGGCACGACAAATTAAAAACACTGCCGGTGTCTTTTGTAACGCTGCTAAAGAACGCCGCATCCTGCTCCGAGCCAGCGCGGTTTCCTTTGTCGGCGCGGTATCACAAAGGGGAATAACCTAGCGAACAATCATTTAGTTGCGCGGGTTTAATTTACGAACCTCTGCGTAATCGCCTTGAATGCCTGCCTACCCTAAGTGGCTAAGTGGCTGCCTACATGCCTGAGGAAGGCCATCCCTTAGGTTTTTAGTGGGTAGCACTCCCCCTTCTGGGGAGTGGGGAGGAGAGCCCCACATAACCGCCGGCTCGCCACAGCCGGGGTATGCTATTTAATGCATTTTCCTCAGGGGGAAAAAAGGTAGCGTGACTGTACGTGTATGTCTCAAGTTGGCAATATGCATCTTGGTTCTTATGGGTTTTGTAGATTTGCTGCGAATCTCACAAGAACCACGCGTACTATACCTATAGTTTTGATTGTAATCACTCACCATTAGGTGGGCAGTCTGTTTGACACCATAGAAACCGTGAAATAAACGAGTGTGCGATTGACCGGCAGAGTTCAACCCGATCCCGAGGTGGATCCATCGCTAAAAGTCCGCGGGTCGTACGGTATAGATAGGTAGTGAAGTGAACCGTGGTTCTTGTGGGCGTTGTAGATTTGCTGCGAATCTCAAAGAACCACGCGTACTATATGCGACTGGAACTATATCACATAAAATCACGAAATAAACGTGCGACCGTCCGGCAGAGTTCTAGCCAATCTCGATAGGTGGGTAGTGAAGTGAACCGTGGTTCTTGTGGGGTTGCAGATTTGCTGCGAATCTGCAAGAACCACGGGTAATATAGGCCACTGAAACTATCACATAAAACCGCGAAATAAACGAGCAATCGTCCGGTAGAGTTCTTGCCAATCTCGATAGATGGGTAGTGAAGTGAACCGTGGTTCTTGTGGGGGTTGCAGATTTGTTGCGAATCGCCAAGAACCACGAGTAATATAGGCGACTATAACTATCACATAAAACCGCGAAATAAATGAGCTATCGTCTTGCCGAGTTTGAGCTGATCCCGATAGATAGGTAGTAAAGTGAACCGTGGTTCTTGTGGGGGTTGCAGATTTGCTGTAAATCTCACAAGATCCATGCATACTATAGGCGACTAGAACTGTATCACATAAAACCACGAAATAAACGAGCGATTGTCCGGCAGAATTCATGCCAATCTCGATAAATGGGTAGTGAATTTAGAGGCATTGACGGACGAACGTGTACATGTGGGCACACATACGTAAGTCCATCAATGCCTAGTTGTATCTAAGGCTTGTATAGTACTTTTCTCAAATAATGCGCGGAAATTAAAACTAAGTAGTTTTCTATTATAGCTCTTGCCGCCTCTTGAATTTCAGGTGGCGTTAAAGTAAGTTCATTACACTCACTGTCTTCACTTGAACTCATTTTAAATCAAATAAAATTACTTTTCAAACTCAATGACCAACAATGAACAAAATTTTCACGCGCCAAAGGATTCGTTTGTTTTTTTTTTTTTTCATTATAAATCAGGTTCTTTTTGCATGCCAATTCGATATATAAATAAAACTCTGATAAGTTGCCTCCTTGGTTTGCCATTTTTCGGAGCAACAAATAGATATGAATTTACATGTTTGGCCGCTAAAACACGACAGATATGGATTTTCATACATTTTTTGCCGGCCGCTGCTCGCATGTATTTGGCCAGTACAGCAATTTTGATTTATCTCGAAGAAGGTTGTCAAAATAACGCTCAAATTTCCAAGCATGTTTGAGGAAAAAGCATGAAATAAATGAGTGTGCGACCGTCCGGCAGAGTTCGACCCGATCCCGATCGAGGTGGACCCGTCGCTGAAGGTGCGCCGGGCGTACGGCGCGCGCTCGCCGCCGCCCGCCAAGCCCGCCAAGAAGCCCGCGCCCGCCGCTCCCGCCGCTCCCGCCGCTCCCGCCGCTCCCGACAAGGTAACGCCGCTCGCCTTGCCTAGCTCCGGACTAGCGGACCCGACAGACTTCGTCCTGTCATGACATGACATGACAAGACATTTGTCAAGTGCCACTTGTTTTGTTCCTTCTTATTTTACAGTCGGGGCAAAAAATTCTCCTGTACAGAATCGTCACCCTGGTAGGGCGTTGTGAAAAAAAAAGACCACGCCCCTTCCGTGGCCGGGGGGCGTCGTCGGTGGAGGAGACCGGGGGAGGCAGTAGCCTCCCCCGAGGAGGGTTCCCCTCTAGATAGGGGAGCGGAGGCTGGGGGTTCCCGGAAGGGGCTTGATGTTCCCGGGGGCTCCCTACATGCCTGAGGAAGGCCATCCCTGAGGTTTTTAGTGGGTAGGCCTCCCCCTTCTGGGGAGGAGAGCCCCACATAACCGCCGGCTCGCCACAGCCGGGGTATGCAATTTAATGCATTTTCCTCAGGGAAACAAAAAAAAAAAAAAAAAAAAAGGCGTTGTGAAAACGAAAAATCTTGTTTTGACGTGACAACGTCTATTAAATTGGTACGGCGTGGAGTCATTCTCGAAAACACCGTAACGGCCGAATCTGACGCCACACGGAGCCACGCACATTACTCACTCGAAAACACCGTAACGGCCGAATCTGACGCCACACGGAGCCACGCACATTACTCATAATAATTAATTTATGTATAACTTCAGAAGCAGAAAATTTAAACAAACTATTAAATAAAAATATAAATGTTATACATTACTTTATTTTAAATAATTTCATTGCACCCAGAAAAAATTACCATGTAATAGACGTTGTCACGTTCAAATATCGGCAGTAGACGGAGTTCTACAGACAACCAATTTTTTTGACGTCTTTAAAATTGCTTCCATAGGGACGCAAATCAAAAAATCGAATGATAGCAAAATCGGGGGATACAGTTTAGTGCTGTAGCTACATATCTATGGGTTCAATTAAATGGTTAGCATAGTATTGTTATTTCTGTGAGCAGAATATAATCGGTGAGCAGAAATAGCTAATTGGTCAGCAACTCATGGTCAGCAAACATTTCAAAATCAATCAGCAATTTATGTCATTCTGGATGGCTGTAATTATTTTTGTACAGCATATTAATTATATAAGCTGCAATCAGCTGCTCATGTTTTAAAAATTTTGGTATGCACTCAGAGTGTAAGCAAAAAATGCATTTTGTGCTGCATATAAGAGTAGCAAAAATACTTTATTTGTCATGCCTAACCTAACCTAACCTAACCTAACCTAACCAACTCTATGGGAAAACTTAAAAAAAAAAAAAAAAAAACCTAACCTAACCTAACATACCAATCAAATATACTGCTTATAGACATGTTTTTCTGCCGCTCAATCATGAAATCTTGCCGCTCAAGTAGTTATTTTGCGGACTGAATGTTTATTATGCAGACTCATGTTATTGTTGGCTGCCTATGTATGATTTAATTTTTGACCATTATCAAAATTAGTTGCGGAACAAGAATTGCTGCCTGTTTTTTTTATTGCAAACAAAATCTTTGTATGCTGACCAAATTATTTAAATGCTGCTTTTGGGTGGCTCGCCAAATTTTATAATTGCTGACCAATGTAATTACTTCTCCATATCTATCATCCCATCCAATTCCAATTACACCACTGAATAGCTAAGGATCAAGAATTTATTACGCCCAGTAAAGACTGTAACACATCGCGCGCGGTGGAGGGGGAGCCCCGCCAATTTGAAGGCCATTTTGCTGCGTACTATTACCCGTTACGAGACGTATTGACGTACAACAAACGGCCGTGTCCATAACACAGCCACACCCCCCTTTTATTAATTAAGCAAGAACCCCTCTGTGGGTGAAATCCTCCTCCAAAGACGCCCACTGTTCTCTATTTTGTGCAATTTCCATCCATCTCGGGCCAGCTGTTTTAATAATGTCATCAGTCCATCTCGTAAACGGTCTTCCTCTGTTTCTTTTTCCAATTGGGCCTTTCCACCGCGTGACCCACTCGGTCCTTCGCTCATCTTGCAAACTTGCCACATGGCCTGCCCACTTCCACTTTAGTTTTTAGGCAAGATTCAATGCGTCGTTAGCTTCAGATAGATTTCTTATATTTGTATGTCTTATAAAACATATATAAGCATTTAATACTATTCAATTTTGGAACGTGACATTAAATCCTCCAACGATGTATTCTGTGCTCCAACGCACACACGCACACTGTTTTGATAGATACGATTGATTTTCTACTTTATATGGCGTTAATAAAGTGCAAATTGACTCTTTCATGTTTTTTTTTATTATTTATTTTGAAATAACAAACAGTTATACAATGTACTTATATAAAAAATGTAAACATTACAACAGGTTCTTATTGTATAACCAGCTCCGTTATCCACAGATAGATTACAAAAGACTGATACAGATCATAGTTCTAGCAATGATTACAATACACTCCAAGCATACAACCAGTAGATGTACAGGTGTAATAATGAACAAGTTTTTAGTGTAGGTATTTAAAAAGTACATACAAGCAATACATGAAAAATATTACAAAAGTTAATTTTATATTGCTTTATTTTCATTTACATCACACAATATTGTGGACGCATCTGATCTAAATTTATTTCTAGTCAGTATAAAAAAGTCTAGATCATATAGACAATCATTATAGAATTTCATCAATCTATAGATAGGGGCACGTTCACCAGCATTCGATCTTACGAAATCAAGGGAAAATAATTTATGGGGATAATTATTACGGATACGAAGGGAACTGCTGGGGATTTTGTACCTTATATACTGTGTTAGAGTATTACAATCAAATTCATTACTGAGAACATCATATAAAAAAATTACATCGAATATTTGTCTGCGCTTGGTAAGTGTGGAACAATTAAACTTACTCAGAAGAAACTCATAAGATCTCCGAGAATGATATATTTTGAAGTTAAGGGACCGAAGGAATTTGCGCTGTACACTTTCAATTTGGTGATTATATTTATTGTAAAAAGGGTTCCATATAACAGATGCATACTCCAGCTGAGACCTGACCAGCATAAAGATATAATAAAGTACCTTCTTGTTTAAAATGGGAACTCATCCTCATCACAAACCCGTACATCTGGAAAGCTTTGGTTACTATATTATCTATATGTTGGTTAAGATGTAATTTGGAATCTAAAATTAGTCCCAAGTCCTTTATAACAGATACCTTTTTAAGTTTTACATTATTTATATTATAGTCAAAAAATAGAACATGTTTCTTTTTAGTGAAAGTAAAAGTATTGCATTTAGGTAAGCTAAGCTGCAGTTTATTAATTATACAGTAGTCATGTAATCTATGTAGGTCTTCTTGTAATTGGATGCAGTCGTCAAGATTTCTGATAGGCTTAAATATTTTTAAATCATCAGCATAAAGTAAAAAATTACAGTTATGAAAGCAAGTGTTAATGTCATTAATATACAAAACAAACAATAATGGACCTAAAATTGAACCCTGTGGCACACCTGACGTCACCCTTACTTCATCAGAGGCATATCCATTAATTACTACCCTTTGCGTTCTCCCTGTAATGTAGGATAAAAACCAGCGCAACAAATTACCGCGTATTCCGTTAAAGAAAATTTTTTTCATTAGTATTACCACTTGATGATCCACCTTGTCGAAGGCCTTACAAAAATCTGTATATACAGCGTCTACCTGAACAACACTGTCCATATACTGAAAGAGAAAATTAGTGTAAATAAAAAGATTACTTATCGTTGATCGCTTTTTAACAAATCCGTGTTGCTCAGGAATGATACTGTTGTGTTGTGTTAGGGACACACCTACATTGCTTAGACAACAGTGCGTGCTTGCAACATGAACTTTATATAAAAACAATAAAGCTCAAATTGACTGTACGTTTTAGTTAGAACCCGTTTGTATGAAAATAAATACCACGTGCTAATTTAGTAATTTCCAAACAATATCACTACGTTAAATTTGCAGTCCCGTATTTTCCCGGGATTTTTATTTAACAAAATGTATTTTAAAAAGCCGCTTCCATAATTTGTGAGCCAAAAATTAACTTTAGGTAAATATGCATCCGATTATCCGATCTCTACTTATAACTTAATTGTTCGCAGCCAAAAAAAGTCGTGGTGGGAAGTGTGAACGATGAAGACGCGATACCGGCTACCGTGATCGCGGCCGGCGACCCACAATCCGCGGCGAGTGAGTACTTGTTCTGTTGTTTCTCTCTAGACCAGGAGACGTATTTTTGAATCATTAGAAGTGAATTTGGAATTCGAATACGAATACAATCGTGCGCGAAATTATTTTCTACTGCTTACAATTTTTTAAATTGTATATATAATAAGAGTACTCTTTTAACTGAGAAATATTGTAGAACCAACAGTACACCTGCGCCTATTACTTTTGAAGATACATCGCCATGTTTGCGGCGCTGTCGCGGGTCGCTCGAAAACGCTCCATACTAAAAACACTGCAATCGTGACGTCATAATTCAGTAAACTCGCCTAATTTGTATGCGCGTATAAACAAATTTTAAAATAACTTTGTTATATGTACGTTTATAGGTATACTTTATATATAAATAACTAGCGACCCGCCCCGGCTTCGCACGGGTGCAGTGAAAAAATGGTTATGGTGGGTTATCCCTAAGAGATAGACATATACCATCGCGGACTTTTTTGTGGATTTTTGTAAGTTGTACAATACTGTAGTACATTATTTTGGTCTATCTCGCAGGGTTCAGCCAGCGTTTGCAATATAAGCGCAAAAAAACGTGCTTATTTACGACATCACATTAGAAACCTTTAAATTTATCAGTGTTTCTCTACTATATTATGCATTTATTATACATACAAACCTTCCTTAAGAATCACTCTATCTATTTAAAAAAACCGCGTCAAAATCTGTTGCGTAGTTTTAAAGATCTAAGCATACATACGGACATACAGCGAAAGCGACTTTGTTTTATACTACCTATGTCTTGATGTTACATTTAATGTGAGAATGCTAGAAATGTGTTCGTTTCATTAGAATTACGTAAATAATAATTGCTCATTTTTTAGAAATCTAAAAACAATATAAATTAATAATTAAACTGAAATTTCTATATTGACATACTTTCATGAGATATAAATTGCTCAAATCAGATAATTATAGTATAAAAACGGCCATAATCAGTTGTAGTCGTCTACCCTTTTCAGTGTTGTCATTAAAAACGAATTCTTAATTAAATTCCGTTTCACTTCAAGCCCATAAGTAAAATACAAATTGAAATCATATAGAAGTATAAGAAAAAAGAAACAAATAATATTCAAAATACTGGATTTTGCATCATCACTACATTACTAAAACAAAGTCGCTATCAGCCGTCTATCTGTCCGTATATATGCTTAGATCTTTAAAACTACGCAACGGATTTTGATGCGGTTTCTTTAAAAGATAGAGTGATTCTTAAAGAAGGTTTATACGAGACAGACCAAAATAATGTACTACAGTATTGTCCACCTTAAAAAGTTCAACAAAAATGTCCGCGATGGTATTGTTACGAGCTGGGGTCAGTAAATCAAACGGCGGTCTACCAAAACACTGAACTTTTATTAATTAGCACACTAACAGTCAGGACACAGCCTTATATAGTCCCCTAAGGCACTTGCCACTCTTGCCAGAACATTCGCGGACACACTCGAATGTGTAGTCCAATACATAAGCGCGTAGGAATGACGTCGCGCGTTCGAGACATTTCGAGTATAACTGTCTCTTCCTTGTGCTACCCTTGTCACACAATACTCGAATATTCCCGTACTATCTTTCTCGAATATTCTGAGTTTGTCTATCTCTTTCTAATGATGTTTTCTCATTCTAATACTTCTCGAATGTTCCAACTATATCTGTCTCTTTCTACTATTGCTATCTCTTTCACTCCTATTGAAATTTATGTCCTTTTACTGAAGTAGGCTTAATGGCTCATAAGGGGTCCTGAAAACGCCTGAAATCGGGTTTTCAGGTTATTGCGGCGTTGGATAGAGGGTAGCCTGAAACGTACTGAAAACATGTTTCAGGTGCCTGAAAACTACTGTAACGTGGGTGTAATTTAGATTTTTTTTAGTATGTGAAAGGGCTACTTCTGAAACCGACGTTTCAGCCTGCTTAAAAAGTTCCTAAGTCACAGAAAATCATTTTTGACGTGAAACGTCTTTAAAATCGCGCCGAAACATACGGGTACCAGGTTTAAAAAGTGGACCGTAACGAAAAGGTCTATATCATCGTACCTTAATAATTAAAAAACTGTTAGTCTTAGAAACAAAAATGTGGTGTGAATATTTCACTTATATAGTCAGCTCGCTGTTGTGACATTGAGTTTTTTATTAAAATACTTAAAACACCGTCAATCTTGTTTTTATTTTAATATTTTACTTTGAAAGTGATTCCCTAACATAGACGTTTCACGTTAAAACCAACGGCCGTGTGCCCCGGCACAGCCCCACCCGATTTTTTTTGAAGTTTTACTAAGCCACCTGCGTAACTGTATATATCTTCATTGCACCCGTGCGAAGACGGGGCGGGTCGCTAGTATAAACTATAAAAAAGAATGCTTTAAGATCTTTCGAAGGACGGATACATATAAAACTGTTCTGATCGTTGTCTCTAGGTGGTAAATGGCCGACCATCCGCGTGGCCAGCTTAGACACGTTGCGCGCCGAGCCCACCTCGCCCACGGCTCTGATGAGGACGAGGCCCGACCTGACCATAGTAGCCGCCAAGCGGGACAGGAGGGACGAAGACGCGTGACGGCACTAGTGCCGCCCTCACGCCGGCAGTACTGTGACCTAGTGGACCCTTCACTCGACGCCGATGGCTGACGCGCTTCACTTCACTCGGACAATCAAATACCAGAGTGAGAGTCGATAAATTGTTTATGTTGGTACCCCTGTATATTGATTCTCCTTTGAGATGAGAGTCGATAAATTGTTTGTGTTTATGTTGGTACCCCTGTATATTGATTGTAATTTGAGACACTGTTCAATTTTCAACTGTGCTACGGGGATAAACGAGTTAATATCCCGTATTTAATATCTCTGGCTTGAAAAGTCTTGCGGTTTAAAAATGGCGTCACTTGTACAGCTGAATATGGTTAAAATGACAGTTAACAATAATATACTCACGCCTTTTTCCTATGGGGGTGGGTGGTGGTCACAGATTTCCAGTTGCTACGATCCAGACATACTTCTCTAGTTTCCTGGACTTTCATACGTACCCTGGACCTGACCTTCTTTCTATATACCACAAAAAACAAAATAATTTAATTTGAAACATTTCATTGTTCTAATGAATTAGTAAACTGATCAAGGAATTGAACTAGTGTTGACATATTGCTTTGACATCGTCCTCACTTGAGGCGTCATATTACCATTGTTTGTGCCGTTCTATTTTACCACTGGCAACATTTTTAATCATACCATCGATATGATATGGGTCAGTAATGCCAGTAGTAATTAAATGACTATTTTAAATTTTAACTGGTGAAATTCTTTTAGATCACAAAAATCATGTTGTTTTTTTTTTAATAAGTCAGTAATATTGTAAAAAGTAGGTTCTTGGCATTCCCCTTCATTTGTCTGTAATCATAGCGAATCGTGTTTGATTGTGAGAAATCGAACATCGATTAATGTTATAATCGATTTCACTGTATCGCTTGCAGTGTTAGCTTGGTGAGAAAGATTAACTACAAAGGCTTACGATGTGACGATACATTATTGTGTGATATATACACGTTTTTTTTTATTGAATAACTGTGAATTTGTTTTTTTTTTATGATAACTGTAGGTTAATTGTGTAACTCTGTTGCTATCAAATTTTTATTGACACAAACAGACGGTGCAAATTCATTGCGGCTTTATTTACAATTGTGACATATTCATTCATTCAAAAAGCAGTAACGAAACGGCAGTATCTGTCAGTGTCAATTTGACAGCAAACAGTGGTACATAATCAAGAGGCAAAGCTGTGAAGGAAGCAATTTAATAGTTAATTATTATTTTTTAGTCAAAAAGCTAAATAAAAGGCTATTATTATTTATGAAATAGATGTCGTTCTTTCAGCTAACGTTATGAATTGTATAAAGAAAAAATAATTATATTTGGGAAACATATACAACAATATCTTATCAACAAATTTTTTTTAAGTATTACAAATTTATCGTTTTCGATATGTCATATATTTTATTATAGTGTTTGATTGTGACTATATGTTTGTATTATCAATTTGAATAGATATACATGTGTTGTTTTTGATATAAAAATTGACATGCAAATGTCAAGGATACGGTCCAAAATTTGCTATCAGCGCTCGTATGAATTTTTGTTGAGGGGGTTGCAGATTTGCTGAGATATTCACGAAAGCCGCGTGTATTAGAGGCGATTGTAACAATTCGCTTCTTTATTCACTTTATTCAAAATTCTTATTCCCACATATTTGTTGTATAACATGGGATTCTCGTTAGAGCGAGATGCAAAGGCGAGACCATTTACATGCACGCCAGCGGCCTGTAACGGCCCAACGTCACTTGTAATCGAAATGAACTCCGTATTATTTTTATTTAAAGTGTCAATTTAGTGTTTTATAAGCGTAAAGGTTTCGTGTGCACAACCTGGTTGTAATTAATCTAGGAAAGACAAATCCACAGATTTATTCATTTCATATATAAGTTCGATTGTATGATTTATTTCTCTAAATGCAATGTTTTTAGAAATTTAACAAAAATGTCATGTACAAATGGATAGGTCATAATGTCGCTCCTTGTCATATAAATGTTTAAAATGCATAACAATTGAATTTAGCGAAACAAAAAACACGTGAATTTGCCGTATTTCTAATCTCAATTTTCTAGTTTTTGTCTTGTCTTCCTAATAGTTGCTTGGCTCTGTGAGGCGCAGTTTCTTAGCTAAAAGCTAGTTGTAAGTTCCGCTGTTCTTTACTTCTATTTATTGTTTCAAGTTTTGTTTTTTGGTCTCGCTCTACTGAGTCTATTGCCAATCTAATATATAATCTATGGTTGTCAATAATACGAAAGTAATGTCATTTCTCATTAGTTCGTTCTCGATCGTTTGTTCATTAGAAATATTTTTGCAAGGGTCCAAATTGCAAGCTGTTCAATATTGTGTCACAGACATGCCATAGTGAAAGCAAAGCAGCACGCAATAACTAGTTATCCAATGCTCGCCTTGTATTCACTCTGGACTCGGCGCAGGGGTTCTGGTGATTAATGTAAGTCGAACAAAAGCAAATAATCTATTATTTTTAATTTAAACGCTGAGCTGTTTTTGTTTAGTAAGCAGATAAGAATGTTATATTTTATTTTATTGTTTGATATGTTTATATTATCAATTTGGATAGATATATACGTGTTGTTTTTTTTTTTGACATAAAAATTGACATGCAAATGTCATGGATGCGGTCCAAAATTTGCTATCAGTGCTCGTGTACGTTTTGTTGTGGGGCTCGCAGATTCGCTGCGAATCTCACGGAAGCCACGTGTATGGCGATTGTAACAATTTACCGTTGTAGTGGTAAGTCGTACGGTCATGTCGTTATTAGTGATGTGCCGGATGTCTGTATCCGTATCCGCGGATATCCGAGGAAAGAGAAAGATTCCGTGTCTGTATCTGTTACTTTTTGGCGGATCTTTTTCGGATCTATTTAGCAGAGTCTTCTTTAAAGAATAATTCATATTCTTGTGGATGTTTTCTTAGTAAATGACCTTTTAAGGAAGTTGAGCCTTTACCCTTACGAGAATACTTTCCATCACAAGTTTTAATCTTTGCACATTGATAATTTATTATCACAAAATAATTTCATATTACACTACTAAACTACTTTGTAGACATTTTTAAAAAATCATGTACCAAAGACAAGCGTTATCTATGCAGCCCAGTGTCACATTAAATTAAAACGAAACAAAAAAAAGATCCGCCGCGCAGTGCAAGTCGAAACATGTTTTAACTCAAGATCGCGCGCACCGACGCCGATTGTGTAAGAAAGTTGAGATCCGATCCGAGTTCAGATCTGTATCCGCGGATCTAGATTTTTGACGAGCCGGCACATCACTAGTCGTTATACAGTGGTCAGGTTGCGGGCCGGATAGAATTACTCATTTATGTCTATTAAGCATATTTTTGCTTTGTTTTAAATGTTATCACGTTATGTTTATGCACTGATCTTTTATACATTTTTATAGAAGTGTTTAATCAAATATTTTAGTGGCGTACTTTTGTGACGTTTTTCGAATTAAGTATAACAATTATGTTTAACTAATTATACACTATGTATATGTGTAAGTAAAATATAATATAATAGCTTAGGGTTAAGTATAAAATATAACTATATTGGCGTATTGTATAAAATATAAGTTAAGGTGTTAGCGTGTAATTTATATGTATGTATAAAATTTTTATTATAACCACGTTTATGTCGAATCAAGGAAAACCGTCGAAATATAAATATAATCATTAATATAATTATACGAGTGTAAACGAATTGACTATATTTATACATGCTGCGTTCCTGTCATAGTTATGTTGATGTTGGAATTACGTTTAGGTCGTCGTAAGTCTTATTGTAACAATCTCGTTATATTGTCCATTTATTTTTCGTTTTTAAAAGATGTTAGGATATATGTTGTGTATAAATATAAAATATATAATGAAATATGCGCGGGTCCCGCCAGAACTCTCGTTCTGTTTGCGACCACGCGACATTCTCACTATAGTTATTTTTTATAGGACCTTTTTAGTGTATTTGTTTAATCTGTTTTGTAGGTTCAGTCGGTTTTGATTCGAACATTTATTCGTTTTTGCAAAATTCATTAATCTACATATTAATTTATCATTACACATTATAAATCCCTATGCTTAAATCTTTAAAATCAACAATGTTTTTTTGTACAACGGTTGATCGTACGCACTCGTTTTTTATTTCTATTAGGGGTTGTCCGTTAATCACGTGAGGCTTGAAAGGGGTTTGATAAAAATCACGAAAATAACACAAGGGGTAGGGGGAGGGGGGGGTAGTAAGATATCACGTGTATTTATTTTTTTCGTCAAACGCGCGATTTTTAAACAAATGTGCATTCATTTTTTTAATATTTTTTTAACATTGTTTCGGCAATAGGAATCCACGCATACCGCGCTCAATTCATTCCTATGCTTATGTACTATTTATTTAAATAAATATTTTTTGATTCCGCTATAACGGGACTTTCAGTGTACCGGCTCCCCGCCTATTATCATGGTCCCTAAATTAGTCCTTAATTTCAGAATAAAATATTTTGGGGGTCTGTATTTAAAGGTAATATTTTGAAAATTTTAAAATTTTCTGTAGGTACTAAAAATATACGTGATGTTTTTGGGGGGGGGGGGTTCGTCTTAAACCTCACTACGTATCACCAAGGGGAGGGGAGGGCTTAAAAAATGTTAAAAAAAAACATCACGTGATTAATGGACGGCCCCTTAGTAGAATATTATTAGAAGTGACATTGACAATTTGACTTTTTTTTTTTGAAAGTGACAGCCAGGCAACTTTTTAATTTAGGTACATTCCGATTTACGTGTGATTCGTGAACGAATAGTTTTTTTACATACCGGGTTTGCATACCGGGTTTTATTATTTCTGTTACAAACGGAATCTAATAAATAATTTGTTTCTAACAAAATTGCGAGCAGTGGAAAGTAATTACGCATACGGTTTATGTTCGAATTCCACTTCGAATGATTCTAAAATACATCTTATTAGTTCCGCTGCGACTATCAATTTAGAAAGAATTTGCAACTTTCACATCGGCTAGAATCGACCCCTGGGTCCGTATTCTTAACATACAACGGTCGAGTCTGTTGCCACGTTATTGTTTGAGGTTCCAGTTCCATTTTGAAATTTGGTTTTAATAAACACGATTTTCTTTTCTTAATTTGATTTTAGATTTTGTTTTTTTTTTATTTCCGTTACGATTATTAAAGGCAACACCTAAATCGTACTGTGCTATGGCTGTCATTTATTTTTAAATATCGAATCGAAATCGACATGGACAGCAACAGCAGATTTTTATATTAAGGATATAGGTATAGTTGTAAACAGACGAATTTGATACTTATTTCGGAGAGATACGATTGAAAGTCCTAAGGAGTTTCTCCCACCCTGCTGTGTCCTTATTATTGTAAACGGGACGTCTCATACCAAATTTCATTTGTTCTTAAGTTACTTATAAGCGCTGCTGGCGCATTCGGCGTCTAAGTTCAGCTCAGTGTATAATACGATCTATTTAACATAACAGATCAAAATTATATATATAAAATTGTTATTACACCAAAAAGTTTCACAATCTCTTTGATTCGTAAAAGTACAGTTCCATAAACTTTTAACGATATTTTCCCCCTATTCGTGTACTGTCTATATCGACATAATCCGTTTCGTTAAGTCCGCACATCCGACTTTAGTAAACCCCGCGACACATTGCCTTTTTTTTTGTAGTAGTCGTTTTACTATTAGTAATACAATTCTGTACATATTGTACAGTACAATAAAAACTAAACTAACGGTGGACACACGAAATGAGTTAAATTAATTTCTAGCGCGTAGAAAATGTATATAGAATATCTAGTATATTAATGATACAAGAGATTGAATGTAAAATAAGTATTAAATCTGACTTAATATTCGTTTTGCTGTACACTTCGACGCCGACTGCGAATACCTTACGCATTACTCTACGCACTCGACAATATGGCGTACGATTTATTTATACAAAATGACAGCTATGAGCAATGCCTACAGCCGGTTATGCATGTCTGCTGTGCGAGCATAGTCTTGTCTAGCGACGAAAGCATCCATCCTTGTCATTCTGTAAGAATATCTGTCAATTTTGTCGAGATTATCGATTATTGCTGTCATATTTTGCCGATATCGACAGTTGCTGTGGCACTGCTGTCGCCGTACAAAATTTATTGAAACTGACATATAATACAATTACATTACAGCTTAATGAAAATTATTATCAAGTTGAATATTCCAATTATTTATCGATATTTGCTGTCAAACTTTGTCGATATCGATTGTTGCTGTCGCGCCGCTGTTGCTGCACAAGTTTTATTGAGAAAGTAACTAAAACTCAGGGGATTTGTAGCTTTAATATTAAGTTAGGTATTTGTAGCAAAAATTGGATTGAACTAAATATGATATCATCATGGCTGCCTCGTTCTTTGAAAAATGTGACAGCAGTCATTTACATAACGACAATCAATCCTTTATTCGCGATCATCGACAGGATTGTATCAGAACATCACCACGTCACATCAGCACCCGCGTCAGCCAGTAAAATCAATCCACCCTTGCAGCTGCAAACATCCCCTAAGCTGCAAAAGCGAGGCAGCCTTAATAACGCCCTGAATACGTTATTATATTGAATACAGGGTGCGCTATAGGATTTTTGTGTGTACCTTAAAAACTCTGTCAATGTCTATCAAAAGTAGATGATACTTTTTAAATGGCCAAGTGGTTTTCGGGAGCCAGGTCTAAATTTTCAGAATACTCTGTAGTCTGAAGTTTCGGTAAAACATTTTCCCCCTAGCGGGAAAATGCGTCATTAACTTTTTTTAAAAGTTGAGTATTCTGAATCAGCTCGTCAAGAAGAACAACATATCCAAAAATATTTATTTATTTATTTTATTTGGGTAGCTAACAGTTTGCAATAACAATGTAGTAATAAAAATAAGAAGCTACAAGCTAATAATAAGCTACCACATGTAAAACTACTTACTATCTATCAACAACAACGAGGACAATACAAAATAATCACAAATTAAACCAATCGAATCAATTCGGTATCTGAGAAATTGCAGACAGAATCGGTATCAGTGCATTTCTTATCTTTTTTAAACTATCACTAAATATGTCGACTTCGCCACTTATACTATTTATAAGATTAATCACTCTAATGAAATAGCTATTACGTCTATAGTTAGTGTTCGCAAGGGGCACATTAAAAAGATTATATAAATTATTACGTCTCATGCGCATTGGGACATTAAATGAAATTTTCTCTAGAAAAATCTGCGGATTCAGCCGAAAACCACGATTTTAATTCAGACTTCAGAGCCCCCTAGCGGGAAAATGAGTCGTTAACTTTTTTTGCGACCATTACATTTTTCGCTCAACTCGACCAGGACAACAACATATCCAAAATTTAGACCTGGGTTCCGAAAACCACTTGGCCATTTAAACGGTAACATCTACTTTGATAGCAACAACGTTCCATAAACATCCTGCAGATGACACTATAAAATGCACAGACGTAGAACTGTGCCCAAATGCCATTGAAAATTTCCCCCATATGTCATTGAACAGTACCCGGCTGGCACTAGGCTATATATAATAGCCTGTTATATAAGTAAAACTTACGCTATATTTAAAAATGATTGTCTCGTACTCTTAAAAACGATATTCGATATATCGTGGACTTCGTCGTGTCGTATCCTACTCTTAGTTACTATCGTTTAAAACATTTCAACGGACGATCGAACGAACGATATCAATTTTGACACAAGAAAGCCTCAAATGACAACGATGAATTGAATTTGACAGACGAACATTCGCAAAATTTACGTGAAATTCGCGAAAAGTAATACGATACGGTTTGAGGTGTCGTTGTAATCATCGTAAAGGAGAATGCCCATTGTAGTATGGACTTTAGTATCGCCAAAAATGATTTTGTACCATAATGATTTTTATGATATATTGTAGATTTTTAAGTATATATTCAATTATTAAAAACTATTTGACTCTATTTCGATGGGTAAAATAGAAATTAAACACCAAAGACTTTCAAGTTACGAATTTCTCCTATCATCATTTTTGATAATACCTATTTAATTGTAGAAGATTAAAACTATAAAATGATTAAGTGTATCTTATCCAATAAATATTACAACTATCCAATAATTCATATAAAATAATTAATTAATTTAAAAATAATTGTTTTAGCAACATTGATATTAGCTATCTGTATAAAGAAACTCTTAAAGCAGAATAATGACTAAAATATTAGAGAAAGCAGAAAAAAGACTAAAGAAAATTAATTGATTTGGTATTCCTTTTACCATTTCACGAGAGGACAGTGGAATGTATCGAATATATTTTTGACCAATCGATCCGATCGTTAATATATGGCAATACCGAAGAGACTATTTATCAATGAAATTAGAATATCATCAATAAAAATACATGGCGAATGAAACGGAAGTGAAATAATTACTAATTATTATGTGGATTTATCTCCGGCGAAGTTTCGGCTTGGTATATTGCAGAGTTTTGTTAAAAATTGTTACTTATTTTTTGGTATTAGTTTGGTTAAGGCACAAGGACGAGTAAAGGTGATACTACGAATGGGCATACTCCTTTGACGTTTATTTTGCGAATGTTCGTCTCTCAAATTCAATTCATCGTTGTCATTTGAGGCTTTCTTATGTCAAAATTAATATCGTTCGTTCGATCGTCCGTTGAAATGTTTTAGACGATAGTAACTAAGAGTAGGATACGACATGACGAAGCCCACGATATATCGAATATCGTTTTTAAGAGTACGCCCACTGGTTTTACTGCGGTAACAGTAAAGTTCAGACTGCCGCAGACAATGTCTTGGTGTCCTATATACACGGTCGCGGGAATTTCACATACTCTATACTAGTGACCCCTAGGGGTCTATGACAACCTGCAAGAGGTAGACCTCTTGCAGGTAGACGTAGACGTCAGCGAAACAAAAATTTGGGGGTCCATGAAATGAAAACGGGGGTCCACGATAATGGATCTCAACCAACGCTTTGCTAGTTTCTTTTTTGCCAAGTCGGGACTTTGGTACTTTTTGAGTGATGGGAATAGCGGGATTGAAGACATAAAATTATTTATAAAAGTACCTATAAGTAAAAAAAAAATATTTTAAATGTTTATAAAATTTTGCAAGTTGTAGGATGTAGGGAGTCTACCCAAAACCGAAAACAAGTGGCACTTACTACTTTTAGTATTTTATTAAAGTTAAATAATACTACTTTTATTGGTAGTTTTATTGCTATTGAAAAAACTATTTGTGTAACTTATATCTTCTTTAACCTAACAGAGTTTTTCCTGGCTATGGTTTTAGGTTAGGTTACAGAAATAGTTTTTCTATACTTTATTTTAACAAGAACTAGATTTTAACATATTCATTTAATTATTGCGCCGTAGGCGGGTTACAAAAAGGGAACATCTGTATACAGTGGCGTGTCAGCTGACCGACCCTAGTGTTTGTGAAATTCCCGCGACCTATACACGATACACATTCCACGATTATAATATGAATGGATAGAATAAATAAGTGTTCGTCAGCAAAATTGGTACAGACTAAAAATAACTGACATTAGAATAATGCGTTTGGTACTTACCAGATCTTGAATTTGTGGCACGAGTCAATTGGGCTGTAATGATTTGCGGCTACTTCTAAACCGTAGACGAATCAATAAAAAACAGAACAGTTTCGTTTAGCTTATATAAACATTGACCGTCCTTATCTACATTCTATATAATTCCCGTTGAAAGTCATACCTTTTTAATATCATTTTTTCTTATATGCTTCGCAAGTCCGTTTTGACAGATGTCATCGCCATAGTTTAGATGACATCTGTCAAAACGCAGATTGTGAAGACTAAGCGATTTATCCTTCAAATGATAATGCCCAATCAACACGTACCACAATAGCCATAAGTCTTGTTATCAACTCATAGTCTATAAGTTGTTTTATTTATTAATCAACAATTTAATCTATTGTTTTCTATGTAGCCGAAAGAACTCAATATGCGTAAGTGGAGGCCCACTGTCTACGGGGGCGTAGCTTCGTAATGGAATTGATGTTCGCTTGGTTATAGCTTACATACCGGACTGTGAAACTAGTTGATTATTAAGATAATTGTACAAAGAAACATACGTATATCATCCGATTTATGTTTAATAAATAACTATATACATGCGTTTGTTAATATATCTAGGAGAGGAGCCTATTGTGACAAACAATAAAAAAAATCGGGAGGGGCTGTGCCGGGGCACACGGCCGTTGGTTTTAACGTGAAACGTCTATGTTAGGGAATCGCTTTGAAAGTAAAAGATTGAAGTAAAAACAAGATTGACGGTGTTTTAAGTATTTTAATAAAAAACTCAATGTCACAACAGCGAGCTAGCTATATAAGTGAAATATTCACACCACATTTTTGTTCCTAAGACTAATAATTTTTTAATTATTAAGATACGATGATATAGGCCTTTTCGTTACGGTCCACTTTTTAAACCTGGTACCCGCATGTTTCGGCACGATTTTAAAAACGTTTCACAGCAAAAGATACAAAGACACTTTCTTTTCAGATTGATATATAACCTTAAAATACAATACGTATCCTTTTTATTTTTTTTTCTGCGTCGTCTATATACCCGCTCTATATTAAATCGGACTGCAAATTTTTGAACGCTGTTCATTTAGGTTGGCACACTAGTGTCTCTTCATATTATTCTTATATTTTGGTTTGTAATATTATCTCCCGCGTGTCTCATCTGTCACGTATGGCCCTTTCAAAGTTATATCTGACAATAATAAGAAAGTGTCCCAACTTTACAAAGCTTTACAAGCAAGCGTGAAATCACAATTACGAAGCTACGCATCCGTGGACAGCAGACCTTATGGCTTTAGTCTGTTCACGTCACGTTTTGGGGTCCATCCGGTTGTCTTTCAACCAATTAATAGAAAACATCTTGTTATATTTCTTCATTGGTTATTGCAATGTAATGTTGCGGTAATATGAGTTAATCAATGGAACGCAATCTGTAAATGTATTGTTGGTCTAATGTGACTGGTTAAGGGCCCTGGTTTACGAATGGTGTCGTAACTATAGCTATGACGTCTTCGTTAGTGATTCGCAGAATAAATAATGTATTAATAAATAAATACAGACAACATGGTGTTTCATTTCGGGATCACGTCCTTGGGTAAATTTACCACTTACTCTGCACCAGCTTTACATACGCCTCGAAATGGAAATTGTATCCTTTATTGCTTTAAGATCGGATAATTGGATACAAGACAATTTTTTAAATTCTATGTATAATAAAAGTACTCCTTTAACTGAGAAATATTGTAGAACCAACAGTACACCTGCGATTATTACTTTTGAAGATACATCGCCATGTTTGCGGCGCTGTCGCGGGTCACTCAAAAACGCTCCATACTAAAAACACTGCAATCGTGACGTCATAATTAAGTAAACTCGCCTAATTTGTATGAGCGAATAAACAAATATCAAAATAACTTTGTTATTTGTACGTTTATACTTACTATTTTAAAAAATGTTACATTTAATGTGAGAATGCTAGAATTGTGTTCCGTTTTATTAGAATTACGTAAATAATAATTGCACATTTATATTATATAATATTGCTATATTGACACACTTTCATGAGATATAAATTGCTCAAATTAGATTATTATAGTATAAAAACGACCATAATCAGTTGTAGTCGTCTACCCTATTGAATGCATAATTATATTTTTTAAACCGTCGCCTTTCAAAAAGTTTTTATCCTGTGTCGTGAGTGCAGTCATAATTATAGAAAATTATATATATATATACATAATTTTCAAACACAGCATGATCTGGTGCACGGCGATTTGGAAAACGCAATATGTATGTAAATTTTACATTAATTTCACTACTCCTTTTAGGACTTTTACCAAAGATTATTCCAAGAAATGTAATAGCAGCCTACCTTGTTATACCTTGTTGAATAGCTAATGAAACGTAGATATTTTTAAAGGTGTCTGCAGCCTACGTGTCATAGATTTTTTTTTACTATTGCTGGTTGAAGTTTGATTTGTACTGATTTTTGTTTGATGCTATAACTATCAATCTTCTATCTACAACCTATTTAGTTGAGGTAACTCTATTTTTATTTTGCATTATGATGAACAAACTAATCTGCTACACAAAAATAGTATAAAACTAAATATTTGAATTATAATAAACAAAAAAAATGGGCCAATAGACAAAAATCGGACATTTTTTCGAAAGTCTTTAAAGCCTTATAACTTGAAAAGGGTTAAGTTGGGGGCGGGGTTCCAAGGGGAAATCTGTCAGAAATGGTGGGAACCACGACCCCCTAACGGGGTTCGCACGACTTACCAGGTAACCCTGTATATATATATATATATATACAATATATATATATATATAAAGCTAAGAATACCAGTAACTGTTCCATTTCTATCTAATGTGTTTTTAAAATTTAAAACTTTAAACGGCTCTCCTGATCATTTCATCCTATGTCGCTTATCCCCTATTTCCTTTTAACCGTTGAATATATATATATCTCATTGTACAAATAACAAAACTAAATGAGGCTTACAATCGGCAGACTTATAGTAGGGGTTTAATATGTAGTTATTACTACAATATACTTATTGTAGTATATACAAAATGCATAGAAATATATGTACTGTATAATAGTCGCGGTGGTATCCACGAGGATTCCCAGCCTCCTCTCCCAGAGGGAATAAATCCTAATATATGTGTGAATAAAATAACTCTTATATTTTCATAAGATTGTTGTCATTCGATGAAAGCAAAAATTCCTCGTGTCTCAGTCTGTCAATTTCAGAAATCAGCCGTCGTATACAATTGTATTCATATAAGCTCTAAAAGATGAACACAAGAAAATAATTGAAGGCTTAGGCTTAGAGAACAAGATAAAAAGAACTCGACAAAGGGTCTTTGTAGATCCCATCTTAGCCCCTGCGTACTTTGCCTACATTTAACTCCAATTTTCTTTCCTATTCTTTTATCAATGGATTCGTTTCTCACTGTAACTTCAGATCCTTATAGCATCGCTTAAAGGAATATTATCTGTCAATGTACCCATTGTGAATGTGTAAATACGTCTTATAACTGAATATATTCGTATAAGTGTGCATTTATTTATATATATACAAATAAATATAGTTAATTCAAAATTGAAAGTTTCATTTGTGAAATAAGCAGTAGCTATTGATTTTTTGTTGTTTTAATTCTATCTTCATAAAATTCTTAAAGGATTGGCGCTCAGAGGTCGCTCATTCCTAGCTGACGCAGCTCATAAAGTAATAACATTGGTGCAGTTCTAATTTGGGGTCTAGATAACCGATTTTAGTTCTTCGTCTACAGTTAATATGTACATATTGATAATCCATCAACAGACTATAAAACATTTTTCCCAACTACTCAGACAAAACTACAAGACAAAAGTTTACTTCCAAGCTACAATAAATAAAACGAAGATACAATGATCTAATTGTTTATTATCTGAATATTCAAATACATTGACACGATACTATTGAAAATAAAAAAAAAAATAAACCCATAAAATAAAATATTTTTATTTATTTAAAAATAAATTAACATGATATCGTTTACACTTATACATTGTAACATGGTAATCATAATCACATTGGGTACTATCCATAAATTAACTGGCGGTCTGTGGAACAATTTATTACTACTTAAATTAACAACACTTTGCCACGGGTTTGCTTATAACACTGTCAATAAATACTGCTAATTATCAGGTGTACCGTCACACAGTACAATAGTTCTATTTTTAATATCATTTTAATGTCAATACTACCAGACCGCCTTTGCATTCAAATAGACAACTAAAGCAATCACATCTGAACATAAAATAAAAAAATAATTTTGCTAGTAATGTTAAGTACGTGAAGCTTTTTAGTCTGTGGCAAACGTTTGACAGATGACAGTTGGTACACCATAGACAAGGCGGTCGCTTGGGCAAGTGTTGTTCTAGGTGACGATTTACTTGGCTTTGGCGGCTTCCTCGGCTTCGAGCCGCTTGCGCATCGATTCCGGCATCGACGCTGGCGGTGGTCGCGGCATCCTGAAGTATACCTGTGCCACAAAACGACCATATTTTAGTAAGATTTATCAAAACACCACCACACGTCACGTTCAACTTTAAAAATCATAAAAACAATTTGTCAACAAATATCGTCAGTAGGAACAATTGGTAATTTGTAATAATCATTTCATTTATTGGTATCATTAAAAAAATAATGCGTTCAAAAAATTATTTTTATAATATTCTGAATGAATACTAACACATATCAAGTATAATATTTATAAGGATCCATAAATTAATATCTCTATCTTTCGTTTGTTTATTTTCTTTATATATCCTATGTGCATAAGAAGTATGTAGGTTACCTTGGCAGCATCGTAGATGAACCATTGCAGGGCAGTCAGGGTACCGATCATCACGATCCTGGGGCCGAGACCCTTCCAGACTCCGGCCCAGCCGAGCTTGCCAATGATGGAGCCGACCGTGGCGGTCTTATCCTGTAAAAATATAACTATATTTAATACCGTAGGACATATTTTATACCAGCGACAACACCGTGTTTAATCCTTATGAAAAGCATAAATAATTATCAATTCGATATCAGACCTATGCGAGATAAGCTCGATTGCGATCAAACTCATGGGTGTGCTATGGACCTGGAGACGTATTTTTGAATCATTAGACGTGAATTTGGAATTCGAATACGAATAGAAATCGTGCGCGAAATTAATTTTTACTGCTTACAGTTTTATAGATTTTTGCATCACTCGAATTCAGTGTTGTTATTTAAAAAAAATATTAATTAGATTCTGTTTTACGCAGAAAAATTAAAAATCACAACAACAAAAATTAAAATATATGTACTCAAACAATATTTACTTATTGGAATGGCTGCTGGCGTCCTGGGAGGAACTGGCATGGATGGAGTACGAAGGAGGTAGACGCAGGAGAAGGACGCACAATAGCCCAATCATGAGGCTAAGTGCGGTGGAGGGAAAGTTATCTGCAGCTGAAAGAAGACTTACCTGGTTGAGTTTGGACACAACGGTGTCGGCGGGGTGGGATACGATGGCGCAGAATACGCCCGCGATGTAACCGGCGGCGAACGTCACCACCAGCTGCTCACCCTTGGTGCACTGGTCACGGGGCTTCGGCACCACATACTGTTCGAGAAACAATAAACACATAAAAAAACCATTTCAAATACTATGCGATTTATCCTTCAAATGATAATGCCCAATCAACACGAACCACAATAGCCATAAGTCTTGTTATCATAGTCTATAAGTTGTTTTATTTATTAATCTACAATTTAATATTTAACACATTGATGTATGGTAGTGAATGTTGGCTGTGGCAGAAGAAAAATGAAAGTAGGATTAACACTGTGGAGATGAGAAGCTTGACAAGTATAATTGGAGTGAATCTGAAGGACAAAGTCAGGAACAGTGTGATAAGATAGCAATGCGGCGTGGTTGAAGATGTAGTGACAAAGATAGAGAAAGGGATGCTTAGATGGTTCGGCCATGTTGAAAGAATGAATGAAGAAAGATTAACGAAAAAGATACACAAGGTAAGAATGATAGGACGCATGAAGACGCTCATGAAAGTGGAGGAAGCTAGAGAAGTGTGCCAGGATCGCAGCAAGTGGAGAGAGGTAGTCTCTGCTTACCCCATTGCGAACAAGGCGTGACATGTATGTATGTATGTAACAAATTTAATCTATCATTTTCTATGTAGCTGAAAGAACTCGATATGTGTAAGTGAAGGCCCACTGTCTACGGGGGCGTAGTTTCGTAATGGGATTGATGTTCTCTTGGTTATAGCTTACATACTGGACTTTGAAACTATAGTTTCTGACTATAGTGGAATTTTAATTCAATTCCAGATTTGACATTAACTACTGTCATTTTGTGTATATATGTAGTGATGAACACAAAAATCGATAAACAATCAGTTGATTTTTATTTAAATAAATACATAATTATTTATTAATTAGTAATCGCTGCTCTATTTTATAAAAAGTTAATATTTTTGTTTTTATATTAAAAAACAAAAATTATATTAAAAGAGCCTAGATATTTTTCAGTATTGGCAACCCGTGCGCGCTGGTGCAGCTATCGCCATTTTGTTTATCGTGTCATTCGGCTTCATTCTCCCAGTCTGACTGCACAAATATCTTATTTCATTGCGAATCAATATTTTGATATACTTAGTTTACGGGAGTAAAATTATAATTATTAAATAAATAAAATAAAGATGGTCACCGACATAGCCAGAAGAATTAAATGGAATGGGCTAGGCAAATTGCTAGCAAAAGTGATTATGAGCGAAGTCCTCAGAGTCTCTAGCGTATGGTGGGAATTGCAATGTTGGTAAAAATGCCACAAAATGGGTGACAAAACGGTTTGGTGACATAGCACCAGTAGATTTATCTTGGCTGAGATGGTGATCGCTCAAATTACGCCAAACACTCCGTATTATATCGTCTTATACAAACTTACGAAGATAGATTTTGTGATACGGACATTTTCTTTCTGACTCGCAACCAATTCATAAACAGTATTATAAAGCATTTGCCCCGGTTCTCAAACAGTATTTCAGAGTAGCCACACCCACCCACACACACATACACACACACATGCACACACATGCATGCACACATACTTCTTCATATTGTTAGATAAATTTCATTATCTCAGATGTACTTATCCATATACTAGTTACTTGTATTAGTTACCTCTAATGTACTTATCCATATTCTACTAACTACATACGTCATCTGCTAATTTTAATATGACAAACTTTGTTATTGGCTGTTTATGTATTTAACTTGAAGATTGTATTATTAATGTGAAAGCTGTTAAGTTTGCTGAATAAATAAATAAATAAGAGATGGTGATATAACCCCCATGGCCGTGCCTTAGGACTTTGAAGGCAACAGCGACTGTATTTAAGCAAGTTACTACATATGAGTAATATGTAACTTCTTATTTATGAGTAAATGAGATTTTCAACTACACATTAATAGTTTCAGATTAAAACTATTGAGAACACATCACAATATGACATAACGAAGATTACGTGTATAGTTTTATTCCTATTTCACTCATGAGCTAACTATTCTGACTAACCTAAATTTTATTAAAATCGTGAAGCTAGGGCCAGAGGTGAACAAATAATAAATAATTTACCTGGTAGAGTAACTCAAGAGTCTTCTCAAAGCAGGCAAACTTCATCATGGTGTATGGGATCTGTCGACCCCAGAGCGGCACGAGCCCCTTGTAGAAGGTGCCATAACCCTCATTCTGCACCATCTTGGGCCAAGCTTCGCGCAGCGTGTTAGCGAAACCAGGCATGGTCTGGATTCTCACCTGTGGATTATTCAACATAGCATTTGTCACTTATATCGATAGCTTCCGTAAAAGTAGAATCTTATATATGCATACAGTAAGAGTATATAACCCATTTTAGAGATTTTGCTGTCGAACATACGATTTTTGTTTTATAATGTTTGTTTTTACATTTTTTGATCCCTTGCTTTGGTTCATTTGGCACCATAGGCAGCTATTAGCCATTCTGTGTGATTATTTACCATGATCAAAAAAGAAATTTGATATGGATATATTTTCATATCTGGTGGACAGGGAAATTTTTACCAAGGGAAAATTCAATTAATGCAGGCCACAGTTAGAAAGCTAATTAATGTATATAATTTGACGACCTCCATAGTCGAGTGGATAATACACCGGTTTCAAGGTGTCGCCATCTCTGAGGTCCCGGGTTCGAATCCCGGTGGGGGCAGATGTTTGTGTGATGAATGCGAGCATTTGTACCTTAGTCATGGTTGTTGATATATATTTCAATAAAAAATTATTTATATATGTATAATATATGTATGTCTATCCGTTACCCTAGATCCCATTGCACAAGCCTTATAGAGCTTAGTTTGGGCTAGGCTAATTGGTGTAAGTTGTAACAAATATTTATTATTTATTATTTATTTATTATATAAAAACAAAGCATTAATAATTACATTACTATAAAATCCAAGAGCAGCTGTATCTCATATATATGTATATTCTGTATCATAATATAATGTAAATAAAAATAATTAAATAATGTAATTATCATATTTACACTATGTGTCCTATTATATATTTTAAAATTATTAATTGACTCTCCCCCTATTTTATCATCAATAAGCATTAACATCAATCCAAGGGCGCGTAACGGCTTTACAAACGTTTTCTCACTGCAAGTATTCAAAAATATTCCTTTTACAGTCCATTGCCAGGATGTGTCGTCAATACAATGATGTCTCAAAGAATCATCACGAGACAATAGACATATTTGGACAAAGTCTCACAAAATTTAAAGAGTGTGATGAACATATTGTGTTATACGTGATTAATATATTGAATGTTTATGTTTTATAATTCAAGTTAAGTAAGTAAAGTAAATTTAAGTTTTATATTGCCATATATGTGTACTACTCTAGTTACGTGTCGTTCATGTTGTACACACATACCTAGGAATACAATCTGGTCACAATTTATATTTAAAAAAAATAGGTAACATTGCACATTGCATAGGCACATTGAAACAACACAACGATTGTAGACAATTGATGTGCCCCACGGTTTTATTTTAGTCTAGTCTATGCATATGTTTATAATTCCCACGACTGTATCTATTTTATTATTTTTGGTTTTTAGTACATTTTTAGTACATTTATCTTAAACATTGCAATGTATGTTTAACATAAAACCGTTTAAATTAAAAAGTTTTTTACCTATTTTTATTTTCTAGTTTTTAGTTTTTATTTCGCATTATTCTCTTTTAAAACCTAAGTTATCCGCCATTTTGTAGAGACCGCCATTTTGGATTTTAATTTTATATAGTACATTATATTCTACTAGTTGAGCACTTTCATTTGATACCCATATTGATAGGATTGATTAAACCTAAGTTTTCCGCCATTTTGTAGAGGCCGCCATCTTGGATTTTAATTTTATATAGTACATTGTATTCTACTGGTTGAGCACTTTCATTTGATACCCATATTGATGGGATTGATAAAACCTACGTTATCCGCCATTTTGTAGCGGCCGCCATCTTGGATTTAATTTTTTTTATAGTATATTGTATTCTGCTTGTTGAGCCCTTTCATTTGATACCCATATTGATGGGATTAATAAAACCTAAATTGTCCGCCATTTTGTAGCGGCGGCCATGTTGAATTTATAATGATAATGAATAAATATAATTGTATTGTCACCAAAATCCAAAGTGTATACAAAATTTCAGATTAATCGGTTGACAGGAAGAGGGTGAAATTTGATTTACTAAATTTGACCCAAGAATGAATGAACCGGGCTGAGCTAAATAAAACCGTTTAAAAATGTATCAATAATCAAATATTCTTTATTGTGTGTCAAATAAATAAATAAAAATAAAAGACACATTGACAAGCAATTACAATAGACGGTAAAGATACGATTGAGATCCCTGTTTTATAAACGATAGGTCTTACTTTGGCAGCCTCCAACGGTGAGAGAGCGATGTCAGCAAAGAACTCGGCTGAAGCGGACGCAGCCAGGTACACCAGCGTGCGCTGGGTGTAGGCCGTCTCCTCGTCCAGCATGCCCGAGTATGCTACTTTGAACACCTCGTACAAGCCGAACTTGCAAAGACCCTGTCCAACACAACATTGCATTAAAGCGTGGCCACAAACACAACATAAGACTTTTTAAATGACTAAACTCTCATACTAGCTTGTCCTCAATGGAAGTTCGGTATGAACAATTAGTGGTTTATTGTAATCATTGGATGAACAAGAACAAAAATCAATAATGTTATTTAATATTCTCTATTCACAACAATTTTTAATGTGAATTTGTAAAATCCTTTAAAACAGCGAAAACAATATAATAATAAATAGCAACAGAACAAATTATTGTATAAATATCATGTTTTTAATTACATTTTTCATTAATATCATTCTTACAATTTACTATACAGGCGGTCCTCGACTTACGTCGTTTCGATTTACGTCGTTTCAAGTTAGGTCGAACAATGTTTTGACACTATTCCTCAAGCATACGTCATTTGTTTCGATTTCCGGCATATCGGAGAATTCGCTTGTCGCAAGGTGCACAAATTGTGCAGCCTATCACTGTTACCAAGATCTGTATGATAGCAAGAAGAAACAAGCCAAGCAATCTAGAATTGATAGTTTCTTTAAGCCAAAAGTTTAATTTATTATTTATCATTACATATCGTCGTTCATATTGCAATTTGTTCTATGTCAAAAATGGGTATTTTTTTTATTATTATTAATAGGTATGCTTAGATAATAATTCTGAGCGCGACCGAAAGACGAACGCAATAGTTATGAAACGTTAGTTAAAAATATTTTAGTGTTATAATAGATTTTTTTTTCAGTACACAGTTTTTTACTCTCCTGTAAACTTGTCATTTCTGACATAGATCTAATTGCAATATGAACGACGATATGTATAAGTTTTATAATTATTATTAAAATTAATAACACACAAATACCAAAAATAACTAGCAATTTCATAAGTGCATAATATATAATTATTTTAAGAACTTACTTTTAATAATAAAGTACGTCCTTTGTTATAAATGCAGTATTTTTTATTATTTCGAGTCCGTGTTATTACATATTTTATCATATGTTTACATGTAAAACTCAAGGGTTAGGTTCCACCCTTGAGTTTTACATGTAAACATATGAAAAAATAATATGTCTCGACTTACGTCGTTTCGATTTACGTCGCGTATTTCGAGAACCTAACATGCCGTAAGTACGAGGACTGCCTGTAATACATTCAATAGGAGAATCTATTATAGACACCTAAGTTAACTTGTATAATTAAAAAACTTTTTTTTTATTTTTACACAGAGGGCAAAGGAGCAAACGGATAAACTGATAAATGATTACCATTGCATGCTTTATTACAATGCAATATTACATTAATTCATACATGAATTAACGAAAGGGCTTCAATATGTAAACTCTACATGTGAATTATGCTGTAGCACATTGCCACAAATTACTTTCAAACAGTATGCTCAAAGGACCTCTTGTTGCATATTATGTGTGTAGCACTGGATTCTTAATGAAAACACTAGCACGATCACTCACAATGTTATATTTGTAGAATTTATTACTTTTTACAGTTCTAAACGCACAATTTTCCTTAATATTAATTATTGCAATGGAGCTCGTCCGCGCTCACTATTAGTTGACAATAAGAAAGAGGCCGGGCGCGAGAAGCGACATCTATTGACAGGAAATAGTTTAGTTTTAATACTAAACACCTCTGATATAACGAAAGTTAATCTCAGTTAGAATATATCTGCTTAAGTAATTAACAAAGGATCCCTACAAGACATACTCCTTACATACAACTGAAAAACGTCTCTTGTCAGTAAGCAAAGATGTGTCTACACCATAGCATATTTACATGAACAAGTAAACCTAAGAAAAACCTGTAAATTGACCACACTTTCGAGAATAGGGTAGACGGCTACAACTGATTATGGCCGATTTTATACTATAATTATCTGATTTGAGCAATTTATATCTAATGAAAGTATGTCAATATAGAAATTTCAGCTTAATTGTTATTTTATTTTTTTTTAGATTTCTAAAAAAGAACCAATTATTATTTACATAATTCTAATGAAACGAACACATTTCTAGCATTCTCACATTAAATGTAACAATTTTTTATATATAAAAAGTATACCTATAAACTAGTGATGTGCCGAGTCGCTGTTTTGGTGGATCGAGTCGATTCGAGTCAATTTATACGGTATTCGAATCAGGACTCGATTCCCTGATTCGAGCCTAGTACTTGAATTCTATGTTTGGTATTCGAATATCTCTGGACTCGAATCCAATTCTGAGTCTGGAAATTCTAGTCCAGTCCAGAACTAGAGTCCAATTTTAGAACAAAAAGAAAAAAATCGAAAGGAGTTAGCTTCAAACAGACAGCAGTAGAGACAGTAGGACTCGTATAAGTAGAATAGAGTTAGCGAGTAGGAATCGATTCTTCCTGACTCGAGTACCGGAATCTAGTACGGCGTACTCGAATCAAAATAAATTGGTAGGCGAGTCCAAAGTAGGAATAGAGTCTGACTCGAGTCAAACAGTAATCAGCACATCACTATATAAACGTACAAATAACAAAGTTATTTTAAAATATATTTATACGCTCATACAAATTAGGCGAGTTTACTTATAACGTCACGATTGCAGTGTTTTTATTATGGAGCGTTATTGAGCGCCGCAAACATGTCGATGTATCTTCAAAAGTAATAGGCGCAGGTGTACTGTTGGTTCTACAATATTTCTCACTCAGAAGAGTACTCTTATTATATATAGAATTTAAAAAATTGTCGTCTACCTGATTGTACAAAGCTAATTCAGTGAGCATTTTACTTGTTGGAAATGAAATAGAAAATGTATACTTAGAAAGTACCTATAACAGCAAGTAGACAAGGCGTAATATATCTTTACATAGTATAAAATAAATTCGCTTCCCGGTGTCTGTATGTATGTATGTAGCTATGTATGCTTAAATCTTTAAAACTACGCAACGGATTTTAATGCGGTTTTCTTTAATAAATAGGTATATTCAAGAGGAAGGTTTATATGTATAAAACATGCACAATATAGTAGTGGAACGCTGTCAATTTTTGAGATTTCTAATGTGATGTCGTAAATCAACTCGCTTTTTTGCGCTTATATTGCAAACGCTGGCCCAACCCTACGAGATTGGTCAAAATGATGTACTACAGTATTGTACAACTTACAAAAGTCGACAAAAGAGTCCGCAATTGTATATGTCTATCTCTTAGGGATAACCCACTATAACCATTTTTTCATTGCACCCGTGCGAAGCCGGGGCGGGTCGCTAGTAAGTATTAAAGCTATATTAAAGGTTGGCACGTACCTGCAGCGAGTAGCCGATGAAGGTAGGAGCCCAGCCCTTGGCGAGCCCGCGCATGCCCTCCTCGCGCACCGACACCTTGAACCCGGTCACCACGTTCTTGTACTTCTCCGCGTCTACCTGCAGCCGGCACTTCACCAGATCCAGCGGCACCACGGCGGTGTGGGTGATACCTGTGCGACGAAAATTATTTTGACTCAAAACAATCGATACAATTTTGTTGTCACATTCTATGTTCTGAGTGATTCATGAGGGTCACACAAACACAATACCTTGGTATGTGTGTGACAACAAACCGATATAAGGAGAGTTCTTACAATATTTCTTATATATATATATGTAATGAAAATAGAGGTATTTTCTTATATTATATTCTCGTTGGCTTTATTCAATATCTACTCTAGGGAAGTTGCTAGGCAACTTACTTGTTAGATTTGTAATATATTAATTAACTTGAAATGTAAAATATATGGCCTAGAGATATATTTATAGTGTACAACAATAATATTTTAATGAATAATAGACTTTAGATGTCGTTTCTCTATTTACAGGTGAGTTTGGTTTATTGATTTACTAGTAAAGCACTGTTATTATTTAAAATGTATTGTTACATGTAAAATAAAATAAATAAACTCTATTTACAGAGCAACACAATAAAGTTTATTTATTTCTTGGCTATTGAGACAGATAACGATCATATATATATATATATATATTATTATCACGATAATGGACGTTAACGTTAGGTGTAGCCACAACTTAACGGGATAATTGACAATGGCGATAAGCTCGAGTGGCGGTACATCAAAGAGATTAACGCGAGAATTGATGCGATGACGTGATGGCCACACTACGTATTGTCAGTGTGCGTCGAGAGCGCAACGGGAGCGGACGTGTTTGTTTTTTTTGACAACGGATTTGCCTAAATATCGCACGTTTTTCTTTTAAAATACGTAGTATGGCGACAGAGTGGAGTAGCGAGAAAGTTATTACTTTTCTCGAGATTCTGCAAATATAATATTATAAAAAAAATTACACTCATGAAATATAGAGATCTGTCGAAGTACATCTTGCTTGAATTAAAGTAAATTCAACGCCGTTTATATCGCCAATAATCACGTTGACCGTTGAAGTGTAGCCACCCACTTTAATGCGATAAAAATTATTGGATAATGGGCATAGACGTTAAATGTTAGTGTGGCCCCAGCATTAAATATATTTTCTAAATTCATACTAATCTGTCTGTCTGTCACAATTTCACGCTAAACTTATTTTAATATTCAAATCAGGTACATAGATACCCTGGGGGTCTGTTTGCAAGGGGTCTATACATCAGCAAAATAAAAATTTGGGGGTCTATGAAATGAAAACGGCGGTCCATGATAATACATCTCAAGTACCTATTTACTTAGATTATACTACATTTAATATAAAGACAAAATAATTGATAAAAGTAGTACCTATGAAGTAAAAAAAATATTATAACTTATAAAATGTTGTAAGGTAAAAATAAAAAAACAAGGCAAAGGGTGCGACACAAAGAAGTTTGGGAACCTCTAGCCTAGAGCCTGAATAAAGAAAAGGTTACTTTCTTTTACTGTGGAAAATAAGACTTTTTGTTTAAATAAGTCTGAAGTTATTGAACCGATTTTGATGCAAGTTCATATAGGGATAGTTTGAGATCTTGGAAATGGTAATTTTAACACGAGAAAATATAAAAACAGCTCTCTGAGTATTGATGCAATTTGCTTTGGGGAGATTCAGGAAAGAGCACAAGTTAATTTTTATGACTGGAAAATATATCTTCCCTTTCCGATATATCTGGGGCAAAGCCGCGGACTAAAGCTAGTATAGTTTAAAAATACTTTTTTTTATCACAGCAGAGTCCCAAAAATAAATCAAATCTTGAAGTATCAACATTAGTAACTTGTCTCTCTATAACATCATTGAGTAATTTACAATAGTAAAAGATGTTTATTTGCATTTCTTTTTACTATCAAACTGTATTTCAATACAGGGCCAAGAAGGATACGAATATGTTATGTATACTTTTACGTGTACAAGATATGCATTTTTTTTTTTAGGTAAATTGGTTCTTGGCATTATCTAGCTACTCTAAGCCAACTTGTAGGTTTCTGATAAAAATTTATTCGGTTTGAATATCTTTACTTTATAGTAATACCAATTATTTATCTATTTCTGTTGTTTACTCCACCCTTTGTAGATAAAATCTTGTATGCATTACTTACATATTAATATAACTATTAATATAATTATTATAACTATTTTGAAAAATAAAGCTAGTATTCCCAGACGAAGACTTTTGTTTGGGTACCTCTGTCTTATCTTTTCCTTTCGCAAAATAGCAGTGTTCCGTTGTAAATTACAGTGAAATTACTGGGTATTTTATTTATTTATTTATATTTCTTGTACAATTAAAAAAGTGTACAAAGGCGGATTTAATGCCCGAGGCATTTTATGTCATTGTGGGTATTGTGTCATTCTATCTTATGTCACACGACTCAATAACTCAAAGATAATAAATCTCACAGGAACCTAATATACTATAGGAGACTATAACCACTGTTTAATTGACCACATATTGTTACATTAAAAAAAATTAACACGACCTCTATAACGCGAAGATATAAATAGCTTTAATTTTATATGCGGGGACGGATTGAAGACACGTGTCGGCACTCTTTGTTCCTGTGATTTTGTCAAACCCATCTACTGGAATTATCTTAGCCGTAATTATAATATATATATATATATATATATTTACATACATACATACATATATATATATATATATATATATATATATATATATATATATATATATATGTATGTATGTATGTAAATTTTGTGTTCATAAAACTTCTAAATTTGTGATGGTAGTAGAGTCACCTGTTGTCAACCCTAGTAAAGGAAGTCAGAATACAAGGCGTTGACAATTACACGCCCTTGGCAACTGACGCATCTGTATGTACATTCCAGAACGTTATGCGTACAACTGACATTCATGAGTCTGTGCCAGCCGGCCTGACCTTAACCACGGCTATGTTTACAAGTATAGCTCAGATTCGACACTATATTTGATTTAGCGTAGGTCATTATTCAGAACCTTGAATTAAGTGATTTTTCATCGCTGCAAAAGAGTACTACATACATAAATGAAACCTTACAAGGGATGGATTTGCCTGGTGACTACTTCATCCCTACTACCCTTGATGCCAGACAGATGAAATCAATCAAGATTTGTCGTCTGCAAACCTTAGGACCTACCACAATTTCTTAAGCTATTTTCGAGACTTTGTTTAACAATAAACGAGACATGATATAAGATGGAAAAGATAGGCATAGATTTATAGAGGAAGTAGCATTCAGTGAGACAGAAGATAAGAAGTAACTAGTAATGTACACAACGCTAGTAAAACTAAATGATATATGACAAGGAACAGTTAGCAACGTTACCACAATAATTATGATTATGATGTGTATAAAGGTCTGTGGAAACCTAAGAAAATATAGATGGATTTAACTAATTGCAACGAGTGAAAGAAGTATGGTGATGATGAAGTACAGTAAGGCCTCGTTAATTCGGAAAGGCAAAAACAAGTCCCTTTTCGGATTATCGAGGCGTCCGGATTATAGTATGCCATATTTAATGTTAATAAAACATTAACCTCAGTTTCTTTAAAACACAAAATATATATGTTCAAAATTAAAACATTAGTTGCTTCTTTTGAAAAAGTCTGTAATACTCTTCCGTTTATAATTTTCGCAGTTCATTTCGAAAGCCCGGTCTCTAAGTCGACAGAGAAACATAACTTCGTGGCTATCAAATTCGTTATCTTTAGCCCATTTTAAAGCTCCTACTGCCTCTGAATTACCAACTTTTGTGAAGGCGAAAACGATATTATCCTCATCTTGCTCATAGTCCTACTACTATTACTACTACTAGGTCCTACACCCGGCCTCCCCCACGAATCCCACTGCCCGGCCGGATTACAGCGATCACCGAACAAGCGGGAGTCCGGATTACCGAGGCCCCACTGTAGTTGGTGGGGTGCTGTGTGTGTATGACCCGATTATATTCCAGAGGTCCGAGGTCAATAATACCATGTTTCTAAAAATGTCATATGTATGTTTATCTGATGCTCTTAAGCAGAAGGAAAACATTGTGCGGCAACCTTCTACAACATTCATGAAGAAATTCAATAGGGAATGTGAAATCTACCAGCGTGGTTCTTCAAAACCTAATAGGGCAGGCTTATGCCCTTCTGTGGGCAAGTATATGAGCTTTAATAACTTGATGATCTGCCAAGAATGTTATATACTAGTTTTGATTTGTTTCAGTGAGACCTATGTATGTTATATATTTACATATGTTTGATGATGTTTAAATGAACCTCTGCCAATACTTTATACCTACACTTTTATCACACGCCAATGGTTATTTAAAAGATTACCTTTTAACCAAGGATAGACAAGAACTGTGGAAGGTCTCTCCAGCCTTCCATATAAACATAACAAACAGATTTCAACAGGAAAACCACATACAAAAAGATCTGTCATATTGCCTGCCACACTGGTACTGTGTAACAAAATAAATAGCAGCACTTACCGCAAGAAAGAATTCCGCAGAACCCGCAAAGAGCGAAGTATTTTGAGGAGGCGAACTCACAGGAGTCACCTTGCACCTCAGCAGAGGCAGCCATGCCGCTCTGGCAAACAAACAAGAAGATTTATCTACTCTACTCATAAATCGCATTAATAATATAAAGCAGAACTATTATTTTGTTATGAAAGTGAGCAAGAAATCTCACACTAAAAATATCCAATAAATTATATTGTTTTGGAAATATATATATATACTAGCTGGCCCAACAGACGTTGTCCTGTCAAATGTCTCAAATGTCAAATGTCTCAAATGTCACGTTGTCTCACGTTGTCTCAAATGTTTTTAAATAAATAATTTAGCTGAAAAACAATATCTATATGACCGTATTGTGAATCTAAACCATTCTCAAGCCCCCTGGAATACACACAAAAAATTTCATCAAAATTGGTCCAGTCGTTTAGGAGGAGTTCAGTCACATACACACGCACACAAGAAATATATATATTAAGATATATATATATTTAATACATGTTGATCTCAAAATAGATCTTACTGGTTCGTAATAGTAGCAGTTATTGTAGAGCAAATGTAATCATGATGTGTAAAGCTGACCATACTTATTACAATCAAATCAGAAAAAATCGTTTTCATCAAAAATTAAAATTGTATATGAGGTTGTAAATATGAGGCTTTTTCAATTTGCTATCAGGTGAACACTTCTAATTAACACTGTAAATTGTAATTATTTCTCAAAAACGATTTCTTCTTTGTTCCGATTTCTCACAAAGACTTGACAATATCATTGTTATTAAACTGAAATTAGTGAAATAAATTATTGGCTTAAGTGCCCATATAACATTAACATTTTATAATACTCGAAGTTGTGTAGGCCATCTAATTTTCACAACATCAGCGTCTATCACATACAGTGTTTCGAGAAAATTTATTGTTGTTTTATTTCCTATCCTATTTAAGCAGGTCTGAAGTGTATAAGTATTTTACATGTGGATGCTATTTATTAAAATAAAAAGCTTGCTTCATTGTTGTTTTCCACATTTAACAACTATGAAATGCTTCTTATATTGTAATTTATTTTCACTTATCAAGTTATATGCCTTCAGCTCTCATAATCTTCGAGTCATTGGGCACCCCTGCCAGTGCAAACACAGATTACGCTGTTTACTCATTTCTGGCAGACAGGACAACATTTAAGAATGTTGTCAACCCATGCCATACACTAACAGCCCCCCTCCATTATGAGTTTTCATCATTAGGCACTAATCTTACTTTCAAATTAAGAATAAACAAGAGATATTGAAAACACATACCTGTTCTAACTGAGGTGTGGTGGACTGGCACTGCACGGGCGAGAGTGGGCTCCGGAATGGGGAGTTCCGTGCCGCGTCCAACAGGGATGAAAACATTTTTTCTGGGAATAAAATATTATTTTTTGTATTTACATAAATTTGTTCACAGTTAATATAATCAAAGAAATGTTTTGATTAACAGCTCTTGTAAATATAATATTATATAAGTAAATGTAATACATAATAAATTAAGAGATAAAAAATCACAAAAAGAATTTTAAATGTTGGTTACCGTCTATCCTGATTTTAGTAAATTCATAAAACAATATTTATTGAAATACCAACAATGTGACAAAACAATAATTGCCTAATATATTCAAGTAAAGCATTAGTCACATTTATTTAATTCTTCTGATAACTTCATGATTTGTAGATGTGTCAGTATAGTCATAAATGAATAGAGGGACCTAGTTATACCACTATAGAACATTAATGTTCTGTAGTGGTATAACTAAGCTTGTAATAGAACAATATCTTGTCTAATCTGTGTTAAAAAAAGTTGACACCAATTTACCTATATGCATTTAATTGGCTGATACGTTCATTAACTGTGTAGTATACTCTAAGCAAAAATATTTTAATAAATAATAAAAAAACATGAAACATAAACTACCACCTAAAGCACTAGTAGTCATTACTCATTGACACATTTACATGATCTAACTGAAAATTTCGTGTTTTGATGTAAAGCTAAAATCAAAAGCCATAAATTCAAGTTAATTCAATTTGTTCAAGTTCAGCAATAAATTCTAAAATTAATTTATTTCTGGGTTGCTATTATTTAATATTTGACTATTTTCTACAAAAACATTTAATAAAGCTTAAGCTTCTAGAACCTATGTACTGAATAACTTACATAACATGATAATAAAAAGATTTGCAATATTCTCCCAGTTTCCATTACCATTTTTTAGTAAAGTAAGATTTTTAAACAATTTAACTTATTGTTCAATGTTGTGAATAAATGTTATTTAAATAATACTTCTCCTCGTGAATAATATGCTCATTGAGCGAAAGTATCGAAATAAATAATAGATTCGTGGATTCTGGTTGTCAAAAAGGTGACATGACAGCAATTCAAATCTATCGAAAGACGATTGTCATCAAAACGACCTTTTTATTAATTTCAAATTATTCTTCTTCTATACTACGTTCTCTTTTTCTGAGGTTTAATATTTAAAAACAATTGAATATAGAGTAAGATCAACCGGACCATTAATTTTCAACTTTATTACTTTTAATCAATAACTAAATGACATGTCATATTGATTAGGAACGAGACAAAGACCAATGATATTAGAATAAGTATAACATTTCTTAAGATTCACATTTAATTTTAATTAAATATGATATAATTTAACTTACAATATAGGACAAGGTCACGTGCAAACCATAATTCCATTATGTTACGTAAGGTTAATGAAGATAATAGTTACAACTTCAATTTTGAGCGTAATTATTTTACACTAATAATCGCTGAAACATACGTCTAGTTATCACATACTTAAAATACTAAGAATTATACTTACATGTTTTTTATCCGATCGAAACTGTTCAACACACCGCACCGCGCCTGACGCACAGTGGTAAAGGAAATTGCGGCGTCGATATCAGCGCCATAGCGGAAATTATATAATCACGTGGACATTGACAGTGGTAGTTTTAATTTCGATTAGGCAAAGAGTAAAAAAGTCACAAAGACAAACGACCACCATATAACATCATCAGAATCCACATAACATTTTAATTAAAACTTAAATATAATTATAGACACTCGAGATTCCGGGAATGCTATGATTGCTTGGGATCTACAATGATGGTAAGCGGCATATTAGCACATGGTAACCCGCATCGAAGACTTTAGTAGCAGGCAATCCACAATAATTTAAACTATAAATCCCACTGTGATGATGATCGTTTATATTGTTTCTTCTGGCAATATATAAGGAACTGACACTTACCTAATATTGTAATGTAGCTAACTTAAATAATATAATGCTCACAACCTTCATCTGAGGTTATCATAAAATGAGTGTTTTTCACATTTATTAGACTCCCAAAATGCCTTGCCTGTCCTTCTCAAAAAAACGCTCGTGATTCCCGGACGGATGTAGAGGCATTTGTTTCACCTTCTACATGTATACGCTCACGGTAACGTAGCTCCTAAAATTCTCATATTTGTATATGTCTTGACGTTAATAAGGCTCTGTAAAGGTCTATTTAACATCCCATAATAATAATAAAGTGTGTTTGTTTGTTTGTTTGTTTATTTGGTTTGAACGCTTAACTACTAGATAAAAATTTAGGAAACTACATTCATAACATATATATAAAAATCGACAGATCCCATCAATAGTTCGCTAAAAACTACTGCACATTTATTTTTCATCATATAGAGTGATTCTTGAGGAGTCGGCATATCTCGAACGGATAGTAAAGTAAAATACATGTGCGTATATGTGGTGTGCTATGATTAAATAAGTCCACGGAAAGAAAGCTGTATAAAAATCCATCGATATGCCATACATTATAAAATCCAAATCAACGTTGACATTTATTTACACTCTATAGTCGATAGAAGTAAATAAGTAGTGGGGGTGTGATCTGAAGATAATGAAGTGGTTACTCATGATTGTCAAGAAAACTACTCGAGTAGAATACGTAGTAGAGTACATACTATTTGGTCATCAATCAGTTATTAAAGTTTTCGATATCGTTGATGTAGTCTAGACTGTAATAACTATAAGGTCATTTATATTTAGTATTATCTTTTATTTGGACGAGCACTCAACATTGAAATATAACAACATTTTAGAGTTAATTCGCTTATGTTTTGTGATTTTACAAGGTAATTATGTTTCCTCGACGTTTCGAACACTACAGTATTTGGGGTCAGAGGATTTTGTGTTTCAACTCAAACCGAATTGATTTGAGTTTGAGTTAGAAAATCGTAATTCACTTTTAAAAACATAAAATACACACTTTTTTTCCTCAGGAGAGGAGGCTGAGAATCCATCATGGATACCAACGCAACAGGCAAGCAGGGATGCATTGATTGTGTCAGACTCCTGGTGAATCGAGGCGGCTCGACCCAACAGACCTACCGACTAAACTCAGCCTAAGCCTTTGGTCCTAATGACTCTACTGGCTTGAAGTGATAGAGAGCCGCACCTCAGGAGAGGTACGGATAGTGCTGCCCCATGGGGAGGGCACTAGAAGAGGCGCGGTTCACCAAAGTGGGACCGGCCTGTATTGACAGGGAACCTACACGTGGCTAAGCAGAAGGCTGCCGATTAGGGGGAGACAAGGGCAGCGACGGCTCAGACGCCGCCGCTTGCAGATCTAGAAGGTCCTGCGTGAGTTGAGTGAGTTGATTGGGGTTGTCGCTAAGGACATGTCGCGGTCTACGTATCCTCTGCCGATATTGACTGTTGCCTAGAGATAAGCTCGCTGAAGGCGGTATTGACGGGTAGTTAACTGACTCACGAATTAGCGGATTGATGTGCTCGTCCGCGGCTCTGAAGAACCGCTTAGAGCACTTCCTAAAATGTTGTTGGATGGTAGGGAGTTTGAAGTCCCTGTGGAGATCACTGCTGTGACATAGTACGGGGCATTGGCCATTCGGTGCAATAATTTGCTCTGAATGACCTGGATTGGTTGGAGGACTTGCGGCTTGGCATGTGCGAATACCAAGCTCGCGTAAGAGAAGACTGGTCGAATACAGACCTTGTATAGGGTACGCTTGTTCCTTAGGGACATGGAGCTGTGTCTACCTAGCATCCTATTTAGGTGGGAGATGTATGAGCTGGCATTACGCGTCACCCTATTGACATGCGCTCGGAAATCGAGTTGCCTATCCAGGGTGACGCCTAACTACTTTGCAGTACGCTGCCAAGGAATGGGCTTCTCCTAGAAGGGGAGAGAGGGAAACCCGGTAGGGACTGGATCGAGTCTGCAGGTGGGTTCGAATAGAACCGCGGAGCTTTTCTCCGGGTTCACTTCAATCGCCGATTGCATGTTGCAATGATGACACTATGTGGGAGTTGACGCGGCCCTTAAAGTAAAGGGCCGTGTCTTCTGCGAATAGGGCTAGTTGGGAACCTACGGGGATCGGGATATCGTTCGTGTAGGACGCGAACAATAGAGGGAATAGCGCAGAGCCCTGAGGGACTCCGGCTGTTAAGGGTTGAGGCGAGGGGCACTTCTCGTGCCAGAAGCGGAAAGACCCTCTCTAAGATAGGCCTCCACCACGCGCACCAGACGATCGGGCATACCCGTTTGGTAGAGTTTTATAGACCAAGCCTGCGTGCCAAACCTTATCAAAGGCTTTGGCGACGTCGAAAAAGACCGCTACGGTCTTATCTTTACGGGGGTGGAACCCACTAAGTGCGTACTCGACAATGCGATGCACTTGTTGTGGGCAGGAGTGTTTGGTTCTAAAGCCAAACTGGTGGGGGATGATTATGCCCTTGTCAAAGAGGTGAGCTTTGAGTCGGGCAAGAATGAGCCTTTTGTACACTTCTCCCAATGAGCTGAGCAAGCTTATGGGGCGGTAACTACTGGGCATATGGAGGGGTAATGGGTCCATAACTGTGAAAACACTATTTACGTAAGTATTTTTTCTTTCGTTTAGACCGCAGAGTTGTTAACAGACATGTACTAAAATAAAATACTCACTTGCGAGTAGAACGAATTAAAATTTCAAACCACCCCAAAGTAACGAATATTTTCCAAATAAGTTTGACTTAAAGCTACTAATCTGTGGAGTAGTTACTATGGTGTCATATACATAATACGTAGTATTCACAGACCAATTAGAGAACAAGTTGTAGTATTCTAATTAGTCTGTGTATACATAGAATACATTTACTCTAGCGAGATCATATACATTTTACTGAAATTATATTAAAACCTAATAGGTGACAAATTGCAAATCAGTTCATTGGATTAAATTTATTAATTAAAAATTCAATAATGGGAACTACTGTCCACGAAGCATTAAAACCTGTAGCCTGGTTAGTAGGGCAGTGGTCGACTAAAGATGGAAAAGGATACTTTCCAAATATTAACAGTTTTCAATACCATGAAGAACTGGAATTCTTATGCATTGGTAAACAAAACAGAATTAATATTTTTAATTATATATTCGTTTTCATAGCTGTGTTCTAACGATTTACAGCTACAAATAAAAATTGTTATAATTTATACAGTCCGCAGTTACAGTTCCGCTAATATTATTTCTCGTTTATATATATTTTGAAACTAATAAGTATTAATATTCTAATGAGATATAATTTTATTTAATTAGGTTTACAGTTAGTGTATGTACCTTGTAAACTATACATTTAAAAAGATAATATCAAATAACTTTATATAGACGGAGTTAAAAAAAAGAAACTAAATTATTTCAAACCCTTACTGTTTATGTTAAATAAACACAATACCCAATTTAATTTATTAGTTATAAATATAAAACAAGAAAGTATTCATACTGGTGGTAATGTTGAGGACACTAAAAATAACAAAGAAGAGTTTGAAAACTATGTATATCCAATCATATTTCTAAAACTATGTTTTCTAAATTCTTTATATAGTAATAGACAATTTCTTACATAGTCTTGAACAACTAATCATTTCCACATTAAAGAAAGTAAATTAATATTAAAATATTCTTTAATTAATTTTGGATTGGTGTGCCATACCAAACCTTTTGGCTGTGAAGTTAAACTATCATAAAGTGCAATTTACTATAGCTTTTGTTTGTTTATTGACTAATAATTTTATCCTATGTATTTGCAGGGCAGCCAATGTTAAACTTTTTATCGAAGTCTACAAATCCAGAAACTCAATCTCCAATGCATCAAGAACGAGGATTTTTAAGGATAAAACCTGGAACTAATGATTTGGCATTTGTTGTAAGTCACAATTTTGGCCTAACATCATTAGAAGAAGGACATGTTGATACAGAAAAAAAGGAAATTGTTCTAGAAACTGTGAATGTATCAAGAATATCTTTTGCTAAGCCACCTCATGTGAAGAAGTTTAAGAGAGTTATCAGATTGCTTAGTGAAGACACTTTAGAAATAACATTATTTATGGAAACAGATACAACATCTTTGTCTGAACATTTAAAAGCTATTTATAAAAGGGTATAGACTAAAAATGTTAAGAGATAAGGGTTCAAACCTGAGAGTCATAGTTATGCTTGTTAAAGATCTAATTATCTGATCTCAATTTTACTATTTATGCTAATTCGTAAACTTTATTTTTATTGAATGCCTTCATTATTAAAGCCAAATAGTAAAAAAGAAATTAGTTTTGCAGAATGTCTATAAATTTCATGCATTGACTTTGTAAGACCTCAGTTTATGCCATCTGTTTCAATGTGAATCAACACCTTTTCTATAGCTTTATTTTGACAAACAGACTGCTGTGGTATGAAGGGAAAATAGGCAGTGAAATTACTCAATACTGTTACATTACATCTGTGTCACATAATGGCAAGTTGCTACAAATCTCGCAAGCATGAGATGAGTACCTACTATACTATGTGACAGTAAACCACTTACCATTAGGTTATTTTAATTATTATTTTTTTATGTGATTAGTAGAAACAATATTAGAATACTCACTTTAAACCATGTTTTCTACTTGTCATTGGAAAAATTGGTAAATAAGACAAAAGCTATATAAACAACATAAAAAAGCAAACATGCTGTTCCTGTGAAATTCACAACAAATTTTCAATATCCACAACAACCAAAATGTATGTTGCTAATTTCTAAAATAAGATGTAAAAGTCATGATACCTAATAATTTATATACTATCATATAGACCTAAGCCCTAATATAGAAACTTTTTGGATGTCATTTTTTATACTTAGACTAATTAGTATAGTCAAAACTAATCACTGTAAATGATTGAAAAGAAAATAACTTCAGAGATCTTGCTTGTCCTTGAGAAGATTCACCAAATTTCCAAACTGGTGTAGAATATATATTTTTTTTCACCTGTTTACATACAATAATGAAATATGTCAGTTCAATGTGATAAACTGCCCTATCATATTGCATTTTGGTAGTCCTGCTACGAGACATGAATAACCAACAACTTGTGTGGTTTCTACTAGTGACAATACCTAAAAGTTAGTAGCCAATATGTTGCTGAGCTTGAATGTAAGTTTGGGAAATAACCAGTTTTTTTTTGTAAATATCTATATGTGTAATAGGGTATAAGTGTAACCAATAAGTGTGCACAATTACTCTGTAACTGTCAAAGATATTAAAAATGAAATTAATTAAAACTATGTCGCCTGATAAGTGAAAGGACATCAAATTCCTAGAAATTTACTATAGTAGATTAGTAGTAACTTTTTAGTTTCATTGTATTTATGGAAATGTTCATTAACTCAACAAAGGTATTAAATATGCCTATTCTCTTAGGTCGCGTTCGAATTTTTGTTTATTATATAAAGCTGACGTGACACCAGCAAAATGTTTTTATAAAAAAACGATTGCCATTAACAAATTAAATTGAATTATTAAACATGTGATTAAGACAACAATAATGGATCAATGTTAAATGAATGAACGTGTTTAAAATCATATTTTAAAAGTACTCGGAAGTTCTTTATTAGGTAATCTTTGGTATCAGTTTATTTTCCAGATTCACCCTGAAACTAGGGTTATCATTATGAAATACCAAATCAATTTGTGCATCAGCTTGACCTTTCAGATGTTGCCCCTATAGTAAATTAAGACTATATTAAGTAAACTTAACCATTTTATTGCTGGTGCAGTACTATTATTTTTCTGATCAATTTAGTATATATATATTTAGACTGGGCATGGGTTATAGATAAGTTTTAGTTTATTATATAATTATTGTTTCATAATTGTTATGGGTTACGAGTAACAATTATGAAACAATAATTATATACTTTTACTTACTAGATTAAAATAAATAGGTGCTTGGAATCTGTGTATTATTTATGATGAAGTACATTTGGCATCAAGCATTGGTTCATTAGTCTCCGCAGTACCGTGTGAGGTACAGGATTTTAATCTGTCAAATAAAATGTATATCCATATCTTTGAAATGGTAATTTTTTCATGTAGTATGGCTGGTTTTAATACCCTAAAAATAACTTCAAAGGTACCTCAGAGAACTACATGACCACACCACAACAAACTGCAAATGCTAAGGTGCCTCTAACCTTTCTCACATAAAAATGCTCACTTACTAGAGAATTTCACTATTAAGAGAATCATTCCACCTGTGCACTGTGTGGCAAACTTCAAAACTGCTCCAAAATCCAACACTGCAAACTGAGCCTTTAAACTTCATCGACTTATTAGTTATCACCAATATGTAAGTGTGACGCTAAACCCCGCCCCAAACGGGTTGCGACGTAATCAAATTGGCACTTTCTGACTGATAACTTGATGGTAATTGCAGACACTTAAAATGTTGAAAACTCTGCCTAACTCCACTCCTCCATCTCCAACATACGTGAAATACCACCAACTTCTTACATAATGCATTAATTCATACACCTCAACCTAGGGGTTTTACACAATCTTCTTTTTTCACAATTTACATACATCTTTACTGTATGGGGTTAAATATGATCTACTCTCTTCAGGGGCACAAGCTCTACTGCTTGGTTCCCTCTTCAGAGCGAAGCATCACAATCAAATGACACTTGCTACTGTCCTTAGCGCATAAACTCTTACGGCAGAGTTTAATCTGTATATGGAGCTGCTGTTCCGAGGCCGCAGGGGTCTTCAATGGGTTAACCACTCCAATAAAAATCTGAGATAATTCTCTGCCTTCCTCTAGGTACCTTTCCATCATTTCCTATGCCTACCATCTTTATAGACGTTTCATATCTGTATCATTGGATTCACGGTGAGACCGTGCCAAATGTACCACAAACTTTTGATCACCCATGAGATTCAAAATGTTGCGAGTAATTTCCATGACATAATTTTTATAGTATCATATTGTCCAGCCCCCTCAAGAACCGTAGTAAAGTCAAATTACTCAATAATTTTTGCCATGTTATACTTTAGTAGTACACATTGTAATAGTTGCTTGTTTAATGGTTTTATAATAAAACACTGTTTTTAAGTAAAGCTTGTGATGTAATGTAATGTAAGTGATGTAATCTTCATCTGGTTGGTGTATGTTAGATAAAGACTGTGTTGCACTAAGTACTCCACTAGGACACCATACACATTCTAATGAAGCACCATAGTGGACTCTCAAAACTCCTCCAACTTTATGCATATTATTACCCAGGGTGCATACTTAATTCATGATTCATCAAAATACTTCATTGTTATGTCTTTTACTTTTCTCTTTTACAATGAAGTTTAATGACAAACTGAATTTAGCTTGACAGTAATGTGTTCGTGCAAAAAAATATTAAGAAAACAAATATTCAAATCATCAGATTTTTAATTATATAATATTAGTAACAATATAGTTAACAGTTTTTAGCATGTGTTAGATTTATTTGAAACTAATAAATAATTCTAACACAGGAAATTAAAAAAAGTTTAATGCTAAGAAAATGTTCAATTACTTTAGTTACAATTTAATCAAAAGACTCAGTTGTCTAAATTATGTCTGTTCAGATGCAAAATGTTACATAAAACATTCAATAAACCATTTATTACCACTTCAAGTCATATTATATATTCAGTAGCACCGATAACTATCCGCTGGCATATAATATGACCATTGGCCAACTTTTCATATAAAACATAATCTACTATAACATTACAAAAACTTCTAACAAATTCATTACTTAATTCTAAAATGTGTTTGATAGATCAAGGTTTTGCCAATCTGAATATAGCAACTGTATAGGCATTCTTATAAATACAATATTGTAAGTGATGTTAATTCTAAAAACAGCTTTTGAGAGAAAAATAAAGTTTGAAAATAGAATTTAGTACCAAGAATAATAAATTTATGTAACCTACAAACTACAGCTTAGCATTCAAACAAAATAGTGTGGCTTTCTGGCTGTTATTCCATATTCTTGCAGTGCAGGTGTGAGATCATCCATTGTCATAACATACTTCTTTTCTTTAGGTCCTTTAGGATTTTTTGAACTCTGGGTTATTTGACTAGATGTCCTCATTTTGCAGTGTTGTAGTGCATCATTGGCTATGTCCGACAAAAACTTCTGTGATGCAAGGGCAATGAGGCGAATCAACCTGAAGAATTACATTATATTTGTAAATTTCGAACTACAAAAAAGTATCTGATAAGAAGTATTTTAAATACAAATTATCGAAAATTAAAGTAATACCCTAACTAAAAACTTTATTTACAAAACCCCAATGTCATAATCTACTGTACGAAAAGCGTTGATCCATGATAAAGTATTGGCAAAGATTTTACAAGACCTCTACATTTTCTGACCTAAAATAAATATTTTATGGGGCATTCGAGTGCATGGTGCGTATTACTAGTAAATTAATAAATAACTTTTAAAACACAAACCTAGTGTAATGTTATTAAAAGAAAAAGTAGTAGTAACAAAGTAGCATAGTAATATTATAGACACAAACATGACAACAATTCACACAAGTTGGTATGCATTATTATTGTAACCATTCTTAGATAATTCGTTTCTTACCTTGAATCCTGCGACTCGAATCCTGACATATTTAAGTAATGAGCAACAACAGAATCAGGAATTGAAGGAATATAGTTTTCGAGTTGCATCAAAAAATCGCTCAAGACATGACCCGCTCCTGTATCGTCATCCATGGAGACAGCAGGTGAACCCATTCGACTCATCTGCATTCCTGTATCAATACAATTTCTTAAAGGTTATGATTGATGCAAATAGCATATAATAACAATAACAACGAAATCTTCAAAAACTTTATTTCCTTCTATTTTAGGAATTTCAGGAAAGTAAATATTTGATACAGAGATCACAAACTATATAGACTATACAAACGGACAGATTATAGAACATATGGATGCTAGCACAGGTTAAATAAGTGAGAATAGGTATAAAGTGCGTTTCCATTATACGCAGATTTTCATGAGTCAACAAAATGTAATAAGCTGTTTACTTAGCTTTTGTCACATAAAATAATTTTTTGGTTTATATTAGTTACGTGTAACTACAAAAAGATAACTAGAAGATAAAGGAGGAGAAAAATAGCTTAAATCCATTATTAATAATAGGATAATTAATGATGACTATTTTAAGAATTGCCATAGAAGAAGTGTCCACATATGATTTAATGCTCACTGGCTGTTGTAAATAAAATTATGTTTTAAATAAAAGTTTAAAATAAAGTGTAAAAGAAAAATATATATTTTGACAGAAGTAAGAGAATTACAGGTGAAATACTATTTGAAAAATTGACAATGTTATATAGAGTTTAGATTACAAAAAAAAAAGGAGTAATAATATGATAACATAGTAAAGAGTATTACAACACTGTCCTATGAGCCTATTTTTTTTAACTTAGAGTATATATAACCAAGATTATACTACGAGCAATAAAAATCGTTCATGGTAAGCTTAGCAGAAATAGAGTCTGGCTAACGAAAGTAGGTCCTGAAATTTTTTGTGAACTTTTTAAATAGCCACTCTGTATGAACGTCAACGTCAATTTCACAAGGTTGTCGTTCTAGTTTAGTGGACAATATTATTTTGATACTTTGAACACCTACCTATCCAGTCGTCCTAATAAAATTTTGATTTATAATTTACGTATCCTTACAAATAAGTAAATCCTTAAAAACTATTCTTAAATTCACTTCTATTGGCGTGTTTGCATCCTTACATTCGGTCATATTAAACTTTTCTAGTATTTATTGATCATATTCTTTTGATTTATTTCTAAGGTTTCCTCTTTTCTGGTTATATCTAATCCTAAATAATTATTCACAGGTCCCAAATACTTTATGTTAAATTATTTCTTCAATTCTCCCATTATTTCCTTGTCTTCTCCAAGTAAAAGTATGTCGTCCTCGAAAATCAGTAATCATGTCTTGCTTTTACAGTACAAGCACACATCATATTTAGATTGCAAAAATCCATGTTTTATAATGAAATTGTGGAATCTATAATTCCAACATTTTGGGGCTTCTTTTAAACCGTATAAAGCTCTTCTTAGTCTTAATACTTTACCATTCTCTATATTCATTCCTTTTGGACACTTAATGTATGTATACTTCATGATCCACTGTAGCATACAGAAAAGCAACAGGAACATCTAATTGTCTCAATTTCAGATCCTCTTGTATAGCAAAACTTAGCATCAATCTTATTGTGGACATACGAGCCACAGGTGAGTAATTATCACATAAATAAGTATTATATTGTTGAAAACCTCTTGCAACTATTCGCGCTTTCTTTGTACCATCTGTTTTAGTCTTGAAGATCCATTTAGTATCTATTGCTTTACTTCCTTCTGGTAATTTACGTACTTCTCAAGTTCCTAATCTTTCTTGTTCATTTAATTCCTTATTAATGGCTTCTTCCCATTCTTTTTCTTTTATAGCTTCTTCATAATATTGCGGATCTCCTGTAATCAAACAATAAGCTGTAAGTAAATCATAATCTTGCAAGTACTGTGGCCTTTTAATAATCCTTCCTGATCTTACATGTTTTACCTTGTCCTAATTATAATTTATATCATTTTCATGAAATCTAACATCCCTCGAAATTATTATTTCATTTGTCTCTGGATTCCACAAACGACACAAACACTTTGGGTATAACCGACAAATCTCATTTCACGCGCCCTTTTGTTAAATTTTCCTTGTTCGGAATCACAGCGGCCCATGCTTTCGATCCAAAAACTTTTAGTTTCGTCTAATCAACTTTACCATACATTATTTCCGCGGAAATTCTGAAATTTACTGCAGAAAATGGACATCGATTTATCTGATATACAGAACACTTTACAGCTTCACCCCATAGGAACTTTGGTAGATTTGTTTCTAACATTATAGTGCCTGCCTTACTGTATATTGCCCTGTTCTTTCTTTCCGCAACTCCGTTGGACTGAGGTGAATAGGGTTGCGTAAACTGTCTGTCTACTAAGAATTTGACGCTGTTATTAGTTTCACTAAGTGTTACGCATTCATCGAAACCGAAAAAGAAAAACCTTCATATTGTGCTATCGCTCCGTAATCCCTGTTGTCATTTGTTTCGTTTCTGGAGTACCCTCCTCTTTGATTAAATCTTCCATGTCTGCCACCTCTTGCTAGTCTCTGCGTACCTCGCCCACGATATAGTTTCTTCTTACAATCTATTACCTTTGTGACCTATTTTTCCACAAGTGTAACTTTCGTACCCGCTGAAAGACGCTTCGCCTGGCTGTACTTCTTCTTTTTGTATTTGCTTCACTTCAGCATCGAACAATCTACTCTTGACAAAATCTAGTGTCAGCTCCTTGTCTGTACTCATCGTCTCAATTGCAGTGATGACTGCTTCATATGTGGAAGTAAGGAAAGCAAGTAACATATCTTGTCTGTTGTTTCTAATTTCGAGCCTGTTCCTTCTATTTGGGACAATAAACTATCAAATGCGAAGAAATGATCCTGTAGCTTTGTTTGACATTTAAAATTGATTAACTTTCTTCGTAAAAATAATTTGTTTGTTACGCTATTCCTTTCGAAAATATTTTCTAATAATTTTAACATTTCTTTCGCCGACTTAGCACTTTTGATTATTTCAAGATAGCGAGATCGCTAGTCTCATTGTGCAAGGCTTACCAGATGGTAAGCCTTGCACAATGAGACTACGTGCTTTTACATCATTCTCTACATAATTTTCTTTACCTTTAGCGTCTTCATCTAGAACCTGTAATACCTTCTTTTCTTCCAATATTAACTTTATTCTGAATTTCTAATTTACGAAATTCCCTTCTTCTAGTTGAGGCAAACTAATGGTTCCCTTCACCGTCGTCATTTTCAAATACTTATCTACTTTTCCTCCTTTATCGTTTATCCTATTGAAATATATACATTTAAATGTTTATTTATTTATTTTCTTAAATATTTTGCTCCATTTTTAATGTTTGTTGCGCAGTGGAAGCGTATTGAAATAGATTTAAGTGAGAAGCATTGGAAAAAATGAAAGATTTATTTGTACGACAGTGACATATATATTTGTCAACACAAACCAGAGATATTCTTCATATACTCATATACTCTATAATACATAACAACTTACGCTTCTTCATATAGAATAAAACTAATTATATTCATTCGTACATCGCATCAGTTAACGTATTAATTTTAATAATATTACCTATGTTTTACGTATACTCATTATTAATGTGATGAATCTTTTGGCATTGAAGTGATAGAATCTGATTTTGATTATGATAAATAAAACTAAGTTATTATGTATGAAATATTATCATATTTTATTTGTCTATTTATTTTCGGATTACGCCCATATTTACCTTATATACCAACACCCATACCAGATTAATAAATCTCGTTACAAACTTGGTACATATCAAAAATTAATAAAAATATATTAATTCTGTTTCGTTATTTCCCTAACATAACGTTCTTATACTGTCTATATATATAATATTTTAAATAACGAATTACCAAGTATCAAACTAGGTTATTTCAATTTTATGCATGCATGTATTTTTTTAAATTTGCCGCCAATATTCTGGGGCCTACTTTCGTTATCCAGACTCTAGCAAGTATCATGATCACGATATACTGACACAGATTAGTGAATAGGTCTCACTAATTCTGTAATTTTAGGGGCAGAAAATTTTATTCAACTAGTTGATTTTTTGAATGAGTTCTCACACTAAAAAATAATAATCATCATTGTAGCCAATAGACGCTCAATTTTAGACTTAGGACTCTCTTAAATCTTTCGCCTAAGTTCTGCCGTTAGTGTCTAGTGCCTTCCTAGAATGCTTACTAAATAGTCGGTTGGATTTATGCGTAGTCCACAAACACTACGTTTACCAACATATCATATTACCTCATATTTACCTATATCATAGTATCTTTTCGCCCCAACAGTCGTCCTGCAAGTAATGTTGTACTTATACACACTTTAAGTTCACAATTCTTCTGCCGTTCTATATAATTAGAGTATCCCTGCCCTGTTGAAATTATTATCAAAGAATATTTAGGGAAATTATTTTGTTGAAAAAAAAAAATAGTAGACAGTGTATCGAATGGGTAGGTGAACCTAAGTTAAAATACAACTAAGACTTGCATTGTTTTATATTTGTAAACATGAAAATTTTATGGAATTCATGTAGTTTTGACCTGAAACATTTACGTTGAATTAATGTTTATACATTTTATGGAGTATAAATAACCATAATTATTTTTTATTTTTTATCTGCAAAATTTAGTTTAAAGTGATAGAAAATTTCTTCGTTTCAAATTTGGAACTTCCAACGAAGCAAGCTGAGTATGGTATTTTTTCATGACACAAGACTTAACTCATATTTGTAACTTATAACCAAAGAACTAGCTGTGTGAAGTAGTTCCATTGCCTTTCATATTAAATGAAACAGTTGGTAGAATTGTTAGTTTTGTTTTTCGAACATTCAATTGAATCAATTAAATTTCTTGTGTATAGTAATTTGTTATTTTATTTAATGTAAAATACAACATTTTAAACTATATATGCTGCGTTTTATCTTTATGCTACATGATCTTATATTTACTCAGAGACTCAAAACCGTATTTGGTGCTTACTATGATTGATTTACTATAGCAGCAATAAAACGCAATTCGAACACGTCATCTAAGTGTTACACAATTAAATAATTTACCCCGAGCAAGGGAAATCTTAGAAACATCAATAGTAATTAAATTGTAATTTTAATGTGATAGTTTATTGTATTTAATTTTTATGTAACACTTATTGACAAAGAAAGATAATGCTTTTGTTTTCATTAATTATTTGTTTTATTTGATTTCAATTTAATGTCATTATTTAAATTTCAAAAACAAGACGCAAGAATTCGGTAAGTGATTCAGTAATTATCGATATTCAATTTTGCTTATTTGTTGAAATCAAGGCATATTTTTATTTATTATATTTTTTTGTGGAATATTTACTTTTAGTAATGGTCACACTGACCTCGTGGTATTTTGGTGTTAAGTTGGTAACACCTGCCCTTCCTTCCTTCTTTTGCGCCGCTCCTCAAGGTAGAACAGCGACAGAACGTGATCGATCGAATTTCAAAAAAGGCACACACCTTACCCCTGTGCTCCCGTGATCACGAAATTACTCTAAAATCTCCTGATTAAAAAAATCGGGAGTTAGTGTTTCGTGATTATTCCATCCCGTGTGTGAACCGGTAGACTTCCAACTCTACGCCCGCGAGGCAATTTCCTAGTGCAGAACCCACCTAATTGATCAAAATGTCGAACCTCGCCGATCCGGTCGCGTTCGCGAAGGACTTCATCGCCGGTGGTGTATCGGCCGCCGTATCCAAGACCGCGGTGGCGCCTATCGAGCGCGTCAAGCTGTTGCTGCAGGTACAGCACGTCAGCAAGCAAATTACTGAAGATCAGCGTTACAAAGGTATCGTCGACGCCTTCGTCCGCATTCCTAAAGAGCAAGGCTTGCTCTCATTCTGGCGTGGTAACTTCGCCAATGTCATCAGGTACTTCCCTACCCAGGCGCTCAACTTTGCGTTTAAAGACAAGTACAAGCAGGTGTTCCTCGGTGGCGTAGACAAGAAGACACAGTTTTGGCGCTATTTCGCCGGTAACCTCGCGTCGGGTGGTGCCGCCGGTGCTACCTCTTTGTGCTTCGTGTACCCGCTCGACTTCGCCCGTACTCGTCTCGCCGCTGATGTCGGCAAAGGCGATGGTCAGCGTGAATTCACCGGTCTCGGAAACTGCCTGTCTAAGATCTTCAAGACCGATGGCTTGATCGGCTTGTACAGAGGATTCGGTGTGTCTGTGCAAGGTATCATTATTTATCGTGCTGCATACTTTGGATTCTACGATACTGCCCGTGGCATGTTGCCCGACCCCAAGAACACTCCTCTGGTTATCAGCTGGGCTATTGCACAGACCGTCACCACAGTTGCTGGAATCATCTCCTATCCCTTCGACACAGTCCGTAGGCGAATGATGATGCAGTCTGGCCGTGCTAAGGCTGACATTCTCTACAAGAACACCCTACACTGCTGGGCGACCATCGCCAAGACAGAGGGTGGATCCGCCTTCTTCAAGGGAGCATTCTCCAATGTCCTAAGAGGCACAGGTGGTGCCTTTGTATTGGTCCTGTATGATGAAATCAAGAAACTCCTCTAAATTAAATGTAAGGTTGTTACTGTAATTACAATAATTGTGATTCTGCATCACCGCTGATAGCCACTCCTTTGAAATCATGTATTATTAGAAGCGAAACAATCGAACCTAGTAACTTATTATTAGTTAAATAAAGCGATATACACGATTCCAAAATGTATTGTTTTATTAAATTGTGAGTTAGGGTGGTTACATAATGATAACTTTGTGCATGGTCAATAGTAGTGAATAGTGTTACAGTGAAATTGATTAGTTTCTGAAGTATTGAATATACCTTAACTCGAAAAACCATAAAAATTAATATCTTTGAAAATTTTCCTTGCATTTGAGTGAACATTGTTATGTAACATCAATGGCCTGGTAAAATTGCAACTAACTAATCTTTTGTGTATTACAGACACTTTACCTTAGTTTAAATTTTACAATGTGATATTATTTGAATTGTAATATTGTTGATGACAGCCATGCAAAATAGATTCAGTGACATTGGCAGTGAAATGATAATTGAAACCGAATGCTGTGAATTTTCTTGTAAATCATGTGATTGTTATGTAACTAAACTTGAGTGATTCATGTGTGCTGTGTTTACAGGCATATAACTTAAATTGGTTTGTGAATTCACAGTGTAGTAATTTGCAAAAATATTTCAAAATGTAGTATGTAGGGTAAGGGAAGCTGTAAGCTCTTGTTCGCTCGATCTGAATTTTTCTGTAGAAAAATTCTTATAAGTTGAGTTAATTATAATATAGAAAGTTTAAAAACAAAATTGAGTTTTTTTTTTATAATTATTGGATTTCAGGAAATATTTATATTTAAATAACAAAATTTAAAATGTTAATACAGCTACAACTTAGTAATAATAATTGCAATCAATGATTGAATCAATTCAAATTGACATTGAATTCTCAGATGATGACTTGTAGGTTAAGGTAGAAAGCTTTATAGGTTATGTTATGAGAAATTACAGTTTTTGCATCCCAAAAGTTCTACAAATCATGAAGTTAAATTTCAGGACGCTAGACTTTAAATTCTATTAAGAGATAAAACAAAAGAGAACACGAATAAATTTGCATTCCGTTGCTGTGTGACGTTTCAGGCTGTTACATTACGTCACTCGCAGTTGCTATTGCTATTGATTAGTTGAGTGGGTTGCGTCATTGCAAGTTCGAATGTGTGCGTTCTTATTTTAAACTCTGCCCCGTTGCCCTATTTCTGTCGTATTCATTGATAACAATATTAGTTTGTTCGTTGTTAGATATATATTATAGTAGAATAATAGATGTTATCGCAAAAATATTGATTTCTTCTAATGAAAATTTTCTTCGAATATTCTCCTTAGACTATTAAATAATCAATATTTAAGTTAGACCTTTTAAACGCTTATAAAAGGGAAGTTTTTACTAAATGATACTGGCAATAATTAAAATTAAATCAAATTCTCAAATGACGTGATTGACATTCCTAATTCCGGAAAATCCGAAACTAAAGATTTTCCCTCTAGTATGCTGGAAAAACCAACAAGACGCAACATTTGAAAACAGGTACTACTTAGGGAAAAGTAGGCTAAAGACCTGAAGTTTAAGTCAATAGGTTTGTACTCTTTTTTTTTTTTTTTTTTTTTTTTTTTTTTGTTTCCCTGAGGAAAATGCATTAAATTGCATACCCCGGCTGTGGCGAGCCGGGGTTATGTGGGGCTCTCCTCCCCAGAAGGGGGAGGCCTACCCACTAAAAACCTCAGGGATGGCCTTCCTCAGGCATGTAGGGAGCCCCCGGGAACAGAAAGCTCCTTCCGGGAACCCCCAGCCTCCGCTCCCCTCGACACAGGGGAGCCCTCCTCGGGGAGGCTTACTACCTCCCCCGGTCTCCTCCACCGACGACGCCCCCCGGCCACGGAAGGGGCGTGGTCCATCCCGGGTCGCCGTAGCAGTCGCGACTTACTCGCGCCCGCCGGCGACCCGCGGCGGCGCCGCAGCTGTGCTACCGAGCCCGGCGCCGCCTTCTTCGAGCGGGATCGGCCATCTCCCGACCCCGCTCGGCGGCCTCCTTCTGGAGCATCACTGCCTCACAGAAGGAGGCCACAGCCCTCCAACCTCCCTCGTCCGCCAGCATTGCCGCAATCAATGCTGGCGGAGACAGATCTCGCCCGATCTCTGCGACCAAGACTCGGCGCTCGGAGGCCCACGCGGGGCACTGCGCCAGCGTATGCTGGGCCGAGTCGAGGTCGGATGCGCAGTGGTGACAATGTGTCGATCCCTCCCGTCCTATTCGACACAGATACTCACCGAAGCAGCCGTGCCCGGTGAGTATCTGAGTCAATCGGTAGGTGACCTCCTCCTTCCCGTGGAGCCAAGCTTCGAGGTGCGGGAGTACGGCACCGACGGCCCGCTGGCGCGCGCAGATCCGTAATTCGAGCTGCGCACGCCAGGCCGCCACAATCCGTCGGTGCCACTCCCGCTTAGGCACTTCGTGCGCGGGTTCCAGGGCGCTCCCCCCATCGCCCTCCCGCCGACACGCCGCGACGCATATGTCGCCGCGTACATGTCGGCCAGGATGTCGAATGGGGGGGAGCGTCCCAGAATCGTCGCCGCCTCGTACGAGATTGTACGGTAGCCTCGCACGATCCGTATGGCCATTATCCGCTGCAGGCTCCGTAGCAGAGCTCTGCAGCGGGGGGACCTCGCGCAGTCTTGCGACCACACGGGAGCCCCATACATGGCCACGGATCGCACGACGCCCTCGTACAGGCGGCGAACTCCATCCCTCGGTCCACCGAGATTGGGCAGCAGGCGATGCAATGCGCCCGCACCCTTTTGGCTCGGGGACCAACCGCACGAAATGCTCCTCGAAGCTCCAGCGGCGGTCCAGGGTGAGGCCCAGGTACTTGATGTACGGCCCCACCGGGACCACCGCGTCACCCACCCGGATCCGGCAGCTGGGTGGTTCCCGGCGCCTCGGAAGGCCGTGGAACCATAGCGCCTCGGTTTTGTGAGGCGCTATTTCTAAACCCAGCCGGCGGATCGCCCGCACGACACATGCCACCCCAAGCTCGGCAAGCGTAAGCACCGGCCCGAAGTCGGCCCCAGTCGTAACGACGAGAGTGTCGTCAGCGTAGCAGACGACACTCACGCCGTCAGGAAGGCTGGTGCGAAGGACCGCGTCGTATGCGAGGTTCCATAGCAGGGGTCCCAACACCGACCCCTGCGGAACGCCGCATTCGACCCTCCTCGACGTTTCCATCCCGTCCCGTCCCATCACGCTGATCGTCCTGTCGCGCAGATAGTCCCCGACCACGGCCCGCAGGTAGGGAGGCAGCTCGTGGTATACGAGCGCCTCCCTAATGGCCTGCCAGGGGAGGGTGCCGAAGGCGTTGACGATGTCTAACGACACCGCCAACGCCACCCCCCCTGATCGGACTGCGGACCCCGACAGGGAACGAACACGCTGGACGGCGTCCAGCGTTGATCGTCCCCGCCGGAATCCAAATTGGCAGTCCGATAGGTCGGGACCCGCGCGGACAGGTGCTCGCTGATACGAGCGGAGATAACCCTTTCGAAGAGTTTCCCCGCCTCGTTCAGCAAGCAGATCGGACGGAACGAAGACGGAACGTCGCCGGTCCTTCCCTCCTTCCTGAGGAGCACCAGCCTGCCGACTTCCAGTCGACGGGGAACACGCCCTCACGGAGACAGCTCGTGAAGAGCTGCCTCACCGTGCTCCCCAACGCCCTGAGCGCCAGCGCTAGCACCTTTCCCGGGACCCCATCTGGTCCCGGAGGTTTGTACTCTGAAACATTTGAAACTTTTGATATGTGGTGGTCAATTTCACCATACATACCTACATAACTGCGTAAACTGTTTGCGTGTATGATAGTGTAGGCTGTGACTCTACAAGGATACATCAAATAATTTTGTTCAAAGTATCAAGATACAAAACTACGTTCTTCACGGATTCCAATAGATCGTCCAATACAAAATAGAGAAGTAAGAGCAGGATAATGCACAAATGTGATGGATTTGTCACATGTCAGATTCCTTATGATTATTTCTGTTTCTAAATTAAAAAAAGAATAGGTTTGTTTATGGACAGCAAAATTTTTGAATATAGAATGTCATTTTTCAGCTTTATAAAATGTCAAACCATAAGTACGTACTCATACGATACGGGTATTAATAAGTTATTAGAACTTTTAAATCTTAAATTTCTTAACTTTGACTTACTACGTCCTATTCAATTAACTTATGCACTATTTTAATGATTGACGTCCTAAAGCATCTTAATACACATGTAAAAATGCAATAAAAATAATAATAAGTCAAAGTAAACAAAATTAAGTTTAGTGGCATAAAAATCGGCAATATTCAATAAAATTATTAAAAGTCGAATATCTCGAAAAGGGTCAAGTTTAGGGTAGGGTGTTTCATAGTAAAATAAGTCAGAAATGATGAGTACTCCACACCTGTACTTTATGCGTCCTGCCAGCAGTACGCATTTTTTTGTGGATTTCTTATAGATATCAGAGTATGTCCTTCTAGCAGTACCTGACTTTCGTGGGTAATAAAATTAGTCAGGGGTACCAAACATTCTGTATTTTTAGTAAGTATCTATATAAATATATGATATGAGTATCAAAATGGACACAGCGTTACATAAAATTATGGTCTAGAAAAATAAACAAGAATTTTGAAAGAAACTTATATAAATTTTATTTATGTTAGTTGTTTTCGACCTTTCTTACGGTACCCCAACAAAAACTATTATCGTAGTCATCACCAAAATGTTTTCGACTCCAAGTATTCTGTCTATCATTTTCGTCAAAATATGTGGCTTTGACGCGAACGCGGACGCCACGTGTTATATTCGTCCCCATTTTGGAAAGACTGATCATAGAAACACGATTCAAAAACTCGCCGAATCAGAAAGAGACGCACTATCCTTAAGTTATGGCAAACTATGTCCTGCTCGCAGGCTTAGAAAACTTCATATAACCAAAAACTTTGCGTCCTACCGGTAGTACGCAGTCCTGCTAGAAGGACTCTGGACGTTCTATCATTAAGGATCCATTTTCATTTCATGAACCCCCAAATATGTTTTTCGCTGACGTAGACCCCTTTCAAGGTTGCCATAAACCCCTAGGGGTCGACTTTGGGAATCACATACCTTACACCAACATGACAGCTGAATATGTCTCCGAGGGGCACGAGCCTACCTTAACTATATTAGTCGACCACGCTGGCAACCACCTTTGGATTTTCTTCGTAGGTGTAAGCAGGTTGCCTCACGAGGTTTTCCTTCACCGTTGGTGCATCAGATAAATGTACATATGAGGTTCGGAAGACGTTGAGACATACATACTTCGACTAAATAGGTAATTTATTACAAGGTCAGGTAAAGAGTACACGTAACAGACGAACGTGTATGAAAGTTATATGAAACTAGTGGAAGCTAGAAGTGTATGTTTGGATTACCTACCCCCATGGGGAAAGTTTGTATATATACTAAAGTAATTTTTATTTAAAAAGTTTCTTTATTTACTAAATAAAACACTATTAATCACTTCCACCATGTATTGTAATAAAGCAGTAGTTACAGTAATTGACAGACATAAGAGCGGCAAACTTAACAGCTAATAAAAAAATGTTCCCGCACAGACTAAATATATGGAATTATCTATACATATAATAAGACAGTAAAAATATTTTGTCTGTACATTTAGTATTTGACTGAAATGGATAGAGGGGCACTTAAATAGATTATTAGAAAGCAAAAAAAATTTTTGGAATTTTTTGTCTGTCTGTTTGTTCACGTTTATCTCCGAAAGTACTGAACCGATTTGCTTGAAACTTTCACTATTTGCTTTGTTTTAACTCAGAATAATATCTAAACTTTGTTTCATCAAAATCGGTTCATTAAAAAAAAGTTATCGTCATTTTAATGAACTCAAGGCATGATAATATTGCGAATTATAATGTACACCATTCTTACATAAGTTACATGGGAAATTTAAAATCTAAAGACAATAGGCTTGTTGCCTAAATTTCAGTAGTTAGATACTAATATACCTTGATGCCTATTCTATACAAAAATATATTATTTTTGAAAAAAAAATGCTTATTTATATGAATAATTTTGCATTTATTAAATATTTGACATTAGTCATCAAAAACGCTCATGACTGTCATGGCGTCTTGAATGACGTCACGCCGTGCAAAACACAGCTGTTTTAGTATCGGAATATTCGGTATTGTGAAGTTATTTTAATAAAAAATGGATTCATCGTATTACAAGTACTGCATAGTGCCCCAGTGTACAAGCACAAGTATAAAAACACCAAAAAATTATTTATATACGTGCCAAACAATCAGCAGATACGTAAAAAGTGGCTGACACTCGCGAGAAGGAATGATGCCCATTCTTTTTCGCACTTCCACAAGACACTTGGGAATGACATCTGACTTTGACGTTTCGCACGGCGTGACGTAACACTTTTTAATTGGTGTTTGCTGTCACGTGACTTATGGCTTATTTTGTGCAATTTTATTTTATAAAAATATAAATAATCAAAAGTTATTATTTTATAAAACTTTGTTTTTTCATAATTAAATGATCATCTTAATAGTTATGCAACCTAATGCATCAGATTTGTTCATAGTGGATACAAGCCTATTAATATAGTATTTGGCGTAAACTACAGAACTCGTGTCAGTTTAATATGAAAGAATAGTACAATTAAGTGCCGCTAGGGGCGCTGTACAAAGTTTTCGATAGGTAATCAACGTATAGTGAACTATGTCAGTTTAATAAGAAGTTAATTTTAAATTAAGAAACATTGCCAGACATTGGTGGGAGGTCCCCCACCAATGTCTGGGAACGCCCGGAGAGGAACAGGATAGATTTTGGGAAATGGGAAAATGTATATGTTCTTTTAAAAAACCGATGTAACTGCGAACGGAAAGCTATTATTATAAAAGCAAAAGTAACTCTGTCTGTAGCTTTCACGCCAAAATTACTGAACCAATTTAAATGAATTTTGATATACAGACACGATAAAGCATGAGAAGACTTTAAAATTCAGAAAAAAGAGCTGTAAGGGATTGAAATTGGGGATGAAATTTTGTATATATAAGAAGTAAGTAATTTTTAGAGAAGTGTGAAACTTATTTTTTAAACTTTTCATTAGTTAACGATAACATCAAAATTTGAAAAATATTAACCTTAAAAGGGGTAAAAAAGGAGATGAAAGTTTTTATTTGAATAGGCACAAAGTACTGAACAGAGGGCCTAAACAAGTTACCTTTCGATAATCGTAATCGCATCGCTAACATAAAAAATGTATGGTATTGACATAATCACTCGAAAAGTCAAGCGATCGGTTATGTCAATACCATACATTTTTTATTTTAGCGATGCGATCACGAAAATAGAAAGGCATCTTGTCTAGGCCCTCTGAATTTGATGAAAGTTGATGTAGATTGATACGTCATTTTTCTTGCAACAAATCTGATAAAACAGTTTTTATCAGATGGTCGGGTTTTAGGAATGTATTCTCTAGTCATGAAAGTGAAAGACCATAAGATAACTTTTATTTTGTCGTATTTTTTATATATTGTTGAAATAAGAAAATTATAAATATATTATTTTTTTCCTCAGGAGAGGAGGCTGAAAATCCTCATGGATACCAACCGCTACGGCAAGTAGAGAAGCGGTGATTATGTCGGACTCCTGGTGAATCGAGGCGGCTCCACCCAACAGATCTACCGACTAAACTCAGCCTAAGCCTTTGGTCCTAATGACCCTACTGGCTTGAAGTGATAGAGAGCCGCACCTCAGGAGAGGTACGGTTAGCGCTGCCCCATGGAGAGGGCATATGCACAAGAAGAGGCACGGTACACCAAAGTGGGACCGGCCTATGTTGACTGAGAACCTACTCGTGGCTAAGCAGAAGGCTGCCGATTAGGGGCTGACAAGGGAGGCGACGGCTCAGACGCCGCCGCTTGCAGGTCCTGAAGGTCCTGCGTTAGTTGGTTAGGGGTATTATCTGCCGATATTGACTGTTGCCTAATGATAGGCTCGCTGAAGGCGGTGTTAAAGGGATCTATATTATTAGTTACTTTACCTATATACTAGCTGTTGCCCGCGACTTCGTCTGCGTAAATTTCGAGTTGAAACCTACCTACCTATAACCTGTGGCTCTGTCTACCCTGCAGGGGATAAAGACGTTATCTTATGTATGTATTGTATCATGATGATGAAACTTATGGTAAAGACACTGTACTCGGCGACTCTCGATGATCGTCGGAAAATATCGTTTCATTAGGCGAAATCATGAATACTATCCTAGTTGCCCGAATCAATTAAATAACGCGATATGACCTAGAAAACTTGTTTAGGTTACGTACTAATATCGGCCTTACATTCAAAATATTACGGGCTATAATGGCGTGTGTCTGTAATGTACGGAGTCCAATGATAAGATGTTACTAGATTAAAATAATTGTCGCATTTGATAAGACCTAAATCCTTTTTTACTGATAACTTTAGACGTAATTCTTATCTGAGAAGGCAGTAAGGAAAGGAATTTGTGTAAATAGTTACTTACTATAAGTTACGCAATAACTAACCAAACTCCTAATAAATATAGGAGCTACTTTTTAAGTGAAATACTACAACTTATTCGAAAGAAAAAACTAGGCCAATTTCATATTGAAAAGAGGAGATAAAAAATCACAGAACACAGAAAGAGGTTAGAACGGCTATGTAGGCGTGGCACGCGAGCCACAGTTATGATCAAATGATCATGACTGTGGCCAATAATGCGAACGCGTTGCTTAGTCAGTCACGAGTGATCACGGAGAGTGTTTTACGAAGTGCTGCGCGTTTATTAATGAAAATGCCTACTTGTGCTGTAATTACCTGCAAAGCAAGAAGTCAGGTCTCAAGTGTAGCTAAAGCTGGAATATCTTTTCATCGGTAAATAGCAAATTTAATCGTAATAACTAACGTTTTACAAAATTAATCCAAAGCTTGATCGTAACGATAAGACACATAATATTTTTCTAAAAAATATACATTGCCGGCTATGTACGCGCATGCGTCTAATTATATTACTCAGAGCGCGTAATGTAGTACACTGATTTCGGTAGCGACGCATTTGAATAACAGCAATAAAGTAGTAGACGTAAAGACGTAAAGACGTAAAACGTAGATTATTGATCTTTGACATCAAATAATAAACATCTATGTAACAGTGCTCCAAGGAAATATTTTTATTACTACAGTTTAATTCGCAAGAAAATTAGTGAATAATATAAATTACTGTTAAGCTGAGTGCAGTGCATAAGAATAAAATAAAAAAAAGCTGTTTTGAACGTGATTTAATGATATTTATTGGTGAAATATTGCATTACCGGCGGTACACAAACATTACACTATTATCAGCTGGTTAGTTGACAGGTGATGTGTGCACGCGAATAGCGACGCTTTGTCTGTGAAATTAGTGCTCTTTTGGACTGCGCTGTGTTGGGAGCGTCATTCAATAGATACCAGTGAGTAATCGGGCAAAGAATATTTTACGCAGAAGCGACAAAGCGTGTCTCAGTCAAAATTTGAAATGGCCCCCCTGCAATTTGTGTGTGGCGGTTGTAGGAAGAAATGCACAACGACTGAGCATCTTAAATGCATGGAATGCGCTAAAGTATACGACCTGGACTGCGCTAATGTGTCTGTGCAGCGCTTTCGTAACACTATGACGAGGGATCATAAGACTGCCTGGAAATGCTACGAATGTAAAGGTAAGCAGCCAAAGTCCAGCAATATTAACACTCCTGTCAGATCATTGTATGATGATTCTGATAACGTCACCATCCGCAAATCGGTAAAGGAACAGGTGTGTCAGACACCGCCGTCAGGTGATGAGGGCTGCGCACCACCCAATATTAATGTCAGTACACCTAATAGTTCCCAAAAAGGGGAATTGGCAGAGTTCATGACAGAAATGCGTGAATTTCGAAAGGAAATATCCTTATTACGTGTTTCTCTAACTGCACGACTAGAGGAATTCGAGCAGAGGTTGGGGGCGCTGGAGCGATGTAATGAGGCCAGACCGGTGAGTACTGTTGACCTGGAACGAACTGCTGAGCTGGAGCGTACTGTCACAGACTTGAAGCGGGAGTTAAACAATCGAGACCAAGAGGCCCTATTGGCAGACCTGGAGATAGGTGAGCTGCCCGAAGAGAAGGGCGAAAACGTCACTCAGTCGGTGACTGTACTTGCCGCGCGCCTGGGTGTTACGCTCGACCAGCGGGACGTTGTGTTTGCCGAGCGTGTCGGGATGCCTCAGAGGGAAGCGGCTGGCCGTCCACGACGCATTGTAGTGCGCCTCACGCGACGTCACCTACGGGAGGAGCTACTGAGTGCCGCTCGCGTACGCCGGGGCATGACAGACCCCAGTGGCAGACGCGTCTACCTCAATGAGAGACTGACGCGCTCCAACCGTCAACTCTTCAATCTAGCTCGGGTAGAATGCAAGAAACTCCGGTGGCGTTATGTATGGATCAAGCGAGGCCGAATATATATTCGCAAAGAGGACGGATCAGCGGTGCACCAATGGGGTCCCATACTGACTTGGAACGTGTTCTTGGGTCTGTTGTGACGGATACAATTGGAAATTGACTCAGAGTGAGCGAGATTTGGATCGGTGAATGGGTTTGGGGGTCGTGTTGTGCTTGTGTACTGTCACGTTTACAGTCTATCATATTTTGTTTTCTTTATAGAAATGTAATCTGTTGTATGTGGTTAATCTTAACTAATTCTAAACATCTGCTTCAGCAGAAATTATTCATAAAAATTTCAAATCTTTTAATTATTATAATAAATTCAATTGATAATAGTGTGTGGGACATAATACTACACATTTATATTTGGAAAATAACAACTGTAACTATATATATTAAAATGTTTATTTACAACTTTGAACTTGAATCTAAATACTACATAAAGTTTATTTACACATGGAAACATTTAATTAAAGAAAGAATTATATTGTTACCTACAAAAATTTCTAATTCTGTAATTGTTATAATTGATTCAATTAATAATAGTGTGTGTGACATAATACTACACATTTATATTTGGAAAATAACAATTATAACTATATACTTTGAGATATGTATTTACAACTTTGAACTTAAATCTAAATACTACACAAAATTTATTTACATAAGAAAACATATTATTAAAATTAAAGAAGGAATTACATTGTTATGTAAAATACATTGTTTCATAATGAAGTGGACTTCAAATTTCACCGTTTTATTGAATAGGCTGCTCACTGTTGCATTTGTCTTTGTAATAATTATTGTACAGAGTTAAAGTTAAGGAATCTTAAAGTTGGACTCTTTAATGCGGGATCACTTGGTACTGGACACGAGGAGTTAATAGTAGCGTAGAGGGGCTGGGATTTGATATTCTTGCTATTAATGAGACCTGGCTAAGAGCTGGGGAGGATGACAGAGCCCCAGTGCTCCCGGGTTACCGGCTTAAACATATCCCAAGGCCTAACAACGTTAGGGCTGGACGTGGCGGTGGAGTGGGTTACTATATTCGAAGTGGTGTTAATGCTCGTATATGTCGGCATCCTGAAGGATCTGAGGTGGAACAAATGTGGATAAAGATGCGTGTTGGTGGCCAGCGGGTAGTTATTGGTACTGCTTATAGACCGCCATGGCAGGATATAGAGACTTTCTTAGATGCTGTGGTACATTCTGTTATTTTTTTCTCCAGTCGGGATGCACTAATACTTCTTGGTGACTTTAATATAAATCTCCTAGATACTGCAAGTACTCGTTCTAGACTGTTGCTACAGTTTCTGCATAGTATTGGCCTGAAGCAATTAATTGATGAGCCTACACACTTCACTGAACACAGCTGTAGTCTCATAGATGTGGTATGCAGTGACATTAAAGCTAATAATGTTTTAATTAGGTACATTCCTGACCTTGGGAGACATGCCATAATTTCTGTAGAATTCAAATTAAAAAAAGAGAGGCCTTCTCCACACTGGATTAGTTACAGGCCGTTAAGGGATATTGCTTTAGATCAATTCAACAGTGACTTGGATGTTATTGTCTGGAGAAATTTCTATGAATTGGACAATGTAAATAGCCTTGTTGAGGCTTTCACAAGGTGCTTGACATTACTATTTGACTTGCATGCACCAATTAAACTGTTAAAATTTAAGCATCCACCACACCCTTGGATTACCGACTCTGTTAAAATAATGATAAAAATTAGGGACAAATATTATGATAAATACAAGGTTCAAAAAGTACCCACTCTTAAAGAAAGCTACCTAAATATGAAGAAACTTGTAGCAGAAGCGATAGTGAAAGAAAAGAAATCTTTCTTCACTCAACATATAAATAACAACTGCAAAAACTCAAAAATGTTGTGGAAAAATCTAAAGAAATTTGATATTACTAATGGAAGAAAGTGTGAAGATATACCTGTCAGCATCAGTGACCCTAATGTAATGAATCGCCACTTTCTAAATATACCAGGTAATAGGCATGCCACAGTGTCGCAGCTCACATTTTTTGAGTATCATAGGCTTGGCACACACACTTTTACCCTACAACCTGTAACTCAAGATAAGGTTTTAAAAATTATCAAGGGGTTTAAGTCTGATGCCCAGGGATGTGATGGTATTTCGCTTAGCATGATTCAACTGACATTGCCTCAAACACTAAAGGCTATTACCACCATTATTAATCGGTCCATAATTGATTATGTGTTTCCTGACAGCTGGAAGGTTTCTATAGTTAAGCCCCTGCCAAAAAATACCAACCCGACTGACATTCATGACCTTCGCCCTATTAGCCTGCTGCCTTTAGTCTCAAGGATTTTAGAAAAAGTTGTTTGTGAGCAACTAGTAGAATACCTTGAGTGTAACAATATATTGCCTGTTCGCCAGTCTGGGTTTCGTAAGGGGCATAGTACAGCAACCGCCTTGGCTGATGTTATAGACAATCTTCTTACTGAACAGGATCAGGGTAACCTCAGCATCCTCGTGTTACTTGATTTTTCGCGAGCATTTGATTCCATAAATATAGATCTGTTACTGTCTAAAATGGCATTTTATGGATTTGACTCAAAAGCTATCAAATGGTTTTATAGTTATCTCAGCGACAGAAAGCAGTGTGTAGAGATTTCAAAGAGAGATGGGTCAAAGGTTCGTTCTGCCATGTTGCCGGTAACCTGTGGTGTACCTCAGGGCTCTGTTTTGGGTCCTATCCTCTACATTCTTTACAGTGCCGATGTCATAAATAGTATACATTATTGCCAGTATCATTTATATGCAGATGATCTGCAATTATATATTCCTTTTAAAAAAACAGATTATGCTCTTGCTGTAGGTAAATTGAATAGCGACCTCATGAGTATTTCAGAATGGTGTGTGTCCAACTCTCTGGTTATCAATCCAAAAAAATCTAAATTATTGTTAATTGGTTCTAAGAAGAATATTGCTTATTTCGACAATGGAATATTAAATGTTAATGTGAATGGAGAACAAATAGAACGAGTGAGACAAGCTAGAAATTTGGGACTAATTATTGATGAGCAATTAAAGTTCGATAATCACATTGCCGAGTGTTCCCGTAGCTGTTTTTATAGACTGAAACTTTTGTATAATATTAGGCCGTACTTGAGTGAGGAGCTGCGGATAAAATTGTGTGAAATGTTAGTCTTATCAAAGTTAAACTATTGTGATACTGTGTTCGGGCCTTGTATCATGGCTCGAACCAGTAGACTCGTTCAACGCATACAAAATGCTTGCGCGCGGTTTTGTTTCCATGTGCCTAGGCGTTCACATATTACTCCATATTTAAACTCTGCCAATTTGTTAAAAATGGAAGCAAGGAGAAAGCTTCACCTTGCTGCTTTACTTTTTGGTGTGCTTAAGTCTGGGAAACCTCGATACCTTTTTGACAAACTTTCGTGGACGCGGGATCAGCCCAGATATGTTGCTAGACGATGCAAGAAGACTGTATTTGTTATAACAAAACATCGAACGGTGGCATTTCGTGGGAGCTTTAGATTTGCTGCTTCGCGATGCTGGAATGATCTCCCACCGCCTATGCGTGATCAGAAAACAATTACCTCTTTTAATAAGCTTGTTAAAATGTATTTATTACACTTGCAGAAATCTTAAAAATATACTTACAGATTGATTTTCATTTTTAATATCTTGTATTACAATGGCTAGTTGTTCTGTGTTGCGTATTATAGTATTTCATATTTTATTTTTAGCATAATAAGAATTTATTATTAATGCTACACATGGTTGCTGAATTATATCGTAATTCAATGATGAATTTTAAGAAAAAATGATTATATATTATAATACGCATGCAGTATACATTTCTTTTAAACATTTCTTATGAGCAAGTATAGTTTTCTCTGTGTCGAGATCGGCTATTTTGTACGTCGCAATTTATTTTAAACAATAATGCATTTTTTTTTTTTATATAAAGACTAATTCATATATGTATATACATAGAAGTTGGTAAAATTCATATTTAAAAACATTATTGGCTTAGCGATGAATCGTGTTTTGTTTGTTTTTGTTGTTTGTTTTTGATGTCATGTGCCTTGTATAATTGTATTGTTTGTAGGCGTTGCCAGAATACCAGCGCCACAGTGCCACATCTGTCACTGTGGTATATGCTGAGGCAATAGCCTAATTGGGCTAATTTTAAACATTGTATATATATGACTTATATATGTATTGTTAGCACCAATAAACGTTTTCTTTCTTTCTTTCTTTCTAGTAAAAGGCCATAAAGTGCTGTGCTTACAAAAAGCGTACGCATTATGTTTTATCGATAATATAATTTTTTTTAATATTCTGGTAGGAATAAATGATTGTGTGATAAACTCTAACATTTGTTGGAAGATTGTTCAAGTATTTATTTAAGTTTGAATGATATTACAGATAGCTAGGGCATAATAAATTATAAAATTGTGAAAAGATAGCCACTGCAAAATCGCAAAATGTATGAACATGTCGGAAAAATGTCCTATCGCACACATATAAAAGTGCCTGTATATGTTTGTTATGGAAACAAGATTTACAGAAATATAGTTTACTTTGCTTCCAACCTACATCTATTTCACTTAATAAGTTTGTTTCATCATTATAGTATAGGTATATACAATTAAATTAATTATTAAATTTTAAATACCTACATGAATGTAATATTTCGTTTTCAGTATTGAAAATATTTGTAATATTAAATTTGCTATCGACATTTTATATCGATAATTTTTCATTTTTGTCAATCACTAAGGTAATAATATCGTTTTTAGACGGAATTATTTGAATCTGGTGAGTGCAGTGCTGTGATTGGTTCAGTTCGTTATCGCGCGATGCGCACTTCTCCTGATTGGTTATGCGTGACTTTACAGACGCTGCGCTGGCTTCTTAAACTGGCGACAGCGGCTCCCGTACAAACGATGCATGTTCGCCATTCTAACCTCTTTCTGTGTTCTGTGTAAAAAATAGACCTTCAGAGTTTCTTGCCTGTTCTTCTCGAGAAGGCTCTCCCAATTTCCGAACAGGTGTCGAGTCAATATATTTTTTCTTTTTTTTTTTCCTTATTCTTACGTACGGACAAGGTTTTTGTTTTTTTTTTATTACTTAAGCTTTTTTTTTGTTTTGTTTGTTGACGTCAATAAGTGCCTGTAAAGGTCTATGTTGAATAAATATTATTTTGATTTTGATTTGATAGGTGACCATTCTGCTCGAGGTCTCGGGGAGGCTCGGGGTCGAGCCGGCCCCGGGACACATGGCGGTCGAATCGCGAAAGCGCACCCCGCCATGTGCCCTGCATGGGCCCAGAGAACCTGGGGGGTTTTTAGTGGGTAGGCCGGCACTATGCCGGAGAGCCCCACACACGGCCGCGCCTAGCCAGCGCGGCGCCAAGGTGCATAAGGAGCATTTTCCCCCTAAAAAAAAAGGCCAATTTCATAGGTAGACCTATTATTTTAAACTGTGAAAGTACTTAAATCTGTCGGTTACATATTCACATCGAAATTCCAAAATCGTTTTTCATAAAATTTGCGATAAATGAATTCATTATTTTTAGGAAACATGTTACCCCGCAGTAACTCCCAGGGAAAGCATGTCGGAAGTGTCCGTCGACTGAGAAACATTCTGATTGACCCTTTCGATTCAGAAAACTTACCAACGATCATCTCTGTAAGCCCACCAAGAAACCTTTCAGTACTAGATACCCAAGAATAGCATGCAGACATCGTACTACTGGAACAAGTATACTATCTTTCTAATTTAAAAATATACAGGGTGTCTCATTCAAATCGGTCAGTATGAGAAAGTCTGAAACTATAAGACATACGAAGATCTGTTCTGAGGAACCATGCCATCGATTTTAATAAGAAGAAAAACTGCATTCATACATTTTAAAAATCATCTGTACTCCGTTCGGGAATCGAACCTGATTGTTTTGAAAAAAAAACCTACACTATTTCTATTTAGATATCGATTGTGTAGGTTTTAAGCAGTAAATGTCTCTATGAAACATGATGTCTAAAATGAATAAAATGCATTGTTTTCACATACTTTGATTTATTTTAGTAGGTGGTCAAAGTGACCACGTTTACAATATTCAACAAGTTCAGGTATTTACAATTGTCTCTATGGTTGTTTGTACCTCTTTTAAAGTACGTAATATTTTCTGATGAAACGCAATTTTCCAACAACGGAATGTACAATCGTAAAAACCATCACTATTGGAGTCGAGAAAATCCTTTAAGAATGCACGAAGGACGCCGTCAAGTTAGATTCTCATTCATTTGCTAGGTCGGCCTACTTCATAATAAGGTACTCATGTTCAAAATGTATGATGGACATTTGGATAGATTCAAGTACCTTGCAATCTTAGAAGATCTTTTAGAGGCCCTAGGAGAAATGTCGGCAGATGTAAGAGAAAAACTGTATTTTCAACAAGACGGAGCACCGGCTCACAATAGTCACATAGCTAAAGACTTTTTAAATGAGAACTTTCCACAAAAATGGATCGGTACGAACGGCCCTACCAAATGGCAAGGTCGCCCGATTTAACGCCTCTGGACTATTTCTTGTGGGGATACGTTAAGGATGAAGTGTACAAAACAAGTTATGATACCGTTGAAGACCTAAAAGTTGCCATAGAGACAATTTTAACGCAAATTCACCACATGAAGATACAAAATGCAATCATAAGATCGTTACCTAAACGTGTTGAATATTGTATTGAAAAAGGCGGCGGTCACTTCGAGCACCTACTAAAATAAAATAAAGTATGTGAAAACAATGCATTTTATTCATTTTAGACATCATGTTTCATAGAGACATTTACTGCTTAAGACCTACACAATCGATATCTAAATGGAAATAGTGTAGGTTTTTTTTTCAAAACAATCGGGTTCGATTCCGAACGGAGTACAGATGATTTTTAAAATGTATGAATGCAGTTTTTCTTGTTATTAAAATAGATGACATGGTTCCTCAGAACAGATCTTCGTATGTCTTATAGTTTCAGACTTTCCCATACTGACCGATTTGAATGATACATTATTTGTAAAAGTACCTATGAAGTATATATGTTTATTAAATTATCTGAGTTGTAGGATGTAGGCATTAAATATCAGGTAGGGGGTAACTAGACAAAACAGAAAAACATGGCGAAGGGTCTACGACACGAAAATGTTTGGGAAACTTTGGTCTAGACTATCTGTATTAAATTTCATTTAACTTGATTCTGGAGATTTGGCGTAAGCCCAACAGACAGACAGATGAAGTCACTTTCGCATTTATAATACTTATTTATTTATTTAACCTTTATTGCATGATATACATATAAATGAAGTACAAAAGGCGCACTGAATGCAAGAAGGCATTCTCTACCAAAGTGGCTAGTTACAAAGTTGCAAAGATCAAATCTATTACAAAATTACTATTTAATACAACCATAATACTAGTAAGAATTTTTCATATTTGTCTGCATTTTTAATATAAATTATCAATACCAAGATATCATGGGTTATGATATGAATGTATAATACTTGGATAGTTATTAATGTGCCCATGAACTTTGAATTCGATCTGGAAATAGCTTATAGGTGTTACGGACTAGGGGAACATTTCAGATTGTTGCCACGAAGATTTTCTGAGGCCGCATGTTTAGTCTTAAGTCCTCTGACGATGAGCAGAAACAATAACATTTTATTAAAAATACTTAGATTTGAATATAAATACAACTTTCCGCCAGCGGCTTCGCGTTTTATATCGTATTTTTGTGTGGTAAATCTTGAGGATAATCTCAGACCCGGAAAGGATCCTCGGCTCTCAAAGTATCCTCATATATATATATATATATATAGAGTCATCCATAAATTAAGTTTCGATTTTTTACCCCTCCCATACATTTGAAAGACTCCCCCCCCCCCCTAGTGTGACGTCACATATTTTCAAAATTTACACGTAGAAATTATTGAATGATAAAAGCGGTTTCGAAATCAGTTTTATTTCCATTTTAATAAAATTAACATCACATCAATTAAGGGAGCGTTCAAGTATTACGTAACGCAATTGTTGAAGATGTTTGACCCCCCCCCCCTTGTAACGCACCGTAACGTTAAACAGCTTGCGTGAAAAAATTAAAAATGACGACCATACTAATACAATCGAGGGATTCCCCGTAAAACGTCAACGAAAAGGGTTGCCAATTTGTTATAAAAAAGAAACAATGTTACATACGGTGTTGTAAGAAAGACCCGCTCCTGTCCCTATAACGCATCGTAACATTTTACCGAGACCCCCCCCCCCAAATTGCGTTACGTAATACTTGAACGCCCCTAACAAGACATAAAACGAAAACATAAACACCAGCTAGTAATTACTAATAATAGAGTTAAGGTGAGCTATGATGACCCTTATACAGTAAAAAAAATGTTAGAATGGAAATGCTCTATAAAAAATAATATTTCAAATGAAATAATTTCTTGTTTTAACAATACTGTAAGCAGCCTTATCAATACGTAGTGTCTAGGTGTAGTGATAGCTACTCCCCTTGTAGATTACGCTTGTATGTAATTGAGTTAAACATTAAATAGTACGTAACATTATGATAAACTATCTACACAGTTCGCGATGATCGTGAGCAAAATCAAGGATTTATAACTTAATGACGAAGATAAACTGGTTGCTAACGGTATCGCGCGAATTCTCTAGAAAATCCCTTTATGCATGACACATCGAAATCAAAATCACAAAAATCTTTATTCAGAATAGGCCTTTATAGGCACTTATTGGCGTCAAATACACGTAAAAGACAATAAGTTAAATAATCTTGTACGCGGATAAGTACAATATACATATCTCCCTTTTTCTTAGATTAGTTTATTTATAGAATTACTTTATTTAATTTTAGTCAATTTATTTAATAATTGTTTTTAAATTATAAAATTGTTATTAATTAGATATTATATTCATATTTTAAATTATCTCAGATTAAATATATAGTTTTATAATAGATAGTCAGTTGTTTAAGTACAATAACAAAAAAAAAGTTATTTTACACCTGTGCGGAAATTGCCTTCTAGAAAAATGAGACAAGAAACTATGAAGATCTAATTTTTTATCTCCTCTTTTCAAAACCATAAAACAATACATATACATTTATTTAGATACCAATACAATAAACATACCGTATATACATATATCCGGTAAAAATAAATTAATACAGAATCATTAATTGATATGTCCCAAAAATTAAGATCGTTCGGTAAAGATAAAATACTTTTTAATAAGCCTAAAGTTACAAACTTTTAAATGACGCTTCTCGATTCTCGAGATACTTGTCGTACAATTAATATATTTCCTGTACAAAAAGTCATGTGACGAACTAGTTGGAAGTTCGCCTCCTTTGTTTATCTATGGCATGTGTGACAGGATAAATGTAAAACGCGTCGCTTCTAACGCGGCGTGTTCAAACAATTGACCAGATGACTTACAGACGGCCTATATCTATTATAGTTCATACATCTTAAAACTTCCTGTCACTAAATTACCGTTGTGTCTACAATCTCCGTGAGTTAATTTAAATTTGTAACAATAATTTCTTATACAGAAAAACCTCCTTATACGCGGGGTATATGTTCCGCAAATACAGAAACCGTTTATATGAAATGGTAATTTATTTGGCGACAAAACAAAAAATTAAAAAAATCTATTTAGTTGAAAAATTCGTACATATTAATTATTAAATCTTCAGGCTTAGGCAATTTAATGAATTTTCTAATTTGCTCTTCTTTTAAAAGGACCTTAAATTTAGAGCGATATAGTAGTATTAGCAATTTTCCTCTTAAAAATAAGACTTTCATAAACTGATCAATTTTAATAAAAAATAAACCACAACTAGTTTTAATATTGTGAAGCACAGTTGCAATAAAGTCAATGTTTTTTTTTGATGCAGTTTATTCATCAACAGTGTAGAATATCTCGTTTTTTCTTTTTTAAATTTTTGTACATTGTAAACTGATAATGAATTAAAAAGAACTTGTATATTGTATGTTGGAGGTTTCACGCCTCTTTTCCGTGGGCTTATGCAGAGATCACAGTTTTCTCCTTCTGATCCTAATATACTTCCTAGTGTCTTTATTATTAAAAAGTATGTACCGATTAGATTCGCGAATAAAGAAATGTTAGCCACGAATATAGGAATGGGGTCGCATTTCAATAAAGTTCTAAGTTCTGACATAAAAATGGGATCTATTTTCGAGATTCTATTATTTAAATCAAATAAACAACATTGCGAGATTTAAGCGTAAACAAAAATTGCAATGTAATTTTTAAAATGAAATGCCAAAATAAATAGTTTATATAAAACTTAAGTTATGTACGAACAAATAAAAGGCAATTAGATACTTATAGACCTTTCTTACTTTTATATGCCTGATAATAATCGAGTGTCATAAAAATGAGACAGCGAAATTGGCGAATTCCGGTTATGCAATAAGTTACGCAAGGGCTACAGTGCGGCGCCCGGCGAGCTGGCCTTATTCGTCGTACGTATTGATCGCGGCGAGCGGACCTGTGTCGGTTGCACAATGCTGCGGAGATGAATCTAACTTTAGTACGTTGGTATGGCATTAAGAAAGAAGAATTAAAAAAATGGGCACACACAAAAAGGTCAAACACAAATAACAAACCCATTGCAATATAAAAAATATATCGCACTAATAATACAATAGTGTATCAACTCAAAACGTCGTACTTGACATAATACTATAAACACGCAAAATTTGATTCCTCACGCGTGATCAAGACCGTCGTTCGATTAGTGCAAAAACAGAATAAGGATAATTAAAAAACGTATGTGACAGTTATTCAATTTGCAACTATTACATGAAGTGAGTAATAACTTTTTGTTGATTCTGAAAAATGTTCGATTTTGAGTTGATACACTATTGTATTATTAGTGCGATATATTTAAAAGAAACAATGAGTTGTATTCAATAATAAGAATAAAGTCAAACAAAGCTTATTTTCTCAATCAATCTAATCAAATCAAAGTTAAATTAATTTAAATATGACTTTATAGAATGCTCTTTTAAATCGTCCAAATTTTTTTCCTACCACTCATGCAAGGCGTATTTTTTAGCTCATGGAAGAATTGGCGCAAGAAACTTATCAGCTTTATCAAAAGTAATAACAACATTTACAATAAATTGGCATGGCAGGAGTAAAACTGAGTGACAGATTGTATAATGAAGTGATTAGAAAGAAATGTGGTTTGAAAGAGGATATCGTGACAAGAATAGAGAAAGGGATGCTTGGGTGGTTTGGGCATGAGGAACGGATGGATGAAAGTAGACTGACCAAAATGATTTATGAAGCTGGAGTGAGTGGAGATACGGGACGGGGAAGACCTAGGCGAACAATTTCGAACAAATCGAAAGTGTCCTTAAAAAAGGCCAGGTCAGAAGTACCCGCAATCGTCGAGCATGTATGAGGAATGTTATGAAAGTAGATGAAGCGAAAGAGATATGTAAAGACCGTAGCAAGTGGAAAGACGTAATCTCTGCCTACCCCCATGGGAAAAAGGCGTGAGTGTATGTATGTATGTACAATAAATTAGGTCGTTATCATACAATCTCCTATATATATAAAGCTCGATTACCACTCACTGACTCACTCACTGATACGGGGTGTTTTTAGGGTGTTTAGAGGTTGTTTAGGGTGTTTTGATGTTTAGGTGGAATTTTTTAGATTTTTTTTCCAATCTACCCGGATAAAGCCCGATTTTGAAATCCAAGATGGCGGCCGGCGCGAGATGTCAACTTTTTCAAATCGCCTCCGTTTTTAACGGCGTTTGGTGGGGGTGTTCACTACTGTAGCGTGGATGCGGTGCGGCTGTCAAACTGCGAAAAAACAAAATGGCGCCGCCGCCATCTTGGACTGAAAAACCCGTTTCGACCCGTGTTTGCGACCGTCGACGGGCGCGGTTTTTGTTTTTTTTTTCGGGATTTTCTTTTTTCCTGCGGTCGGGACTGTCCTCGACTCTCGAGAAACTTGCGGCGCGCGGCGAAAAACAATATGGCGGCGGCGCCGGCGGCCATCTTGGATCGCCAATTTTGACGCGATTTTCGGACCGGATTTTCGCCAAGATGGCGGCCTCCGACCGGGGTGACATGTTCCGGGCGGGGGTGGAGCTCGGCGAGCAGTGTTGCCAGGCGGGAGAAAATTTCTACCGTTTTTGGTAGTTTTCCCCCTAGGGGCCCAGAAAGGCGAAAATCGAAATAACGACTTTTGGAATTTTTCAACACCACGTGCCTATAGGCCGGCGGGGCCTCTATGACTTTCTGGTATTTTCATTTTTCCCCACTGGCAACACTGGCCTCCACGGAGGTTGGAAACTTTTCGCAGACCGACTTTGACCCGAATTGATCTCCCAGATCGGGGTGAGCTGCAGACGCGGGACAAACGTCATCCCACCCCGTATACGGTGCAGATATTGGGAAAAATCCGAAACTCCGACATTTCAAGATGGCGGCGCCGCCGGCGGCCATTTTGTAAAAAGTTGCAATTTCGAAAAAATTAAATCGCGGTTTTCGCGGGGTTGCCGCCGTTTTTCGACTGACAACCCCGGGTGACCTTTTGTAGTGCTCGGTGAGCCGCATCGAACGGTGGGGTAATTTACCCCGATTTTGGGGTACTTTCTCCGATTTTGGGGAGAACGTAAATCGCGTGTTTTTCGATTTTTTTTCACATGGCCGGGTCGATCGGGCCTCGCTGATCATTTCTACCACCATTTTGGGCCAGATATATGGCAACACTGGGCGCCATGGCAGATTTCGGTTTCGGCGACTTTATGAATTTTTTGACGCGAACCGATGACAGTTGCGCGCCTGCAGTTACCGCCAATCGGTGAGCGGTTTAGTCTACTATACTGGAAAAAATTGACGTTTGACATTTTCAAGATGGCTACGGCGCTGGCGGCCATTTTGAAATGGTTAATATTCTCTTTTTGCTGTATTCTCGCGGTTTTCAATCTCGGTAAGGTGATATGGGTATCGAATGAAATGATTTTTTCAGCGCTATCGACACTAAATGGTGGCAACGTTAAAAACCAATATGGCCGCCGGTCCAAAACGGCCAAGTATCTTTTGTATTGTAATCCCTACAATATGGTATCAAATGAAAGGTTTTGCAAGTCTAATACAGCCACGTTAGAGACATTGAAAAAAATTCAAAATGGCCGCCGCTCTCAAAATGGCGGACCGCTTTTGTTTTCCAACCCATGCTTCATGGGTATCAAATGAAAGGGTTTTAGGTGTCTAATACAGCCACGTTAGAGACAATGAAACAAAATTCAAAATGGCCGCCGCTCTCAATATGGCGGACCGCTTTCGTTTTCCAACCCAGGCTTCATGGGTATCAAACAAAAGGTCTTGATAAGTAGAATACAACACTATACGTGAAGTTTCTAAAATTTCAATATCGCCACCGATCCAACATGGCGACTGACATTTTTTGGCGATTTTCGCTATATGGGTATCAAATGAAAGGACTTTAAGAGTAGAACGGACCCAAATGTGCGGTATAGTAAAATGACAATTTCTTTTTTTTTTTTTTACCCCGATAATCTTTTGTACCGCTTTGCAACTGTACAATATATTATTTGAAAAACGCATTGTGAGCAACGCCACCGCGAGGTGCGCGCACCTCGCGGCACTCACGCGACTACAGTCGACGTGAGCTTCACGCTTTTTCAGTTTGTTTTGACTTAAATGGAGACAATTTTTCACCAATTTTAGATCGACTGCCAATTTTTTTTTTTTCAGTAGTGGGATAGACCACACCACCGCGAGGTGCGCGCACCTCGCGGCACTCAAGCGACCAGACTCACCGTGAGCTTCTTTGTGTTTTTGCAACCGTACACGGTTTTGTAGTTTCTTTTGACACAAATGGAGACAATTTTTACCAATTTTCGACCGACCGCCAATTTTTTTAACAGAAGTGGGATAGACCACTCCACCGCGGGGTGCTTGCAGCCCGCGGCAAGCAAGCGACGTCTACGTATTTTTTCAGTGCTATCGAAGCCTATTAGTGCAACGTAAAAAACCAATATGGCCGCCGGTCCAAAAACGCCAAATAAATTTGTACAGTAATCCCTACAATATGGGTATCAAATGAAAGGGTTTTGCAAGTCTAATACAGCCGCGTTAGAGACAATGAAAATAATTCAAAATGGCCGCCGTTCTCAAAATGGCGGACCGCTTTTGTTTTCCAACCCACGCTTCATGGGTATCAAATGAAAGGCCTTGACGAGTAGAACACGACGCCATTAGTGACGTTTCTAAAATGTCAATATGGCCGCCGATCCAACATGGCGACTGACATTTTTTTGCGATTTTCACTATAATGGGTATCAAATGAAAGGATTTTCAGAGTAGAACGGATCCAAATGTGAGTTATAGTAAACTGACAACTTATTTTTTTTGTACTTACCTCGATATGCTTTTGCACCGCTTCGCAACTGTACAAGATTTTATATGAAAATCTCAATAGTAGCAACGCCACCGCCGCACTCACGCGACCAACAGCGCCGTGAGTTTCTTAAAGTATTTACACCCTCAAACTTTTTTATTTTCTTGTGAGACAAATAAAGACAATTTTTTGCCAATTTCGACGACCGCCAATTTTTTTTTTCAGTAGTGGGATAGACCACACACCGCGAGGTGCGCGCACCTCGCGGCACTCACGCGACTACAATCGACGTGAGCTTATCTTAATGTATTTTAAACTGCACACGCTTTTTCAGTTTGTTTTGACTTAAATGGAGACAATTTTTCACCATGTTGAATAAAACACTTGTACTGTTCCACTAATTTTAATTATTGTCGACCTGACCGGTTTCGCTTTACAGCATTTCAAAGGTTAAAGCAAACACAGCTGTTCGTGTTTACGCTTCTATCTAAAAATTAAATTATAAATTACCTCCACAAAAATAACTATAACACAAGTAGGTAGAATGAATATTCTTTTGTCATCCACACTAATAATAATTGAGAAAGTGGTAGATACTTGGTAGGTGTAAACGATTGGGATATCCAGATACGAAAAATTACCCCAGTGTGGGGAAATTTAGTTACAATAATCTAAGTCTATAGGGTATACGAATGAAATGTCAAAGTAGGTGTATAAGATGTCAACACAGGTAAACAACTGCAAAATTACATACTTAATTACATAAAAGGTCAAAATAGGTATATAAAATGTCAAAACAGGTAAACAATTGAAAATTACATACAATAATACATAAAAGAATTAGACTTAGATTATTGTAACTAAATTTCCCCACACTGGGGTAATTTTTCCGTATCTGGTATCCCAATCGTTTACACTACCAAGTATCTACCACTTTCTCAATTATTATTAGTGTGGATGACAAAAGAATATTCATTCTACCTACTTGTTATAGTTATTTTTGTGGAGGTAATTTATAATTTAATTTTTAGATAGAAGCGTAAACCACGAACAGCTGTGTTTGCTTTAACCTTTGAAAATGCTGTAAAGCGAAACCGGTCAGGTCGACAATAATTAAAAATTAGTGGAACAGTACAAGTGTTTTATTCAACATGTATATAAGTTCCACCAAGAGCCAACAATCAACTCAATACAGAATTTTTCACCAATTTTCGACCGACCGCCAATTTTTTTTTTCATTAGCGGGATAAACACACACCACCGCGAGGTGCGCGCACCTCGCGGCACTCAAGCGACCAGACTCACCGTGAGCTTCTTAGTGTTTTTGCAACCGTATACGGTTTTGTAATTTCATGTGAAATAAGTGAAGACAAGTTTTCCCCAGTTGACATTGATAGAGACATTGAAAAAAAATCAAAATGGCCGCCGCTCTCAAAATGGCGGACCGCTTTTGTTTTCCGACCCAAGCTTTATGGGTATCAAATGAAAGGTCTTGACGAGTAGAACACAACACCGTGAGTGACGTTTCGATAATTTCAATATGGCCGCCGATCCAACATGGCGACTGACATTTTTTTGCGCTTTTTTCACTATATGGGTATCAAACGAAAGGATTTTAAGAGTAGAACGGAATCAAATGTGTGTGTTATAGAATATTGACAAATTCTTTTTTTTTTTTTACTTACCTCGATATTCTTTTGTACCGCTTCGCAACTGTACAAGATTTTATTTGAAAAACGCAATAGTGAGCAGCGCCACCGCGAGGTGCGTGCACCTCGCGGCACTCACGCGACTACAATCGACGTGACTTCTTAGTGTATTTCAAACTGCACGCGGTTTTTCAGTTTGTTTTGACATAAATGGAGACAAATTTTCACCAATTTTCGACCGACCGCCAATTTTTTTTTTCAGTAGTGGGATAGACCACACCACCGCGAGGTGCGCGCACCTCGCGGCACTCACGCGACTACAATCGACGTGAGCTTATCTTAATGTATTTTAAACTGCACACGCTTTTTCAGTTTGTTTTGACTTAAATGGAGACAATTTTTCACCAATTTTCGACCGACCGCCAATTTTTTTTTTCATTAGCGGGATAAACCACACCACCGCGAGGTGCGCGCACCTCGCGGCACTCAAGCGACCAGACTCACCGTGAGCTTCTTAGTGTTTTTGCAACCGTATACGGTTTTGTAGTTTCATGTGAAATAAGTGAAGACAAGTTTTCCCCAGTTGACATTGATAGAGACATTGAAAAAAAATCAAAATGGCCGCCGCTCTCAAAATGGCGGACCGCTTTTGTTTTCCGACCCAAGCTTTATGGGTATCAAATGAAAGGTCTTGACGAGTAGAACACAACACCGTGAGTGACGTTTCGATAATCTCCTATATATATAAAACTCGATTACCACTGACTGACTGACTGACTGATCAGGGGTGATTTTGAGGTGTTTAGAGGGTGTATTGAGTGTTTTGATGTTGGGGTAAATTTTTCAGATTTTTTAGTTCATAGAATGGGATAAAGGGATTTTTGCCAAACCAACATGGCGGCCCGCGCGAAATGTCAACTTTTCCAAATCGCCTCCGTTTTTAACGGCGTTGGTGGGGGTGTTCCCTACTGTGACGGGCATGCGGTGCGCCTGTCAAACTGCGAAAAAACAAAATGGCGCCGCCGCCATCTTGGACTGAAAAACCCGTTTCGACCCGTGTTTGCGACCGTCGACCGGCGCGGCGCTTGCTTTTTTTCGGGATTTTCTTTTTTCGCGTGGTCGGGACTGTCCTCGACTTTCGGGAAATTTGCGGCGCGCGGCGAAAAACAATATGGCGGCGGCGCCGGCGGCCATTTTGGATCGCCAATTTTGACGCGATTTTCGGACCGGATTTTCGCCAAGATGGCGGCCTCCGACCGGGTTGAAATGTTCCGGGCGGGGGTGGAGCTCGGCGAGCAGTGTTGCCAGGTGCGAGAAATTTTCTACCGTTTTTGGTAGTTTTCCCCCTAGGGGCCCGAAAGGCGAAAATCGAAATAACGACTTTTGGATTTTTTCCGTATCATGGGCCTACAGGCCGGCGGGGCCTCTATGACTTTCTCGGTATTTTCATTTTTCCCACTGGCAACACTGGCCTCCACGGAGGTTGGAAACTTTTCGCAGACCGACTTTGACCCGAATTGATCTCCCAGATCGGGGTGAGCTGCAGACGCGGGACAAACGTCATCCCACCCCGTATACGGTGCAGATATTGGGAAAAATCCGAAACTCTGACATTTCAAGATGGCGGCGCCGCCGGCGGCCATTTTGTAAAAAGTTGCAATTTCGAAAAAATTTAATCGCTGTTTTCGCGGGGTTGCCGGCGTTTTTCGACTGACAACCCCGGGTGACCTTTTGTAGTGCTCCGTGAGCCGCATCGAACGGTGCGGTAATTTACCCCGATTTTGGGGTATTTTCCCCGATTTTGGGGAGAACGTAAATCGCGTGTTTTTCGATTTTTTTTCACATGGCCGGGTCGGTCGGGCCTCGCTGATCATTTCTACTACCATTTTGGGCTAGATATATGGCAACACTGGGCGCTATGGCAGATTTTGGCTTCGGCGACTTTGCGAATTTTTTGACGCGAACCGATGACAGTTGCGCGCCTGCATTTACCGCCAATCGGTGAGCGGTTTTTCTACTACACTGGAAAAAATTTACATTTGACATTTTCAAGATGGCGCCGGCGCTGGCGGCCATTTGTAATGGTAAATATTTTTTTTTTGCTATATTCTCGCGGTTTTCAATCCCGATACGGTGACATGGGTATGGAATAAAAGGATTATCATAACACTATCGATGCCTATTGGTGGCAACGTTAAAAAACCAATATGGCCGCCGGTCCAAAAAGGCCAAGTATCATTTGAATTGTAATCCCTACAATATGGGTATCAAATGAAAGGGTTTTGCAAGTCAAATACAGCCATGTTAGAGACATTAAAAAAAAATTCAAAATGGCCGCCGCTCTCAAAATGGCGGACCGCTTTTGTTTTCCAACCCATGCTTCATGGGTATCAAATGAAACGGTTTTAAGTGTCTAATACAGCCGCGTTAGAGACATTGAAAAAAATTCAAAATGGCCGCCGCTCTCAAAATGGCGGACAGCTTTTGTTATCCAACCCAGGCTTAATGGGTATCAAATGAAAGGCCTTGAGGAGTAGAACACGACGCCATTAGTGACGTTTCTAAAATTTCAATATGGCCGCCGATCCAACATGGCGACTGATATTTTTTTGCGCTTTTCACTATATGGGTATCAAATGAAAGGATTTTAAGAGTAGAACGGATCCAAATGTAATTTATAGTAAAATGACAATTTCTTTTTTTTTTTTTACTTACCTCGATATGCTTTTGTGCCGCTTTGCAACTGTACAAGATTTTATTTGAAAATCGCAATAGTGAGCAGTGCCACCGCGAGGTGCGTGCACCTCGCGGCACTTACGCGACCACACTCACCGTGAGCTTCTTTGTGTATTCACAACCTCACACAGTTTTTATTTTCTTGCGACATAAATGGTCACAATTTTTCACCTATTTTTGACCGACGGCCAAATGAAAGGATTTTAAGAGTAGAACTCCAAATGTGATTTATAGTGTAATGACAATTTCTTTTTTTTTTTTTTACTTACCTCGATATGCTTTTGCACCGCTTCGCAACTGTACAAGATTTTATTTGAAAATCTCAATAGTAGCAACGCCACCGCCGCACTCACGCGACCAACAGCGCCGTGAGTTTCTTAAAGTATTTACACCCTCAAACTTTTTTATTTTCTTTGTGACACAAATGAAGACAATTTTTTACCAATTTCGACCGACCGCCAATTTTATTTTTTCAGTAGTGGGATAGACCACACCACCGCGAGGTGCACGCACCTCGCGGCACTCACGCGACTACAATCGACGTGAGCTTCTTAGTGTATTTTAAACTGCACACGCTTTTTTAGTTTGTTTTGACTTAAACGGAGATAATTTTTCACCAATTTTCGACCGACCGCCAATTTTTTTTTTCAGTAGTGGGATAGGCCACACCTCCGTCCACGTTCACCGTGAGCTTCTTAGTGTATTAACAACCGTACACAGTTTTGTACTTCATTTGATTTTTGTGACAAACAAGACGACATTTTTTCCCCATTTTTCGACAGACCACAATTTTTTGTCAAACACAGCCGGATGGACCACCCCACCGCGGGTGCTTGCACCCCGCGGCAAGCAAGCGACGTCTAGTGTACATATATAATTGTAATTAAATATAATATAGGTAATAAACCTAATAATAAATACTTAGCTAACGTTTTGGTGACCTCTTTGGGAAACTGACGGTTTTGCCTGTGAATTACAGACGATAATGATGAGGGCAGCACGTTTCCCTTATTTCCCAATTTGACAATTAATCCTTCATCGTCACACCAGCCATTCTACTCAAAGCTCTCATTCCATTATATTTCACGATTTTTATCAGTGATATGGCCACGTGTGCGGACTGTAAGCTAAATTGTATAAATTAAATCCTGCACAAAAAAAAATACTGTACAAAGAAAAAAACCCAGTTCTCATCCTCCCTATAATGTATCCCGATCGTTAAATTCTGTATACCTATTACGAGTTAGAATTTATTTGTACAGGACTACTGGACATGGTTTTGTTTCTTTTCAGTAAAAAAAATATGTCATATCTACACGAATTATTCGAGTCGAATTATTTTTAAAATTTTTATAATATATTATTTTCAATATGGCCGTATGATAGTAGCCATATGGAACTTTCATTAGTGTTTATTAGAATTTTGTATTTTATTTGCAGAAATTTTCTGAATACTTATTTTATTCTTTTAAATTAATGTTATAGTTAGTTTAATGTTTATTGACATGTGCTTACGAATTGTTTTCTTAGTTTATCAAATCAACACGGAAAACGTTAGTATGGAAGATAGGTTTTTTAAATTGTCCAAGTAAAAACTATTCGTTTCAAGGCGACGCAGCGAATGGTCCTTGACCTCACCATAATATGTAGGTAATCCAATGAGAGATTTTCCGAGCGACAGCTTAGCAATTATAGGTACCTACTAAACCAGCAGTGCCATACTGTGGCAAACTTTTTTTTACCACAGAGCTATCTACTTGATTTGAATGAAAGAAATTAATTTATTTTGATTATACAATCAATAAAAAATAAATATACAGAAACAATAAAAAAGGTGCAAAAGTAATGCGACCCTCAAAAAGGTTGAAGCACACCAATAGCTTTCGCTAAAAATAAATGTATGTAGGTGACGTTCTGATGGCCTAGACCAGTGTTTTTGATAATTAAGGGGGGCAATTAAAAAATGGACTCGACACGACTTTAACCCTTTCGCTTTGTGTTATTTAAATGCAATGCTAAATATCGGTGACAAATTTAACAAAAAAGTTAATTCTTGAAAAATGCTGTATATAATTATTAGGTATAATTTCGTTTGATGTTACCAAAATATCAACTGGGTTATTAGAGTCGTCAAGTAAACTTCGTCGGGGTTTCACCGCGGAGCCCGCCGCCGGCGCCGTTAAAAAATGAAAAAATGTTTTACCATCATCGTCATCGTCATCGTGGCAAGTCAAGATATAACACTATACGCTGCGCTGCTCATCTGTTTAAAAATCGCGCGTTTGACGAAAAAATAAATAGTTGTCTTACTACACTTTATTTCATTAAATTTATCATTTATATTTCTTAAGGGAACAAAACAATTTTTAAAGATTAAAAATTATATATGGGGGCATAAAAATTTTAGAAATATTAAAGTGGGGCATGGCCTAAAAAAGGTTGGGAAACACTGGCCTAGACAAATGCCACTTAGCATTAGCGTTCAGTCACTGCGGAAAGAAAAAATGTATGGAGATGTCACGTGACTTATCGTTACCTAATGTCATCTCCATACATTTTGTCTTTTCCGCAGTTTCGAACGCTGACGCTAAGTAGAATTTGTCTAGGGGGGCTGGTCTCGTAAAAAAATTATCCATGAGGTGTCAAATATGTACAAATAAATCCAGCTACTACCTAATCTATGGTCTATGTGTAGTTGTTATCTATCTGTGACCCTGCGTCTTTGGATTTACGACCGATTTTTCCAATTTTTAATAACACAAACAATAAATAATGTTCATACATCTATACTAATATTATAAAGAGGTAATGTTGTATGTATGCAACGAATAAACTCAAAATTCACTGAACCGATTACAAAAAATCTTTCACCATTAGAATTCTACATTCAATATGATTATTTTTACGCGGGAAAATATTTCTCATGGGATACAACGCGTATGTAACGAATACATTAGAAAGCTAATAATTCTATTTAAAAATTGTTTCACCATAGAAGGCATCATTATCCTTGATTAACATGCGCTATAATTTTTAACGCGAGAAAATACCCTCTTGTGCTAAGGAGGGGCGGCCCGCTAGTATTTATTAAATGTGTTAAGACGAAGATGTTTTTAAATTACGAATTCGTATAAACCCCTTAAAATGACAGACGAGTGTTTCCGTTTAAAATGTCGTGGTAAGTAATCGCATATAAAATGGAACAAATGACATCAAATTATCAATTAACGCGCTGACAAAAGTACTTAGTGCTGAAAAGTAAGTGACGTTTTAATTATTCTACTCAATTAAGGAAGGACCCTGAGCCTATGGACACTAACAGATGTAAAACTGTAATATTGTTGTTGTGTAAATTAAATATCTTAGGAAATGTACACCGCGTTCAGACATACAATGGTTGATCCGTTGTACACAAACTGTGGTTATTCTGAGCGCGGAAGGTCGTTGTCAAGGCAAGGTTTCACAGACGACGTAGATTTATCAATAACTGCTAAGTATACCGTTCTATCAAACAAATAACCCCATCAACATATGGTTTTTTAATTAATTTATATTCATAGATTAAAAAAAAAATAAAGAAAAGTTATAAATAAAAGAAATACAATTTAAATCTGAATTATAGATATTACACTATTAATGTTTCAAATGCGCTATTGTACTTACAAAGTATTTTGCGACTTATTATATAATCTCTTTATTTTAAATATTGAGTTTGACCCGACTGCCGTCCTTGCGCTAAATATTATTGTTGGCATAGTAAATAAGAGACTACAGAATGTCTGCACGCCTTTGATTATTAACACGACCTATACTTGGAGAATACAGCAGAAACGGTTTGACAGATAATGAAATGCTAATTCCATATTTAAAATGAAAAAAATATGTAATAGACAAAGACAAATTGAATGTTGTTTTTTGAGAATATCTGTAATTGTTAAGCTCGCTTTACATCCTGAACGGCTTGATTGATTTTAGCTCAAGAGGCGTCGTTGCTGTGAAAGTGACACTGGGTAAATCAAAATGAAAAAAAAAAACAAAAAAAATGTCGGATTTTAATCGTTAAATCCAAGGCAACCACGCTGGCCCAGTGCGATAACATACATACATATTCGGATTTTCTTCGCAGGTATATGTAGGTTGCCTCACGATGTTTTCCTTCACCACCGGAGTGTCAGATAAATAAGATTTGATAAAAAAATACAATAAATTCTGTGACATATTTGACATTTTCAAAAAATTTGCAAAACTGACACAAATTGTTTCATTTATTTACTCTTTCGTAAAATTAGCCTTTTTTAATGTTCATTTTGGTCAATATAAAATTCGATAAACGAAAAGCACATTAGTCCATGCCAGTATCGACTCCGGGTCCCTTGAATTCGTAAACCAGTGGCTTTACCATAAGTTTGCTATTATTTTCGATAGGTATTTGACGTATAGTAAACTACAGAACTCATGTCAGTTTAACAGTAAGGAATAGTACAATTACGTGCCGCTAGGGGCGCTCTGTACAAAGTTTTCGATAGGTATTCGACGTATTGTAAACTACAGAACTCATGTCAGTTTAATATGATAGAATAGCACAATTACGTGCCGACTAGGGGCGCTGTACAAAGATTTCATAAAAAATGTACGCTGCCGATATCGTTAGCAAACGAATGTAAACTCATGATAGCTACATCGTACCAAGACCGTGGCGCCACCGACACAAGATGAGATACTGAAGCAGTAACCGTTGACACTAAAGATTGTGCGTAGATTTGTTGGCTGTCGTCCATTCGAACGGCGCGTGCGTCTAATATGGGACACGATTTGACTCTGCCCTTTCTTATGTAATATTGCACGTGATTTTTATAGACGCGTTCTTGACTGTGTCCTTGAGGTTTCGAATGAACAGCTGTCGCATCCTGCGATTAAGGTTTTATATGTTGTACTTGCTAGAGCTTGCGACTTCGTCTGCGCAGGATTAGTGTTTCCAGTAGCTTATATTTGTGTGGCGTATATTTTTATAAATTGTAGCCTATCAGTGGCGTATATAGGGGGGGGCCCGAGGGGCCCGGGCCCCCCACGAAATTTTTACATACCTTAACCCGCAATACACATAAATTATTTTTTAATATAATAATAATTAAAATAAACATTCAAAAAACTAAAAAAAAAAAAAAAAGGAAAATCTTTTTCGAATTTGTTTTTTAACCATTAATGAAAAATCCTGTGCCAGAAATTAACGTTGAAACAAAAAAATCAATATTAAATTACATTTGCTTGAAAGAGTTTTTGCGTCATTGATAATTTGCTGCAACGGACAAGTTAGGCAGAGTTGAAAAATATTTGCTTGAAAAAGTATTGCGCCAAAGTACATTTGCTGCAGCGTAAATCATCTTTGGAAAGTGAAAAAGAAGAAGAATTTCGTTGAATCCTCCCGACTTCTAACTTGTTATTTAAATTTTTTCGAATTAATGTGCGTGTGATATTTGTGAGTGAGGTTTTTTTTTTTATTTAATGTTGTGCTTCTTGATTATTTTATTACTTTTCATTTGTTAGCATTTTCGTAACAAAAATGAAAAGACGCAATCAACAAAGCGACATCTCTTCTTTTTTTAAGAAGGCAGCAATATCTGAGCCTGAGCCTGGTACCAGTCATTCTGCCAGCAGTTCTGATTTTATAGCAGAATCGCCATCAACTGCTAGTGGTAAAGCAATTGATCTTGAACATGACAGTGACAGTGACAGTAATAAATGTGACATTTATAATATGTCCACAACTTAGACCCCCAGTTGGACAATGTGTCCAAATTAAATATGTTTGGAATATTTGGAAAACCTCCAAATAATTTTAACTTTCCACTTCATGAGCATGGGGGCCACAAACGAAGGTTTCAAGCATCATGGATGAGCACATATGAATGGCTAAGTTATTCGAAGTCATTAGAGGGTGGGGTTTGTAAGTACCTATTGTGTGTTGTTTAAAAGAACTGACTCCAAAATTGCAAGGCAACCACCAAATCCCTGGCAGGTTAATAAATAGCCCCTTAGAATCAAGAAATTACAAAGATGCAAAAAATTTTTATTTATTTAATTTTTATAAGTCTAAATAATGTGATTTCTCTTGTCTGATTTATATTGTTTCAATAAAATAAAATGTTAATGATAATCATTATTAACATTATTTATATTTTTGTTTCTATTACCCCTATTCGAAGTTTCTTTTAGCATTTAGTCCTAAAAGTTACCAATGTCTGTGCAAAAAAAAGAAAAGTTAATCATAAAATCAGTCATTATATTGTCTACAGCATAAAAAAACCATATTTTTGCTATTTATTATTATTTGTTATCAATTAGTATTATTAATTATTAGGTTTGTACAGCACATTTCATTTCAGAGCATTGTAACAGTGAGTCTCGGACTGTTACAGTCAGAAAGACACTAACAGCAAGCAATATATTCCTGCTCTCTCAGCTGAAATGTGCAAACCTAAATGACCTACTAACTGAGAGGTAGAGTCAGAGTCAAGAGCTACATGACATACTACACTTCTTCCTGCTATAAAATATTTATCCAAATAAATAAACTTAATTATTTCAAATATTATTTTTATTTTACGCATAACATGATATATATAATATATATATATATATATATATATATATTATATATATATAACACTTTATTTTCTGTTGTAGACTTTTAAAGAAGGTACGTCTGGAGTTCATTTATATATATATATATATATATATATATATATATACATACATGCATGTAGATATTCGCTGGGCCCCCACGAAACTCGAGTCTATATACGCTACTGTAGCCTATTATTCTGATGTACCTATATTTTTGGCTAACACGAAGAAGGTCCTCTGATGTATCCGTATCTTTACATATGTATACACGGTATATATATTTCCATCCTCAATACTTAGACATTTAGTAACTCACAACTATGTTTCTACAGATACTATCAGCCTAGTCTAGCTGAACTGGGTAATGCTAACGATATCGCCTGCGGTATTTCCGGGCCGATAACCTTCAAACTTTCATAAGTGCCAACTAAAAAAAACTTTGCTTTTTTAAACTTTCTTGTGACGTCTTTGGTGTTACGGATGTCCAGGCTAATCGCTTCCCATCAGGTGACACGTTTACTCATTTGCTAATATCTAATATGGGGTATTATAAAAAAATCTGGCATAGTGAACAATGGACTCGCGCACCGCGAATTTCGAAAATTACAAACTCGTAAAAAGTATACCGTTTGGAATACCAACATAACAGCGAAACCGAATATTAAATAGAAACACCTGTACGTACTTTTTCGACCCGTCAACACCACCAACTGTGAGCCAATCTCAAGGCAACACTAGTCACTACCGGCAGAGGATACGTAGACCGCGACATGTCCTTAGCGACCCCCCTAACCAACTCACGCAGGAACTTCTAGACCTGCAAGCGGCGGCGTCTGAGCCGTCGCCCCCCCTTGTCAACCCCTAATCAGCAGCCTTCTGCTTAGCCACGTGTAGGTTCCCGTCAATACAGGCCGGTCCCACTTTGGAGATTCGTGCCTTCTTCTAGCGCATATGCCCTCACCATGGGGCAGCGCTAACCGTGCCTCTCCTGAGGTGCGGCTCCCTCGTCAATAAAGCCAGTACGGTCAATAGGACCAAAGGCTAGGCTGAGGCGGTAGGTCTGTGTAGTCGAGCCGCCTCGACAGTACCAGGAGTCCGACATAATCAACGCATCCCTGCTTGCCTGTTGCGTTGGTATCCATGATGGATACTCAGCCTCCTCTCCTGAGGAAAAAAAAAGTACTTTTTCGTAATTATTAATGTTAGTCTATGAAGTATTTTGTTAGTGAGAAGATGCAGAGACATTTTTGAAAAATGTTATTTAAATAAAAGTAATCGTTCCGTATAATTTAATTGTGAATTAAGTTTTAATATTGTAACTTATACATATAAATAAAATTCGAGTGTCGTCTGTCTGTTGTATGTAAACATACATACGACTGTAATCGTATTAGGTATGATTGTATCTTAATTTTGTATTATTATAATTATTAAAATTGAAAAGAGGAGATAAAAAATAGACCTTCAGAGTTTCTTGCCTGTTTTTCTCGAGAAGGCTCTCCTAATTTCTGAACAGGTTTTTTTAAGCTTTTCTTTTTTTTTGTTTTGTTTGTTTTGACGTCAATAAGTGCCTGTATAGGTCTATGTTGAATAAAGATTATTTTGATTTGATTTTGTTCCTGCTTATCTCTGAAATGGCTGGACCGATTTGACGGCCTGTTATTGGCAGGTAGCTGATGTAATAAGGAGTTACTTAGGCTACTTTTATTTTAGAAAATATATTTTCTTCATTCTCTTGTCCTGTTCCCAATTTTATTTGGGGTCGACGCAACTCCTTTTCCACTCTCCTCTAGCACTCGCCATTTCGACACTCTCTCTCCCTTCTTCACCATATCAATCACACAGTCCATCCTTCGCTTCTTCGGTCTTCCTCTGACGCCCATCCAATTTCATGTCCATTAGATTCCTAATAACATTGATCATTCCTCATCTTAATACATGATCATACCAGGAAGGTCTCCTTTCTCTCAATTTTCCAACAAAAGGGGCTACTTTCTGACTTCCCTTTGTGGCACTTGGCTGTGACAGGGTGACTTGGGTTGTTTAAAAGAAAAGCACCAATAGTCACTTAATATGTATGTTTACTATAGTAGGTATAAATTAAAGGCACACTGTAACAATAAATCACATTACAAAATTAACACAATTACAGCTAATACGAAATACTTTAAATATATTGAGCTACTTACATAAGTGCCTTCGTAACGTTTTATGATATAAATTTATTATTACTCTGAGAGTTGTTATTATGTATATTAATATTTATTTTGTAATTTTGTTCAATTTCATATGATATGCTCAGCAAATAATGGTTCGAGTGATGTCAAAATTGTCAATAAGCTCACGCTTGACGTACACCTTTTAAAATGATCGAGGCAGCCAGCCAGGAGGCAAGGAGTAAAATATAGCGCCTTGTTACACCCTGATATATTCATTCCTCACTCTATCATTTCTCGTCACTGCACCCATCCATCTTAACATGCACATTTCAGCAACTTGCAATCTTTGTTCATTCATTCACTTGACGGGCCAGCATTCCGATCCATACATTTTGCCCTTCAGTTTTAGGGAAATACGGCTTTCACAGATAAGTAAAATAGTAAAACGAAGTGTACTTTTAAAAAACATTTAAAAAAATATCTAATGCCTTTACAAGTAAATGTCCAGTGACCAGCCTTTCCTACCAAAATAAATATAACATAATTAGGTACTTACTTCAGATTTCACGAACAAGATGAAATGGGACACCATAGCAAGGCACACCACTGAATCCAAATGTGCACTCAATCTTTTCTCTTGTTTGCTTGTTTTGCCAATTCTTTTCATAGATTTATTGTGTTGTTTTACTTATTAGTTAGTACATTACTTACATACTACACATTACAATTCGCCAAGTAAATTTATCATCTCAGAACTACTAAGAGGATTTTTTCCATATTGTATTGTACATTATGCAGGTAGAATTTAAGCACAGATGACAATTCAACACTACGCTACGCATTATATATTTTTAATTTAATTTTTATTCTACTTTTTATTAATGGTTAACCTGTCTGAAAATCAGCGCTTCTGTGGTTATATCACAGAAGCTTAGCTGAGACAGTGACCACGCAGCACACTACCCTAAACTTTTTTAATGGTGTTTTATTATTGTTTTTTTTTTTGACGTGACAACGTGTATTAAATTGGTACGGCGTGGAGTCATTCTCGAAAACACCGTAACGGCCGAATCTGACGCCACACGGAGCCACGCACATTACTCATAATAATTAATTTATGTATAACTTCAGAAGCAGAAAATTTAAACAAACTATTAAATAAAAATATAAATGTTGTACATTACTTTATTTTAAATAATTTCATTGCACCCAGAAAATATTACCATGTAATAGACGTTGTCACGTTCAAATATCGGCAGTAGACGGAGTTCTACAGACAACCATTTTTTTTTTTTGTATGTGTTGGTGTATTGATTTGTTTTTGCATTTTTGTTGCTGTGAAAGTCAATAAATATTTCTTTCTTTCTTTCTTTTAAGTAGTTCCCGTGTACTAATCCTTAAAATATTATTTTATTTTCTAAAAATAAAGTAATGTTGCGTTGTCCACATACTATCCAGTGCCGCTCGTAACTAACGCGCAAGCTACTTAAAATAAAAAAAAGCGTAAACTAATAAACTTATTTGTTAAATTCCACGCGGACGAAGTCGCGTGTACAGCTAGTATGTAAATAAGTTTATTTGCGGATGTTTAGCCTTAAAATATGTTTCTTTAACTTTTCAGGTATGTATTTACTTTTTTAATTATTTGTAAACTTATGTTATTTAATATTATTTGTATAACATTTTTTGTTTATTATAACTAGAGATCGGATAATCGGATGCATATTTACCTAAAGTTAGTTTAAGACAAAGTATGGAAACGGCTTTTTATTGTTTTGTTAAATAAAATTTTCACCATTTCTGTTTTTTTATTCAATTATTTAATTGATTATTGTTTTAGTCAAACTAGCTCACTACTTTCGTATAACACTCTTCATGTAATAGATCGTACATTCATAAATCGCACGGGGAACTGAAACTAAACTTCATGTAAATACGTATGCATTGTTGTATAAATGAACCCGGAGTCTCGGTCTTTGAAAATAAATACCACGTGCTAATTTAGTAATTTTCAAACAATATCACTACGTTAAATTTGCAGTCCCGTATTTTCCCGGGATTTTTATTTAACAAAATGTATTTTAAAAAGCCGCTTCCATGATTTGTGAGCCAAAAATTAACTTTAGGTAAATATGCATCCGATTATCCGATCTCTAATTATAACACCAATTCGTTACTTATATTCTCGTTAACAGATAATAACCATCCTGGGAAAACATGTAAATGTCTTCTTCTAGTATAAAAATAGAACATTTTGCAACTGCAATAAATTTATTAGTTAATAAATTATAATTACATTTATCTACAATATACAAACCAGCTGAGACTGGTAAATACTGAACAATGCAATGGCTCTCTAATCAATGTGACAACCCTGACAACAAATTAAAGATAAAATTCTACTTTAACCTATGTAAATTATATGCATATAGGGTTTAATTTAAATACATAATAAAATAATTTAATAATATCTTTAAACTTGAAAACTTATATAAAGATCAGGGCTGCCAGTAGATAAATATCGACATTAGTGTATGCATTTATACCAAATTTAATCGCATTATACATAACACTATATATGAAGTTATATAAATCGATTTTTTCTTCATAGCTTCATAAAACAGACGAACTGACCTCTACTTTTACGCTCTAGTTTTTAATTATCTTTATTCAAATTAATAAAAATTTTATACTGGTCGCAGATAATCGTTCAATTTATGAAGGATTTTGTATCCTATTTACACGATGGTAGCCTATACGTCAAGGATACAATATACCGTCCGATTATATATATTTTGTAACCAAATATACAACCTGGCAACCAGTGGCGTAACTATAGGGTGGCAAGTCGGCAAAATGCCGCGGGCCCCCAGCCCGAAGGGGCCCCCGATCTGGAAAGTCTCAACTCCCTAAGTACATTTATTATTACACTTAAGTAAAAAAAAAAATTGTCTTTAATTTATTTGTCACCTCCTTAGTTGCTTACACAAGTAAAAAAAGAATACGGGTAGGTATTATAATTTTTCAATAAATTAGTAAAAAAAGATTTAACCCAGTTTTAGAATGAATGGGTAAAATCCAATTAATAATTTCGGAAACATGCATGGACAAACATACTTCCAAAATGTGTATATTAAGTAATTATAATTTTAAAGTTTGTTTGAACCTACTTCACGTAGTGATTTATTAGTTACCTCTTACAAATAAAAGTGTATAAATGAATAGGTATTATAAAATAAAAAAATGCTATTATTGTTGGTTCAGCTTTTTTTTTTAAATTGGGAAGATGGGAGGGCCCCTCCGATGAATTTGCCACGGGCCTCGAACGGTATAGTTACGCCACTGCTGGCAACCCTGAATATAACAGTTTTGAAAGAGTTGTAGCCTGCATGAAACATTGCATTAATTAAAGATTTAATTATATTTAACAAGATTTATATTATACAAACTGCTTCATGATTATTATTACTATCGAGTAATTAACTAGTTTTACATTTCATCATTACTTCTTTACATTAATTTTCGAGCGAAACATTTCAATTTGATTATGTTAAAACTTGTATATATATATATTTTATTAACGATTAGGTAAAGGCAGAGTGGAGTGCAAAAGTACTGATTTGACAAAGTTATTGCATTGCCTTTTACAGCGCCCTTACACTATCCGCTCTTGTCCATGGGGTTGCCCTGTAACAAAAAAAGCTTAATCAGTAAATAAAATATTAGTAAACAGTACTGGCAATTCCAATGGTGATTCGAACATTGGAATTGCCAACAGCAGAATTATTCGTTAGATCACGAATCGTTCCGCGTTAGCTGACTGGCTGCATTAACTCGTTATATTCAAATTTAACCTTTCCATTAATAGATTAACTTTTGAATTAACTTTAATAAACATAGTACGACATTTCCGTTGATATAACGTTAAAAGTTAATCCAACATCAAGTATTTTTCATTTCTTACATGAACAATTATCTTTAAAAAGAATCAAATACAGAAGCGACCCCACAACTTCGCGGCTAAAATAGTTTTACCCTGTAAAACCTCCAGAGCGAGAGGGTTTCTTCTGAGGCTGCGCTATGCACCGTCTAGCCCTTTGGAGGGCGGGCGCTTTAGTTCAAAGCCGATAAGGTCCCAGGCCTTCTACCCGACCAAAGGCTGTAGGTAGTGTTTAGTTGGTAGGCTAGCCTTCTGCTAGAATCCAACATAACCCGTCGTAGACCGGGCGCGAGTGGTATCCGGTGTAAAATCATCCGAGCACCAGGGGGGTTATTAAGACGACTACAATAGTAGCGCACCCCTTATTCACTACCATCCCCCGTGGAAAAAAAAGCGTGAAACATCTGTAGTGTATACCTTTTTTTACGGAAGTTGAGGAGTCCATTTCGTTAAGACATTTTCTGATCTACGACAAGTTAACGCCATTATTTACAGTTATGTCAAAAATTAAGTTTCGAAAAAAGAACCCACGTTATGCTAAGATAATAATCACCCATTTCTTTAAAGAACCCACGTTATGCTAAGATAATAATCACCCATTTCTTTACTTATCTCTAAAAGATAATTAATTATGTATTATTTATTGGTGTATTTTTTTGACGTGAAACGTCTTTAAAATCGCGCCGAAACATACGGGTACCAGGTTTAAAAAGTGGACCGTAACGAAAAGGTCTATATCATCGTACCTTAATAATTAAAAAACTATTAGTCTTAGAAACAAAAATGTGGTGTGAATATTTCACTTATATAGTCAGCTCGCTATTGTGACATTGAGTTTTTTATTAAAATACTTAAAACACCGTCAATCTTGTTTTTTTTTCAATCTTTTACTTTAAAAGCAATTCCCAAACATAGACGTTTCACGTTAAAGCCAACGGCCGTGTGCCGCAGCACAGCCCCACCCGATTTTTTTAAACATTGCCCTGCGTTAGGACTTTTATCTTGTGTCGTGGGTGTAGTTACAAACCTAGAATATCATTTGCACATACGTCCAAACCGGAACAAACTGTCATGTAAATATTATAATAATGCAGCGTATATATAATTTTTGTTATCTCCCATAAAGTGTGGTCGCCGTATTTGTGTATAATTGTTTTCTTTGTTATAGCGCCATAGTATTATTTTGCAAAGATTTCTAAGAATCCATAGCCGTCGGATGTTACACGTAAAAAAGAACAAAAGACTTTTTCATGGCGAAATGGGTCCACGGGTTTGTTGTTAGATGACGTCACTCTACAGGTAATAGCGCGGGCTGCAGAAAAAATCTATTATTGAGTTCAACTGTTTTTTCAGACTTCAGCTTTTCGTCAACCGATGTCTTCGCAACATCCTGGATATTTACTGACTACAAAAAAATTCCAACGAGCAACTTCGGGAACGTTGTGATGAAGTCCGGATCGACCAGCAGATCAAACGCCGCAAATGGAGTTGGATAGGCCACACTCCGAAGGCAAGCCCTAGACTGGAATCCCCAAGGAAAGCGCAAACGTGGTCGTCCAAAACAGACATGGCGGCGGACTGTCATTGGCGTAGCGAAGGCCATAGGAAAAACCTGGAGCGAAATCAAATGCGAAGCTCAAGACCGTGCTCACTGTGGATGCCCTCTGCCCCAGCTAAGGGCCTTAATGATGAATGAAGTGTCATTTAAGATGTTTCGATGTAATTTGTAACTAGCTGGTGACTTCGACTTCGTCTGCGGAGGATTAAAGATATAGATAAATACTCTGGCGGTCTTATTTGTAAAATAACATTTTCATTTCTCATACTCGGAAAGTTATGTTGTTTTGATCTGATTATTGGGTGGAAAATGCTGCTTCCCGACATAGGGAGGGAAAAACTCATACAATTTACTTCCCACCCAAGGGCCGGAATGAACTTTAAAAATAGAACTACGAATGTCAGCTACGAACTGTCAGCTGTGAACTATAAAAAAAAATGCTGCGACCACGTGAGTTTCTAAACAGCCAGTGTGAACGTAGCGCAAACTACTTCCAGCGGAATAAGCCGCAACAAACACGCGGTGAGTTCCATATTTAAAATTTAAACAGTCGACATGAATTGGCGGGATGTGAATTTATTATATATATATCTGTGACGGAATTTGAAAAAATTCAAATAATCTCTTATACTAGTTAAGATTTTAATTTTAAAAATGAGTTCAAGCGATTCCGAAATATTGACACCAGATTCAATTAAAGACGAGGCAAATTGTGTTCTGCCTACTGATGGTCTACTGATATTATCATATAATAACTTTATAATAATAATAACTTTATTTCTGAAAAGAACATATTACAAAAAATTTCGGAATTATTAAAAAAAAAAAAAAAAAACCCACACTAAGCACAGCTTGTAAAGTGGGATTTTTTGTATTTTGTTTATGTAATATGAAAATTAACCATTTTAACAATTTTAAGGAATACACTTACAAGTAGAAATTCAAGTAACTAAGTGAAATTATACAAACAAAAAAAACATATACACACCAGAATACCGACACCAATTGACGCACCCAGATAAGTAAAATACAAAATATAAATTAGCGAAAAGACATCAAGATGTCTTCAGAATCTCGATATGTCCACGACAAAAGTTCAGATTTAAGTTTATATTTCGCATTCCGCAAACTGAGCTGGCACAATCTATAAATCGCATTAATTTTGTTGTAAATAAAAGGTTTCCTAAACAAAGCAAAACGTGTGGCCCAAGCGGTTCTCACTGTTGGAAGCGGAAGTCTAAAAGAACGCTTTTTCAAAATACATTGATATTCAATTAGATTTAGACATTCTTTATGGGCTTGGATGGTGATGGCAAATATGTACAGTCTACGAACACTAAGCACTTGTGACTCCTGATATAAGCTGATAGTCGGGAATAGCATATCTCATATATTATCAATAAATAGATTAAATAAACGACCATGTTTTATTTTCCTCATATATTCGAAGTGAAAAGTAGAGTGTTTAACACGGGTAAAAGAATCAACTCCTTCTCGGACTGTAGCCTATAGTCTAAATACCTCGGGAATCGATTCTTTCCACCCTCGGTTAACAATCTACTATTCCATCATACACTTGGTAACTAACGCGGGCGCTACCAAAGTGACAACATACTTTGGTAGCGCACGCCAGAACAACTCGCAGATGGTAGATTTGTAGCTACTTTCATGACAGTTAACGTCATATTTTGGATAACTCACGCAATATCTTAATAAATTGTGTGCCTATGTGTTATTATGATGTACAAAGCTATATTATTGTAATGTTCTATTAAAATCTATTCAGCAGTTTTTACATGAAAGAGTAACAAACACTCATCCATATTTACAAACGTTTATATAGATACATAGATATACCCCACGCTAATATAAGCTGCTACTCGAAATACTAATCTTAGAAAGAAAGAAAGAAAGAAAATACGTTTATTCTGACACAACATAATAAAAAGAAACATTACAAATTTGCCAGCGGAATTGTCTCAAAATCAAAATCAAAATAATCTTTATTCAACATAGACCTTTACAGGCACTTATTGACGTCAATAAACAAAACAAAAGAAAAAAAGGTTAAAAAAAAAAACAAAAACCTTGTCCGTACGTACGAATAAGGAAAAAAAAATATATTGACTCGACACTTGTTCGGAAATTGGAGAGCCTTCTCGAGAAGAACAGGCAAGAAACTCTGAAGGTCTATTTTTTATCTCCTCTTTTCAATGTTAATAATTATAATAATATAATATAAAAATACAATATAGTATAAGATACAATCATACCTAATACGATTAAAGTCGTATGTGTGTTTACATACACATATAAAAATAATACAATATTATAAATAATGTAGTTACCAAACATGGCTCTATGAATAGTGTCCCTATTCCCAAATAGTGTGATCATTTAGATAATCACTTACTTTATAATAACCTTTACTCATGAGTGTCTTTTTGATATGGATTTTAAATTTATATAAAGGCAAATCAATGACACTTTGCGGAAGTTTGTTAAACATAGATATACATTTCCCCAAGCACGAACAGCTAGTTTTATGGAGGCTGAACATTGGAACGGCAAGTTTATTTTTGTTTCTAGTATTCACATTATGTAGATCACTGTTTTTATTGAATTTATTATAGTTTCTATATACAAAAACTAAATTATCATATATATATATATATTGACTAGCTAAAGTTAAAATATTAATTTCTTTGAACAATTCTTTTAGGGATTCTCTAGCCCGTAAACAGTAAATAGTACGAATCGCTCTTTTTTGTAAAAGGAAAATACTCTCAATGTTAGCCGCTGATCCCCATAGCAGCAGTCCATAGGACATAACACTATGAAAGTAGCTGAAATAAACAATTCTTGCCGTTTCAACATTAGTTAAAAGTCTAATCTTTTTTACTGCGTACGCCGCTGAACTAAGTTTGATTGCCAAAGTTTCAATATGTGGATCCCACTGTAGTCGTGAATCTAACGTAATAGAATTTAGTATTATTTACCAAGTCAATGACATCACCATTCATATTTAAACGAGTATCAACCTGCCTTACATTGTGGAAAGAGCCTCACGGCTGCTGTGCCAAAACAGGTAGCCAATTCAGCATATTTGTCAGGTTTATTAGTCCTGACGCTGATTTTCTATTGGCGCCTTAATCTTTTTTCTTCTCCGACAGCTGAATGTCAGTAATTCAATTTTACCAAAAATATATAAATATAATATAATAATAAAATATATAAATACAAATAATAATAGATACGTTTTAAGTTACGTTAAGTTAATAACTACATAAATATCAAATAATATAATACGAAACATACATACATATCATAAAATACTGTTTATGAATAATGATTAATAACTTAATATATATATTTAAGAGTTACTATATGAATGATATATTTACGTTATAATTTTCCATTTCGCTCTGCGCGCTTAGAAGATAAAGTTTTAAACGTTTTCTAAAAGTATTTGCAGAATTTACAGAATCCTGCGTTCAACTCGTTCACTTGAAAAAATGCCTCGTTGTCTTAATCTAAGTATTTATAGATTCAGCTCTAGAAGCCAACAATTCGAGATGTTTGCGGCAGGCCATGGCCGAGGCGAGCCACGTACTTACACGCGGAAATACATGTGTGTTCAAAATATCGCTACGATAGATAAGGGCGTTGCGTTGGTGTAACCATACTGTGCAGCCATTCCCGGGACGCTTTCAAATGTGTAAAATCTACAATACGATTTAATAGAATTACACCAATTGCCCGAATTGAACGCCTCAGTTTCGACGAGCTACTCTATCTCTTGTTTAACATGGTTAAACCTTTTTTTTTTGAGGGGGAGAAATGCGACCTTGTGCACCATGACACCGCGCTGGCAAGACGCGGCCATGTGTTGCGGGGCATGGTTAAACCTAAAATTTTCTGTTTTTATTTGCTATTCGTTTCTTTACACTTTTATTGTAAAATTTTATGTTAACAACTTATTATAACACTAGCGACCCGCCCCGGCTTCGCACGGGTGCAGTGAAAAAATGATTATGGTGGGTTATCCCTAAGAGATAGACATATACCATCGCGGACTTTTTTTGTGGATTTTTGTAAGTTGTACAATACTGTAGTACATTATTTTAGTCTATCTCGTAGGGTTCAGCCAGCGTTTGCAATATAAGCGCAAAAAAACGTGCTTATTTACGACATCACATTAGAAACCTTTAAATTTATCAGTGTTTCTCTACTATATTATGCATTTATTATACATACAAACCTTCCTTAAGAATCACTCTATCTATTAAAAAAAACCGCGTTAAAATCCGTTGCGTAGTTTTAAAGATCTAAGCATACATACGGACACACAGCGAAAGCGACTTTGTTTTATACTATGTATTGATTTGTCAGAAAATCGCAAGTACATAGAATTAAACTACCTATTCCGATAACGTTCTCATTAGGGCGTTAACATGAAGTCCATAAAATAAAGTAAGAATCAAACTCGTATTACAGAAACAGGGTCGAGCTAGACGAGCTCTTTGTTTGTATGAAAAATATTTTTTATTCCACGCTGGTGTCAAAAAGAGTTAGAGCCATTGCTTCTAATATCTTTTTTTTTTGGACGGACCTATGCTGAAGCCTCAGATGGCTATGTTCAGCTTTGCAATGAGTGTGTTTGTGGCGCACGAACAGAAGGTTCGACGCCTTGCCTGCTAAGGACACAGGCGACCGTTCCAGAGTCGTTAGGGTTGAAGCAACTTGAGCGCGCCGTCTAGTGGCTCGGACGCTCAAGATCGCCACATATCGGGTATATGTTTGACGAATAATGTGTGGCCCAGGTCGTCACGCTCGCCGACGAGCGTGGTGTGTGAGCGAGGCCAGGAAGCTGATTCTCATGCAATCGATTTTTTTCCATATTAAAATTCGTATACGAATTTCTCCGCTCTATTGAAAAGTTCGAATGTTTCGTTTATCTCTTATTCTGAGCACCCATAGAACAATTACTATTCGAAATAGTATGACAGGTATAGATTAGATAATAAATTACGTTATTATTAAGCGTTTATCTACTAATAGATTTTATTCGTAAATATTACTTTTAAAAATATATTATTTTATTAATATGACCATTGACTTTTAAAACTCTTAAGTTTTTTTAGTAAACAACCTTAAAACGAGAAATTAAAAATAATTTATTTCCTATATTTTCTAATATATATATTTTTTTCTTTTTTTTGCCTACCTTTGTTTTTTTAAGTCAATGCGTGATCGCTGTTGAATCACTGGCTCAATCATTTGGATGAGTTCTTATTTGTGAGGTTCTTATTTAATCGAAAATGTTTAATAAACTTTGCTGAAACACTTCGTCGCGGCGGTTCTGCATTCGTTGCCTCTAACTCTTGAACTAAATTACCAATAAAATCTACAATAAATTAGTCTATTTCTTATGTAAAGTCAAATCACCACAAACAAAAAGTATATCCAATCAAACTTTGATTTAAATTCGTATTCGAATGTCCACTTCTACTGGTCCGTATCACTCGTTTTGCTCGAATGACGTTCAAGCGAACTAGTTCGATTGTGAACTTCTGAGAATAGACAAACTGTGTTACATTCGAAAAAAATTCGAACTTCGAACTTTTTTACGAATGTGAACTTTTTTCTATTGCATGAGAATCATGCCCCAGGCTCAAGCGCATTATCGACCGTTCAAAAATCTATTCACCGTCTTGAAGACCCTTGGCGCAACCCTCGTCACGGATAATCGACTACTGGGCAACAAATCACGGATTCAAATACTCCACGGGACAGATATTTTGTATGACCTATAAAAATTGTTCCAATCTGGGTGTGTGCATGTAAGATTCTATGTGGGTAACTGCACCCAGAACACAGGATAAAAATCCTAGCGTGATGTTAAATATAAAAAAGAAAAAACTGTCTTGAAGATTCGCATACTGTACACCCCGGGGAAAACCTCTGCAAAGGAGTTCTTCGCAAAACCTATTTATTGCCTTGAAGAACCTAATGCTGTATTTCTCGGAGAAATCCCCAGCAAGGAACTTTTTTCAAAATCCTAATTGCTGTTTTTAAGAACCCCATACTGTACTCCCCGAGGAAGACCTTGGCACGAAGTTCTTTTCCTCTCAAATTCCTCTGAAACCGCACTATTGTAGATTGAATCAAAAATAAGTCTAGTTATTACTAGACACGAAACATGTCAAGGAAAAGAATAAGGAAGTCAACGGGAGTACTGAAAATAAAATTGTCCCGGAATCATTGGCCAAATTATGAGATTGGCTGGCAATGAATCGGGGACACGGGGGTTGAATATCAGCCAATTAACGTTCACATTGTAACTCAGATATGTGACTTGTATACTGATCCAGCGTTGTACAAATGATTGATTAAGCCAGAGTTGCCACACAACTTCCGGACCGATAAATCGAATTCCAAAAATTCTAAATTCCAATGATGTTTGTTCCACGAAAGTTGAATTTGATTCAATGAGAACATACCTATTTGTATTAATCATTATATACTCAGAAAACTACATAGAGTTATATGATTTGAAAAAAATTAAAATGCTGAATTGTCGAGACAATTAATTTAAATGAAACACATCCTTAATAATATTATAAACGGGAAACTTTATATGATTTGAATGAAACCTTCCAATAATGTAGCTGTTATCCATCAGAATAACACATGGGCTACAATTTATAAATATGTTACGCTACGGTAATATAAGTTACTCGAAATACTAACTGATAAAATGCAATTTTAAAAAATTACTTCTACATTTTCTATCCTTAGTAATATTGATGGCGATGGTTGCCAGCGATAAGTTGTAGGAGGCTGTATCTCTTTATGCAAGATAGTTATCTCGAAGGCCCTAGAGCGAGCACGAGTGGTGGATCCCTCTGGAAGCCCGCGCCGCCAGAGAAGGATCGGTCAGACGCCGCTATTATGCCCTGGACCCTGGAATTGTTTATTTCAGCTACTTTCATAGTGTTATGTCCTATGGACTGCTGCTATGGGGATCAGCGGCTAACATTGAGAGTATTTTCCTTTTACAAAAAAGTGCGATTCGTGCTATTTTCTGTTTACGGGCTAGAGAATCCCTAAAAGAATTGTTCAAAGAAATTAATATTTTAACTTTAGTTAGTCAATATATATATGATAATTTAGTTTTTGTATATAGAAACTATAATAAATTCAATAAAAACAGTGATCTACATAATGTGAATACTAGAAACAAAAATAAACTTGCCGTTCCAATGTTCAGACTCCATAAAACTAGCTGTTCGTTCTTGGGGAAATGTATATCTTTTTTTTTTTTTTCCCTGAGGAAAATGCATTAAATTGCATACCCCGGCTGTGGCGAGCCGGCGGTTATGTGGGGCTCTCCTCCCCAGAAGGGGGAGGCCTACCCACTAAAAACCTCAGGGATGGCCTTCCTCAGGCATGTAGGGAGCCCCCGGGAACACCAAGCCACCTCCGGGAACCCCCAGCCTCTGCTCCCCTGCCTAGAGGGGAGCCCTCCTCAGGGGAGGCTACACTACCTCCCCCGGTCCTGCCTCCTTCTGGAGCATCACTGCTTCACAGAAGGAGGCCACAGCCCTCCAACCTCCCTCGTCCGCCAGCATTGCCGCAATCAATGCCGGCGGAGACAGATCTCGCCCGATCTCTGCGACCAAGACTCGGCGCTCGGAGACCCACGCTGGGCACTCCGCCATATATCATATATCTATGTTTAACAAACTTCCGCAAAGTGTCATTGATTTGCCTTTATATAAATTTAAAATCCATATGAAAAAGACACTCATGAGTAAAGGTTATTATAAAGTAAGTGACTATCTAAATGATCACAGTATTTGGGAATAGGGACACTATTCATAGAGCCATGTTTGGTAACTACATTATTTATAATATTGTATTATTTTTATATGTGTATGTAAACATACATACGACTGTAATCGTATTAGGTATGATTGTATCTTATACTATATTGTATTTTTATATTATATTATTATAATTATTAACATTTTAAAGAGGAGATAAAAAATAGACCTTCAGAGTTTCTTGCCTGTTCTTCTCGAGAAGGCTCTCCCAATTTCCAACAGGTGTCGAGTCAATTTTTTTTCTTTTTTTTCCTTATTCGTACGTACGGACAAGGTTTTTGTTTTCTTTTAAGCTTTGTTTTTTTGTTTTGTCTGTTGACGTCAATAAGTGCCTGTAAATGTCTATGTTGAATAAAGATTATTTTGATTTTGATTTTTGATTTTGACCAACCGCCTTAAGTCGCAATTCACACACCACACCATAGAATACCGCTGCTCCGCAGGCATTCATTCCCGTCCACAAGGACAGAGGTGGACGGGCCGTAGGAACAGTGTCGCGGCGTAACGAAGAGACCCCCTTCAGTGACCACAATTAGGTGAAGTCGGCACGATGGGGTTTTTAGTGCAGCGGAGGCTTGGTTTTTTAGTCGGAAAATAAATTAATAGTAATAATCGTTAAACGTATTCTATAAGTAATTAAATCTCGCGACAAGCTTTTATATGTAAAAGTTTATTTTGTTCTTTTTAGCGCATTTAATAAAAGCTTGTTTTTTTAAAAAAAAATATTTTTAATTTTTACAATAACAATCCAACGCGTTTATGTAAGAAACCCACATTTTGAAAAAAAACTCACGTAAGATTGGGGGATGGGGTTAAATAAAATCTCACGACATCTCACTAGGGGGGGGGGGGGGGGGGAGGTACACAAAACTTAAAAAAAACACCTCACGTATTATGTTGTTACCATACAACATACATATGTGTTTACAATTTATACTGGAAAACATATATTTACAATTTAGAATGTAATGTCTTCAAATCAACACCAAGCATTGGCATCATTTAAATAATCATTGACTTTGTAATAGCCCTTACTCATTAGCGTCTTTTTAACGTGTACCTTGAACTTATGAAAAGCCAATTCAGCTACACTAAGTGGAATCTTGTTATAAAAATTTATACATTTGCCCATAAACTAACCTCTAGTTTTTTGTAGCCTGTACGTTGGAAAGGCAAAATGAAGAGCAAAAAAGAAGTCAAGTCAAGAGATAGTTGGAATACCAACGTATACTGTTTACAAGAGATCCAGCGGAAGTCAAGAAGTAGCTATAGAGCAGATAGAAGTCAATAAGTTGCTAAGAAGTCGACGTATGCTGTTTGCAGATTGGTTGAAAGTCAAGTGGTGTGACAGGAGATCAAAAAGTTCTGGAAATGAGGAGAGAATGAGGTTATAACTAAACTTAAAAATCACATTTGCATTTCAATATATTCTCCATTAAGGCATGTTTTATATATAATACTTTATTGTACAATAAAAAAAATGAAAATTAATTCAATTAAAAAAAAATGAATAAAGACTTATCTCTAAAAGCGATCTCTTCCAGCCAACCCAAGTAGTGGTGCAAGACGTTAAAATTGCAGGGGTAATTAATTGTTTAAAACCTATTCAAATGTACACATCATTAAGCATATATATACATACTTACACATAAATAAATATATACACACATGTATATATATATATATATATACATACAGTAGTCCAAAGGAATCCGTCCAGTTCTTAATAGAAAGAAGATCTTCATTGATCTTTTGGATTGTGCAGCAGAGGTCAGACATATTTGCGTGGCGGTAAATTTGCAAATCATCTGCATACAGATGAAAGGGAGCAGAAATGGTTTTAGTCAACTGGTTAATAAAGATGGAAAATAGTAAAGGGGGATAACACACCGCCTTGAGGCACACCAGCAGTAATATGAGACCATTTAGAATAAGTGTAATTCAACTTTATACACTGCTGACGACCTGTAAGATAGTTAGAGAACCAACCAACCACCAAATGAGAAACATTGATAGATTAAAGAATTCCTAGGAGGATATCATAATTAACAGAATTAAAGGCACTACTAAAATCTAGAAGAACAGCTACGTTTCGTAAGTCTCAAAAAATTTGTTTATACTATCGAAAAAAAATCCATTATCTGGGGTTTTAAAATAAGCGGAAATTGCTAACTTGACTTCTTCGTCGTTGACAAATTTTCTTCCATGCAGCTCTTTCATCACTTTTAGAAATGCATAATAGTGTGGTCCAATGCATAGTAGTGTGGCTTCAGTGGGGTCCAAGTTTGGAATACAGGCTGGATAGTAAAGTCTTTGAGAGTCTTCAGAAAGATTGTAAAGTCTTAACTGTGAGACAACTATTTATAATGAATACAGTCCTTAAACAGCACTCGACACTTCCCTTTAGCACCGAATATACTAACAAAAGACGAAGGGATATTGTTTGTGCTCAAAATATGGAAATTAAGCATACTTTCTTGGCCAGATTTTATGTATTCCTGGGACCATTTCTATATAATAGATTAAACGCCAAGCTCTGTGTTTAATTGTACCTATCATAAAGCTAAAATACTTCTTCAAGAAGCACTTCAAGTTATGTCGTATGACGATACAGAGAAAATATTACTAGTTACCAAATAATTTGTATTTTTATTTATATTTTTATCTCTTTCTTACTTTGTTTAAATTTAGTTATTAATCAAATATAATATACATTTTGCATTTGATTTATGTGTCCATATTTTTATTTTGTAATTACAAGCCTGAGATGCAGGTTAATCCTAGTTCAGGTATGTTCACAGTTATAATAATACGTGTATACATATAATTTAAACTAAAAAATATATAACATTGACTATAAAAGTGTTTATTAAATAAATATTATTATTCATATATTTAATTAATAATCTTAAATTTAAGTTTTTTACAATATAGATATATAAAATAAATATAAATACTATAAAAAACTTAAACCTAGTATGCCGCCGGTAGCGAGGCAAGGCCCAAACAAACCGGTGGTTAGGGCTGCAGACAGAGAAATCTCCGGACAATACGTGCCGTGTCGAGAATCACTGCTTTTTGTATCCGACCCTTGATCCATCCGTCAAGCGAGAGCCTCTTAAGATGTTGATCGAGACTCTTTGCTATCAAGCCATTCGCAGACACAACTATCGGAATAATGATTGTCGAATCAACATCCCACATGGCGGTTACCTCGTATGCCAAGTCAAGGTACTTACTGGCTTTGTCCTTCTCGGCTTCTACGAGGTTCTCGTCATGAGGGATGGTAATATCGACGAGCATTGCACGGCGTTGGGAGCGGTCGACCACCACGATATCAGGTTTATTGCACGCAGTAGTCCTGTCCGTGATGATAGAGCGATCCCAATAGAGCAACACACGGCCATTTTCAAGAACTGGCGCTGGTGCGTACTTATAGTACGGTGTCTCATGCTCAACAAGGCCGTATTGAATTATTATAGTTTACTTGCTCGAAGCCGCTCCAGTGAATAGGAACCTTCGCAACGTGGCACATGCAAACGGATGGGTTGTCGGGAAAAAGCAGTACAATTTTTGACAGCTTTCCCTTTTTCCTTAATGGCTACTTTCAGTATTTTCAGTAAGGAAGTGAAGTATGATATCTTTATACCAGTGATTCTACAAGGGGTCTACGGCACCGAAACAATAATTTGGGGGTCCACGAAATGAATACGGGACCCTCGTGATCCCCACGGTAATGGATGTCAACATACACTGACAGTAAATAGTACTTACTATCTTCTAATATACGAGGGCTGCTACTTAAGTATCTGGAATCTGGGATTTCAAAATTTTTAAACGCAATATATGACCTGCATGGTAAAATTCGTTCTTTTTTTGAAATACTGACCGCTATTTTTTTCCTTGTGTACGCTAGTGTTTTGTTTCTGATGGGTTTAAAATATCATATCGCTGAAATGATGGAACTCACACTTGAAAATATTTGTGCTATGATTTATTACGATTTGTGACGTGGTTTAACGCAACAACAGTGCGTAGATCAATTAACTTCAACTTTTGGTGTTGAAGCTCCATCAAAAACCACTGTGTATCACTGGTTTAGTGAGTTCATTCGTGGACGGAGTAAGCTCACGGACGAAGTTAAGGTATGTCGCCCGAAATCAGTCGTTGTGCCACAAAACATTGAAGCTGTACGAAAACTAATTATGCAAGACCGTCATGTTACGTATCGCGAGATAGAGGCTACTTCTGGGCATATGTATGACAAGCATTAATAAAATATTACATGAACATTTGTTCGTAAAAAAGATTGTTCGCGTTGGATACCGCACACCTTAACTCAGCATCAAAAAGAAGCTCGCGTCGAATGGTGCAGGAATATGTTAAAAAAATTAACGGAGGTGACTCAAAATCTGTTTATAACATCTACACAGGTGATGAATCTTGGATCTATGCGTACGATCCCGAAACTAAGCAACAATCTACAGTTTGGGTGTTTCAAAATGAGCCGAACCCTACGAAAGTGACTCGTGAAAAAAGCACTTTGAAGCAAATGGTGGCTTGCTTTTTTTGGATTAATGGTCGGTCATGTGGCTACACTACCACTGGAGAATCGTAAAACGGTAAATTCGGAGTGGTACACTACCATTTGTTTGCCCGAAGTATTTAAAGAAATACGTAAAAACAACAAGCGACGCAAAATCATTCTACACCACGACAATGCCAGCTGTCACACATCACGCGAAACAAATGCATTTTTGAAGGGTCAAAAAATAGAATTGATGGGTCATCCACCGTATAGCCCAGACTTGGCACCTAATGATTTCTATTTATTCCCAAATGTAAAGAATAAATTACGTGGTCAACGATTTTCGACCAGTGAAGATGCCGTCGACGCGTTCAAAGAGCACGTTTCAGAGATACCGCAATCATAGTGGAAAAAATGCTATAAAAATTGGTTTCAACGTATGCAAAAGTGTATCGATCATCGCCGGAGAATACTTTGAAAAACAATAAACCCATATTCAGCCATATACGTTTGTTTAATTTTTCTATTCCGGATACATAAGTAGCAGCCCTCGTAACGACATAAAATTACTTATAAAAGTACCTGCGAAGTACAAAAAAAATATTATAAATGTTTATAAAATTTTGTAAGTTGTAGGATGTAAGCATACAATAACAGGTAAGTAGTGGTCTACCCAAAACAGATAAACAAGGCAAAAAGTCTACGACACAAAAAAGTTTGGGAACCTGTGCTGTATACTAAGACTACATTCTTTATAATCTAACAGTAAAATTCCCAAAAGACCAGTCACCATTATCTTTCTAGTGGATTGTTGTTCTTTAAACTACTTTAGAGGAGACAAGCCATTTTTATGTCATTGCATCGACTTTTACTCAAGTACAAACTGGTGATCCCAGGATATATTACTAGTAACGCTCTGGGCCTTAGGTTGTTCTACTCTTTCCCCAGTATGCTTAAAAATATGAAGGCTCGAGTTGAATAAACGCATGACCTTGTCACCGCTCAGGTGGTCCTCACTCCACCAGAACTCATGTAAATGTTTTGTTCACTCTTTAGTTACTTGTGTAGTTTAGGTGTTGGACAGCCTCGGGAGGGACCTCATCCCCGGATGGCCGAGGGGTGACTTCGTAGGAGGTTGGAGGGGAGGAGGCGGCATGATCACTCCTCCCCGAGAAGGGCTCCCCTAGCGCACCCAGGGGAGCAAAGGCCGGGGGTACTCAGATGCGACTCGATCCTGAGGGCCCCCTACAACGCCTGAGGATGGCCATCGCTGAGGTTTTTAGTGGGTAGGCCTCCCCCTTCTGGGGAGGAGAGCCCCACATAACCACCGGCTCTCCGCAGCCGGGGTATGCAATTCAATGCATTTTCCTCAGCGGAACAAAAAAAATGGTGTTGGACAGCAGAAATTGTTGCAGTAAAAGGATAAAATAATATATTTATAATTTCATAGAATCTATACAATTCCATAGTTACCATTTTCCATTTTCATTACAATCAACATATTGCTTCTGAACATCTGAGAGTATTTCAAAAGCAATGTACTTTGTAGTAAATGATAACGTAGTGCTTTCAAATTCCCTAGTAGACAGTTTATCATCAAATCATGATTGAATGCACTGACTCAGACTGGATGTGGGGGTGGCTTTGCAAATGAATTTGTAATTTTGAGGGGGCACCACAAAAATAGAAAAGTTGAAGTGATTTTTTGTTGAGGATGTCACATGTCATGGCATATCTTAATGATAGTTTGGTTTATTGAAATGAAATGCTAATGTTTAGGTGTATCCAAATAAGGCAAATACGCAGCAGCTGAGATCTATACTCACTTTAAAATTACTCATGGAGTCAATTTAAAATACTTATTTACTTTTCCAAAATAAATTTTATCTATAATATTAGGAGAAACAGTCTCACTATGGTTTCACGTGCGTCTATACAAGGACTAAGTGAACAAAACACACACACACAGAGGCGATGCGTGACTTATGATTGGACTATTTTTTTCCAAGGCAGAAAGATATACGTGCGCCAAAATGTAAGACATTATAGCATTTGAAATTCTAGTTTCGATTGCAATGTGAATCAATAATGTAGGACATCTGGTTAATAAATAATTCTATATTATCTGCAGGTGCTTAAGTGCAGATTCAGATACATATTATGTGTTAAAAATCCCAATCACTTTTATGACTTAAAAAATTGAAATTAATGTTCTTATTACTTAGAAAATTAGATTATTCAATCACACTGTACTTAAAAGTAGTAACATTGTTTTGTAAGTCGTTGGAGTAACATAATTAAAAAAAACTGTGATGAACATATTATTTAAGACATGACTAATATATTGCATGTTTATGTTCTCTCGTTATTAATTTTAAGTTTATATTGCCATATGTGTACTGCTCTAGTTATGCTGTTGTTCATGTTGTACACACATACTTAGGATATAATCTAGTCTGCTATATTATATAATAAATGCATAATTTAAACACAAGAAATAAAAATAAACTTGTCGTTCCAACATACAGGCTACAAAAACCTAGAGGTTTGTTTATGGGCTACTGTATGCAAATGTATAAATTTTTATAACAAGATTCTAAGTAGTGTAGCTGAATTGCCTTTTCATACATTCAAGGTACATGTTAAAAAGACGCTAATGAGTAAGGGCTATTACAAAGTCAATGATTATTTAAATGATGCCAATGCTTGGTGCTGATTTGAAGACATTACATTCTAAATTGTAAATATATGTTTTCCCATATAAATTGTAAACACATTTGTATGTTGTATGGTAACAACATAATTTATTGTAAATGTTGTTATTACTTTTGATAAAGCTTATAAGGTTCTTGCACTTATTCTTCTTAGCAGCTAAAAAGTGTGACGGGTATACCAGATACACACTTTAAACGTTGCTTAAAGATCTTAACTCACCCAGTATACCAAAATTCTGTACTCTGATATTGTGTGGACTCATATTGTATAGCTAGGTATTGACAAGAGCCCGGTTGGTGAAAAAGGTAATAGGTCCCTAAACCTATACTTTGGTCACAAGTCCTCGGCACTGTCTCTGGTTCCCTTATCCCAACACTGTGAGCAACCTTCATCTTGCAGGGTCAATGCATGGAATGCTAATAATTTTCTACTCAAGAGACATATTCTTTCATACGTCAAGAAATTTCGTTACCTATGACTATTTATCTTACCCAGGTGCGTGAGATCCAGATGAGCGTTTCGTTGTTGAGTCTGGGCCCAATGAGAGGGTTCATCTGTGCCATGTATGCGCACAGCCAGCTGAAAAGTAAAATGGAAGGAAGTTAGGTATCTGTTTTTAAGTTTTGTATGTAATACTAAATATATTAAAACAACATTAAAATAATTTTTGACATGGATTTGTAACTTCATATTCTGCTTATACCATTTTCAACAAGACCACTAAGTTTTTATTCAATCCATCTAATATTTTACGTTGATTGTTGGGTTTTTTTATTGCAAGTAGGGTATTTTGACCTAAGTTTTGTAAAACATTTTTATTAAATACATATAAGGAATATTTATATTATTCCTTTATTTATTAATATTTCCTTCACTCACACCAATTAGCCTAGACCAAAGTAAGCACTTTAAAGCTTGTGTTCTAAGATAATGGATATACATATAATACATAAATTAATTAATTAATCTTCAAATAAATATTTTGATAGAAATATATTTTTACAGCCATGACTTGTGCACAAATACTTGAAAAATCAGAACCTCAGAAATGTCGATACACCACTGAAACTTGCATACTAATTAATTGACCACATATACTGTTTTAAGTCATGTTTTATCTTATCACCAACAGAAATTTAATAAAAGAGGATTCTACACTCATACAATAAATTTAAAATTATATAAATGTAGCCTACTGTAACAGTTAATTATACACACTGACCCAACATGGATTGGTTGACTGGCATCTCTAAATTTCTTTGCAAATGTATGCAGGAATGTAAATCTTGAATTCAGATAATGAAAAACGCATTTGTATATAGCAGGATCCACTTTGGGATTTTTGATTAGATGACCAATGCCGAAACCACTCAGTGCTCATAGACTTTTATAATATCACCAATATATTCTCTATATCATTTTATAACATATATTTGCATAAAGATAAATATGTATATAAATAAATAAAACACAAAATGCAGAATATCATAAGCAACAAATATACTATACTACTTATGATGCTGGGTCATACTGACATGCTCCAACTTGAAGTACATAAATTTGTACTTCAAGACTAACTAGACCATTAATTTGAGACAATGGGTCGAATCTCCAGCTACATAAATATCGGAATTGCTGCTGTAAGGAATAGTAACATTTTAAATTGCAGTGGGTCAATATAACACAAGATCACTTTCCGTGATTCCTTAGAAATTGATTTTTCTTTCAAATTAAATGAATTTATTCTTGACCCAAATAATAATACTTGAGATATTATAGATGAGTAGCAGATACATTCCAATGACCATTCATTAGGCGTATTGTTACTTAAATAACTGCTTCTTTAAATATACATAAAAACATTACAAATAGATGACAAAAAATCTGTCATGTTCCAAGCTTGAAATTATGTATAATATGTATAGTACAATTATGTATAATTACTAATTGAAATACGAATACAACTGGTAATCATGTATATGATCACTTTATAAGCATAGAACTATGACTAAACATTCAATATTTCAATCAGTTTATATATGATGAAAGTACTTACAATAACCAACAAGTGGCAGCAGTGAGCATCAAAACAACCTGGATTATCCTGTAATATAATCAGAAGTAATATTTATAGCTTAATATTAAAGATTTTTATGAATGATAGGATAACAATAACTTACCCTCTGTTTGGACCTTTAGGAGCGAAGAAAGGACAAACAATACCAACTACGCCCCACAGAACAGTGAATATAGTAATCGGAACAAAAGATGCACCCATTTTAAGGTTTTATTTGAGTATATTTTTCCAATTTACTCTGATCTTACAATAACATCACCTGCCCCAAGATGGTGGACTAATCTGTAATGTTGGTACAATTGATACTCAAAAGTCATATGACAAAATCTACGTTATGTTTCAGCTTCATCGTATACCTATTTGAATAATTTTAGCATACTATAAATAGTTGTTAAAATGTTTTATACTTTATTTTCATATAATGTCTCGTTTAAGTAATGCGTGGAAACTAAATGGAGATATTTTTAAAACATTATGTTTTACATAATATTTTATTTCAAAATAAAACCCCTTTTAAAAAAATCTATGACAAAATGTCAAATTTGCAATAAAATTATTGAGCATTTGTTATTACAATTTAAGTAAAAAATATATTTACAGGTTTAATAAAAATATCCTTCAATTCATATTAACAGTGTATGCGACAAATTAGAAATTTGGTCACAAATGTCCGTAAACAAAGAAAAAGCTGGTAAACGGAGACATAGGTCAACAAGTATGATAAAATGGCACCAAAACTATTCTGCATTGGATTTTGAAAATATAAATGATGCACTTCGTACTATTGTTAGTTTACAGAGTGTTATTATATATTCTCGATTCTCTTAGCTGCATAGATATATTATATGCGTTAGTATATAATATATCTATGCTTAGCTGTTGTTAGTTTAACATATGCTAACTCCTTATTCTGATGTGATGTGATAGTAATGTTTTAACTTTAAATCAGGAAAGTTATCATTCATCTCCCTGACGATAAGTAACCATTGTATGGATTTTTTAATTTATTTTACGGATCGTTACTTTTCCTCTCAGATTATATAGTGACTGCAATCGCGAGAAAACCTTTAATCATTTCGTGTGGTTATTGAGCCCAAGATCGACTTATTAAAACAGTCACATATATGGGAATTCCTGTAGTCTTTGAAGAAATAACATAATTTTTCAGCAAATTGAATGTGCCGAAAATGCCTGGAAAATTATACCAAAAGATTCTTGTGAAATTTACAAAGAAAGAAGGAAGCGCCAATCGCAAAGTCGTGCCAAAAAGTATCGAAGCACAAATAAAAGGGCTGAAGGAAAAAATAATAGAAGAGTAATTAAACATAGAACAAAACGTCGAAAGACAACACAAACCTCACATAAGTAAGCCGCCGTTTAATAATAGTGCTATTTCTCGCTAACATATACATTTAAAATGTTTTTACACACAGGCGCCGAAGATCATCATCCAAGTCTACTACTACTACCATTAGTTACTGCTATGAAAGCACAACCGAAGGTGATTATGATGAGTAGAGTTTTAAAAATTAATAAATTGCGTAATTAAATTAAAACATCCTATTATTTCACGCATTTATAGTTGGTAGTTTTTAGGGTTCCGTACCTCAAAAGGAAAAAACGGAACCCTTATAGGATCACTTTGTTGTCCGTCTGTCCGTCCGTCCGTCAAGACCCTTTTTCTCAGGAACGCGTGGAGGTATGAAGCTGGAATTTATATTAATTACTCAGGTCTACTGTCCCTTGAAGCTGTGAAAAATCAAACTTCTAAGCCAACGCAATCAAAAGATACAGCCGTTTATGCCGCAAATTTTCGACACTTGCAAGAGAATCAAAACCTACAGGGTGCTTCCCGTGAACTCAGAATCTTGAAATTTGGCACGAAGCAACGTCTTATAGCATAGATAAAGGAAAAATTACGTAAACCGTAAATTTTTATTTACATCACATAATATATTTTTTTTTAATAATTTTAAACTTACTACCCATTTCCTCATAAACGCGTAGAGGTATTAAATTGAAATTCATACCAAATACTCAGGTCTATAATACCTTTAAGCTGTAACAAAATCAAACTTCTATGTCAACGCAATCAAAAGAAACAGCAATTTAAGCTGCATATTTTGAAACTCGCAAGTACTCGCAAGGGAATCAAAACCTAAAGGGTACTTCCAGTCGACCTAGAATCTTGAAATTTGGCATGAAGCAACGTTTTATAGCACACATAAAGGAAAAATTCCGAAAACGTTAAATTTTTAGTTACATTACAAAATATATGAACGAACTTTGTAAACCTTGCAGGTTTGTACGGAACCCTCGGTGCGCGAGTCCGACTCGCACTTGTCCGGTTTTTTTTAGTTAACATTTGTATAGTTCGTAACGATCGTAAGCAATCTTTTGCAGTAGAGTAAGATATTAATGCGAGCACGGTGCCTTCGACTTCTCTCAATGTCTCATCTGACTTTGTTATTGTTCCTATTTGTGACAGTTTATTGGACGCGTTTCAAAAAATGCTGTCGCGTTTTTGAAACGCTTTGAAAGCTGTCGCGTTTTTGAAACGCTTTGAAAGCTGTCGCGTTTTTGAAACGCTTTGAAAGCTGTCGCTTAGAGCAAAGAAACCAAGAACCAACCACAGACCACACTCTCGCATACACTTACATTATATTAGTTTCTGCATAGGATAAACGTGTGCATTTTTTTTATTATGTGTACAGGTTGCCTTGGTACAGTAAATACAACGTTAAGCGTGTCATGAGGACCAAGATGTCCTTCTTTATTGCGAATAGCACAGGAGCGCTTCAACGGTACATAGTGTATAGCTTGGTCCATTTTAGTACATTAACATATTATTATTGTTGATAAGATTCTACAAATAATTAATATGAATTTCCCAGCTAGGCGATAAAGTGTGTTTCTAATAAAAAACCTTTGATAAAAGCTTATTTACATTTAAAAAGTCGATAATGCAACTGTATTTCCTCTGGTGTTGCAGGTGTCTATGGGCGGCGGTATTCGTTTGCCTCCATACTACATAAAAAAACCACATGTTTTTTTTTTATTCTTAATTTTTAACGAGGCTTTGAACCTTGAACACTTTGGGTGAACATGTCAGCCTCATAGGAATAATCACATATTTACATAACATACTTTACAAATACACAATTGTTATATACACAAATATTAGTTTGCCTCCTCAAAGGACAAGCAAACAAACATGTACAATTTTTTGGCTAAGCTGGACAATGGTTCCGTCAGCAAACAATTTATATTGCCATTAGCCAAATCCATTCCCACGAGGAGTCTTTCTCTTAGCTCAGAGTTTCGGGCACATTCCAACAACACGTGATAAACATCATCGATCCTGAAACACATCTGGTTATCGCACAAAGGTGAGGATTTCACACCAACAAGATGATAAAACTTGTTTGTTGGAACATGCCCAGACCGTAATCGGAAAGCAGAAACTAAAAGCTTTCTAGTAAGGTTGGATGAGTCACTGTCAAACCAAGGATTCCATGTAGGTTTGTCCTGGACTGTACCATACCAAACTCCAACGCCTCTGACCAGGGTCTCCCCAAAATGATATTCCCATTTTTCCAAACATTTTTTCTTAACCACATGTTATGTGCAATCAATAGTATGTTAAGTGCAATCAATTCCAAATTTCTTGGGTATATGTAGGTCTGGTGATAATTCAATCTCGTAATGATGGTGGTAGACTTCAGTAGTCGGGGGAAATACCTTACAGATTCAGCAAAAATATGTATTAAGTAAGCGCACATAGTTTTAGATAGTTGTGCTAGGTTGGTAATATTTGTTAAGAATTCTGTACAATTAAAAAAAAGATAATAGACAAATAAACAACATGTAAAAATGAAAAGGGGGTGTGGCTGTGTTATGGACATGGCCGTTTAATTGTTGTACGTGAATACGTCTCGTAACGGGTACGCAGCAAAATGGCCTTCAAATTGGCGAGGCTCCCCCTGTCGCGAAATGCGATGGATGTAAATATTGTAAATAGCAACACTTAAGTCCAGAAATAAATGAGAGGAGACAGAATGCACTGTCTATGGTAAGGGAAAAGTTTTTCCTATTGTAATGTAAGTTAACAGCGGCGGTCAAGTTAAGCACCTGCTTCTCTGAGAACAAAGTTGAGACCAGCGTTAGTGGCCCGAGGATTCCAGTATCCCTTTCATGAACACAAGCTAAGTATTTAGAGTAATTGGCATTTCATTTAGTAACAAAATTACATACATAAAGTTATACAACGAGGTGTTAAAATGGTTACTTTAGATACAGCCCCCTTGGGCTGATTCTCGGCGTACGAGAATGGTATGTAAGTACAGCTTAGCTCATGGCAATAAGGGTCTCTAATAATAAGAATAGAGTTGAACGGTCTTGGTGAAGACTGTGTCATCAGTGTTTGGCAAGGTTAATGTCCCAGTGTGGCGAGCCCCACCAGAATGAGGACAGTTCCAGTGGTTGGCGTGCCCCACCATTTGGAAGTAGAGTTGAACGGTCTCGGTGAAGACTGTGTCATAAGTATTTGGCGAGCTAAATGTCCCAGTGTGGCGAGCCCCACCAGAATTAGGACAGTTCCAGTGGTTGGCGTGCCCCACCATTTGGAAGTAGAGTTGAACGGTCTTGGTGAAGACTGTGTCATAAGTATTTGGCGAGCTAAATGTCCCAGTGTGACGAGCCCCACCAGAATTAGGACAGTTCCAGTGGTTGGCGTGCCCCACCATTTGGAAGTAGAGTTGAACGGTCTTGGTGAAGACTGTGTCATAAGTATTTGGCGAGCTAAATGTCCCAGTGTGGCGAACCCCACCAGAATTAGGACAGTTCCAGTGGTTGGCGTGCCCCACCATTTGGAAGTAGAGTTGAACGGTCTTGGTGAAGACTGTGTCATAAGTATTTGGCGAGCTAAATGTCCCAGTGTGGCGAGCCCCACCAGAATTAGGACAGTTCCAGTGGTTGGCGTGCCCCACCATTTGGAAGTAGAGTTGAACGGTCTTGGTGAAGACTGTGTCATAAGTATTTGGCGAGCTAAATGTCCCAGTGTGGCGAGCCCCACCAGAATTAGGACAGTTCCAGTGGTTGGCGTGCCCCACCATTTGGAAGTAGAGTTGAACGGTCTTGGTGAAGACTGTGTCATAAGTATTTGGCGAGCTAAATGTCCCAGTGTGACGAACCCCACCAGAATTAAGACAGTTCCAGTGGTTGGCGTGCCCCACCATTTGGAAGTAGAGTTGAACGGTCTTGGTGAAGACTGTGTCATGAGTATTTGGCGAGCTAAATGTCCCAGTGTGGCGAACCCCACCAGAATTAGGACAGTTCCAGTGGTTGGCGTGCCCCACCATTTGGAAGTAGACTTGAACGGTCTTGGTGAAGACTGTGTCATAAGTATTTGGCGAGCTAAATGTCCCAGTGTGGCGAACCCCACCAGAATTAGGACAGTTCCAGTGGTTGGCGTGCCCCACCATTTGGAAGTAGAGTTAAACGGTCTTGGTGAAGACTGTGTCATGAGTATTTGGCGAGCTAAATGTCCCAGTGTGGCGAACCCCACCAGAATTAGGACAGTTCCAGTGGTTGGCGTGCCCCACCATTTGGAAGTAGAGTTGAACGGTCTTGGTGAAGACTGTGTCATAAGTATTTGGCGAGCTAAATGTCCCAGTGTGGCGAACCCCACCAGAATTAGGACAGTTCCAGTGGTTGGCGTGCCCCACCATTTGGAAGTAGAGTTGAACGGTCTTGGTGAAGACTGTGTCATGAGTATTTGGCGAGCTAAATGTCCCAGTGTGGCGAATTAGGACAGTACCAGAATTATATAATACAGCAGTAAATAAGAATAGATATAACTATACTACCACCTTAGGAGCAACTCCAATAGGTAACTAATATGTTATATACTTAGTGATTCAAGAAGAATCAGTGTATTAATTTCTGTACAGGTTTTGGAGTAATGTATGGCCTCCCCCTGCTAGTGGTAACCGAGGAGTGCTTGATCAATGGCCCTGTCTAGGAAGTCTTGATAAGGTAAGGATAATCACATTTACTCATTGTCGGGATCCTTTGATTGTTCTCACTATGCTCCTTGTGTTCATCAATTAGATTACAATAAATAAGTTATGCGAAGCAGATAATTTACTGGGTTATATTTAGGGAACTCAGGTCAGGTTCGTACTGAAGGGATCTTAAGGATTCTATTACTAATAATCATAATTAAGTATGTGCTAATTCTACCCCCTGTTGGTACAAAGGTGAGGATTTCACACCAACAAGATGATAAAACTTGTTTGTTGGAACATGCCCAGACCGTAATCGGAAAGCAGAAACTAAAAGCTTTCTAGTAAGGTTGGATGAGTCACTGTCAAACCAAGGATTCCATGTAGGTTTGTCCTGGACTGTACCATACCAAACTCCAACGCCTCTGACCAAGGTCTCCCCAAAATGATATTCCCATTTTTCCAAACATTTTTTCTTAACCACATGTTATGTGCAATCAATAGTATGTTAAGTGCAATCAATTCCAAATTTCTTGGGTATATATAGGTCTGGTGATAATTCAATCTCGTAATGATGGTGGTAGACTTCAGTAGTCGGGGGAAATACCTTACAGATTCAGCAAAAATATGTATTAAGTAAGCGCACATAGTTTTAGATAGTTGTGCTAGGTTGGTAATATTTGTTAAGAATTCTGTACAATTAAAAAAAAGATAATAGAAAAATAAACAACATGTAAAAATGAAAAGGGGGTGTGGCTGTGTTATGGACACGGCCGTTTGTTGTACCTGAAACGTCTCTTAACGGGTAATAGTACGCAGCAAAATGGCCTTCAAATTGGCGGGGCTCCCCCTCCACCGCGCGCGATGTGTTACAGTCTTTACTGGGCGTAATAAATTCTTTGATCCTTTAGCTATCCAGTGGTGTAATTGGAATTTGGATGGGGATGATAGATATGTAGCTACAACACTAAACTGTATCCCCCGATTTTGTTATCATTCGATTTTTTGACTTGCGTCCCTATGGAAGCAATTTTAGAGACGTATTCACGTCAAAAAATATACGTAGATAACAAGAATCTGATGTAGATCTCACTGGTCCATCTGACGTTAGGATAAATAATTATGTCTGCTTAGTGTATGATAAAGTGTCTTTTTGGTTCTTTTTTAATTGCTTCCTTCAAATAATTAATTTTTTTGGCTGCTCATGTACAAATAGTAAAATTTTAAGAGTAAGTATTACATCCCTTCTAATATTATAAACGAGAAAATTTGTAAGTATGGGTGTATGTTTGTCCTCTTTCACGTAACAATTACTGAATGGATTTTAATGAAACGAAAATAATATAGCTTATAGCATCAGAATAACATATAGGCTACAATTTATGAATATATTGTGTGAACTGTCCGAAAGATGATAAATATACTGCGCAGACAAAGTCACGGGCACCAGCCACCAGCCAGTAATTTACTTCTTTTTAGCCTTTTTTATTTTTACTTGGCATAAACCACGCCAAGAAATAGAGAATGCAGTTTCTTAAAATTATGGTAAAATCATCGTGCCAATTATTCAACATTTATTAATATTAGTTATTATATTAGTCAACAATTATTACTTGTTAATTATGTACTTAATCTAAGTCGAAAATCTCTAGGTATGACTCAGGATAATTTAAACAAACCATCGATAATTTAGAGCGCCATAAAATCTAAATAGAGTAATATGCAATATTGCGTTAAACTCTAAGATGTATTTAATTTTCAGAATTCGATAAGTCAAAAACAAAAATTGGCGATATTATTTATTGCTCGCATCATTATAGAAACATACAAAAGTAGTCACCGCATCCGCTACGTTGCATTTTTTCGTTAAATACAAAAATAATCTTGCCGTTATTATAGCTTGTATTCCGTTTCGCTGCAAAATGCAGTAAGATAAACAGTGGAATTACTGGTTACGGTAGCGTTTAATCTTGTGTCTCATCTTTGATAACGTACACTGTAGTTTTTGTGGAGATTGAAAATTTTCTGAAAATGTCAAGAATGGAAACGTGTACAAGTAAAGATGTAATCAATACATAGTATAAAACAAAGTCGCTTTCGCTGTATGTCCGTATGTATGCTTAGATCGTTAAAACTACGCAACGGATTTTGACGCGGTTTTTTTTAATAGATAGAGTGATTCTTAAGGAAGGTTTGTATGTATAATAAATGCATAATATAGTAGAGAAACACTGATAAATTTAAAGGTTTCTAATGTGATGTCGTAAATAAGCACGTTTTTTTGCGCTTATATTGCAAACGCTGGCTGAACCCTACGAGATAGACCAAAATAATGTACTACAGTATTGTACAACTTACAAAAATCCACAAAAAAGTCCGCGATGGTATATGTCTATCTCTTAGGGATAACCCACCAAAACCATTTTTTCACTGCACCCGTGCGAAGCCGGGGCGGGTCGCTAGTAACTAATACGTAAGCATATTTAGCCAGAGAAGAAACGATATCTCAGATAATAAGTGTTCATAGCCCCCTAGCGGGAAAATACGTCGTCAATTTTTTCTAAATCTGCTCGTCAACAAGAACAACATATTCAAAAATCAGCTGATTCTGCCGAAAACTACGATTTTTTAATTCAGACTTCAGAGCACCCTAGCGGGAAAAGAGTCGTTAACTTTTTTTGCGCCCATCATATTTCTTCTATGCGCTGCCTTGGTAGTGAAATTGACAACTCTATTTGGCGACAATCTATGTCAGTTGGATAAAACATGTAGCAACAAAATTGAATGTGTAGAAGAATCACCAAAAATATTTATAGTATATTCATGCAGCGGTTTTAAGCATGTGTTGAAATCGAAATTTTATTTGAGTATCTTCCGGGTGTCGGTTGCAGCAGTTTAACTAAATTAAAAAAATGAAGGAGTTGGTATACATAGATGGATGTTCTCTTAGCATTATTTGGCTTGGAATTTGCTCGGTTTACGCTGTTTTGCTAACTGCCACCACACTCGGAGCTGTAGTGATTTCGTAAGTACTTTGAATCCAATTATCAGAAAATATTGGCTAGAATTTTCATAGTGATAATTTTAAGCAGCTTAAGATGTTTAATGAGTAATGTTCTGTAAATGTTATGTTACAAAAAGTGTTTTGTTAGATACTAGATGGTGCCCGCGACTTCGTCTGCGCAGGATCAGTATTTCCAGTTACTTATATTAGCGTAGCGTATATCTTTATATATGTTGCCTATGTGTTATTCTGATGTATGTTGTAAAGTTTCATTAAAATCCATTCAGTTAGTAGCGAAAGAGCAACAATCAACCATTCATACAAACTTTTGCGCACCTAATTGTGGCTTAAAGTCCAGCCGCTAAGAGAATGCGTTTCTGACAGGTGCTGTCATTTCCTTACGTACATGGAATAAGGTTCATATTTGTATAATACTAACCACGATTCTAGTATTATACAAATATGAACCTTATTCCATGTACGTAAGGAAATGACAGCACCTGTCAGAAACGCATTCTCTTAGCGGCTGGAGTTTAACAACGCAACTGAATATGTCGCATTTCCAACAGTTGGATTCGCATTTATTCCTCATGAATACACACTGCACCCACTAAGCAAAAAAATAAGTATTTTTAATGCTTTATGGGAGCAGTCCATTATACCATCGGATTGGAAAGTTGATTGTCTCATTCCAGTATTGAAGCCTGGTAAACCAACAAACAATGTAGATTCATATCGACCCATAACTTTGACTTCTTGCATGGGTAAGATATTTCAACAATTGTTAAAACAGAGAAACGAGTTTTTCATAGAAAATCAAGGCTTGCTTCCCTCAAATCAGTTTGGTTTTCGCAGAGGTAAATCTTCTCGTGAAAGTATTGCTACTCTTCAGCTTGACATACATCAGGCAATTCAGAATAATAAAGTTCTTGCTGCAGTTTTTATTGATATAGTAGGTGCATTTAACAATGTGAATCATCATATACTGACAGAAGAGTTAAAATTGCTGTCTATCCCTGAAAAAATAAAATAAATAGGGTATTTAATTTTCTTCATAACAGAAATGTTTTTGTAAAAACAGCAGAAAATGAATTAATGGGTCCAAGACAGTCATATTTAGGCGTTTGTCAAGGAGGAATTTTAAGCCCCCTTCTTTTCCTTTTATACATACATAGACTTAATCTTATTCTTGGTTCTGATGTCCTTAATTTACAATTTGTCGATGGTCTAGTTATCTATTCTATGGGTACTGACACTTCTCTAGTAATTAACAGAATTAACTTAGCTCTAGAAAAACTTAACAATTACTTTTTTACCTCCTTCTGGAGCATTACCGCTTCACAGAAGGAGGCCACAGCCCTCCAACCTCCCTCATTCCCCAGCATTGCCGCAATCAACGCTGGCGGAGACAGATCTTGCCCGATCTCTTCGACCAAGACTGGGCGTTCAGAGTCCCAAGCGAGGTACTCCGCCAGCGTGTCCCTATTTGACTCAGATACTCACCGAAACAACCATGTCCGGTGAGTATCTGAGTCAAGCGGTAGGTGACTTCCGCCCTCCCGTTGCATAGCTTATCTAAGAAGAAAATCATAGAAGACTGGCAGAGACACTGTGATGATTACTTGGCAACAAATAAAGGCTTGTGGTACTCTGCTATCAACAAAGATGTTGGTAAATCTCCCTGGTTTGTTAAATTTAACTTTTCACGAAATAGTCGACATTTTTATACGATTATTAATAGATTAAGATCCGGACATGGAAGATTTAATGCACATTTGTACCAAATAACAATGGTTTCTTCAGCACGCTGTAATTACTGTTCCTATGAAGACCAAGCTTTGGATCACCTTATACTAAATTGCTCGAAATTTAATATTGAATGCCTTATTTTCTTGGATCAGATATTAAAAGTCTTTCGAACCCCTGATAAAGTCCCGCGCACTATCCAAGCAATGTTGGCTTATCCAGATGTATATATATCGATATATCAGTTTTTGACTTCAATCTACTGTAATATATAGGAAAGAGAATTAAAATAAGATAAAAGAAGAAGAAACTAGAAGAAGTTGTGTATAGAAATAGAAGTATAAGAACAGAAATAGAATAGTGTGAAACAGAAAACTAAATACTAATGACAAGGCAGCATGGTCCCAAGACCTTAGCCTTAAATCAACAAAAAAAAATTCAACGTCAGTGTCAAAAATTTGAATTTATTACCGTTTGTGTTATGTTTTGTTTGTGATTGAGTTTGAATAGTTGATTTCTTATAGTTTTAGATTTTTCTTGTTTGGTGGGACCTAAACGTGGGTATTACACAGGGAAATGAAATAAGTTCATAGTATTGGGTGGTTTAGAATAAAACATATTTTGGAAATGGATGACACGCAACAAAGTCGTGTTTCGGACGCCGCTGCTATTGCATCGTAAGTTAAATCAAGATGTGAATATATATGTTGCCATTGGAGTTAACCAAGCAACGCAGTTGAAATACTTTTAGTACATTGTAACTGAGACCATGTCAGACAACCCGTGATCGGCTGTAGTCCGAGGAATGATGCTTGCTAGTAATGCTTATATTTCTCAGTTTTGTAAGGAAAATTTATCATTTACTAAAAAAAATAAAACACTATTACTCTCACACTGTATATTCAATCACTAAATTACATAATTACTTTTTCCTAAAACCTTAAATAACAATAACAATCATATAAAACTTATGCTTCTAAAACCTCTAAACACCACTTCATCTTTCCAATATCTAATGATAGCACTCTTCTTTGTTTTTAACCCATAACACTATATTTGAATTTTGACAAACAGCTAACCATAAAGACACAATTCCAAACTCAGTGATTTGTTACTACATGCATATGAGCTACAACAGAAACCTTTTCAAATTCCAGTGTTTTTTATTAGTTGGCGCTCATCTAAACTTATTTGGATCCTGCCAAAAAATTTGACATACATTTGATATTAAACTGATTGGTCTGCAGTTTGATGATACAATATTTGAAAAAACAATTTTTCAATTGAATATTTATGGTTGCTGAACTGCATAGGATAATTTCTGTTCTCGGTATGGCTGAAAGTTACATACATTTATTTACAAAAGCAGTCACTAAGGCCAAAAGCCTGTCTGAACTGAATTTGGATTGGTCACTGATATGTGCATGTAACTGGGACTTGTTTGTATGTGTCATTTAACTAGTTTAATATTCATAGGTAATAATGCTAAGTGATATTAGTAATACTGTTCAGCTATGTGTGTACAATCAATGTGTCGAGCTTTACAGTTGCACTACGATGAGCGGTCACGAGCTTTACTATGAAGGAGCTGTCATGGTCAAAATGTAAAGCTATTCATATATATATATGCTGTGTTCTTGCGTAAAGAGTAAGCTAGGCAGTGAAATTATGGGGTTTCTTATGTTAAATGTTGACATCTTATTCTGTGGTTTTTGTGGTGGTTGTACAATACTGCGAAAGGAACTATATGTACATAGGTGACTGTCAACATCTATACTTATAATAAATCTGTAGAGGGGTCAATTCTGTACATGAAATATATTTTTAAAATAACTATCAGGGGGAGATTAGGGATTGTTACTGATGCCAAAAATGCAATCAGTAAAATTTTTGTCTGTCTGTCTGTTCCTTATAGAAACAAAAACTACTAGACAGATTTTAACGAAACTTGGTATAATTATTCTTCATACTCCTGGGCAGGTTATAGAATACTTTCCATTACGCTACAATCAATAGAAGACGAGTAGTGAAGGGAAATTTTGGGAAAACGGGAGAAGTAACTCCATTTTTTAGTTTCCATCGCGTGTGTAGCCTTAATGGTTAAAGTCACATAAAAATTATGTATGACGGAAATATTCTACATAAAATTGTCTAAAAAACATCCCGCAACAGCATATGTCTATCTTTTATGGTTGACTCACAATAACACGTGTAACTCCTGATAGCAGTTCAGAGCATTCTGATTATATTTGTTTACTTTTACATTTATAATACTCTCACTCATCTCTAATTTTAAAAAGTTAACATTATTACCTATTCAATAAAAAAAGAATTATAGAAATCGGTATAGAAACACGAAACTTATACATGAAATAAGCCACGGCGCCGTCGTCGCAGGTGAATACTGAAGCATGCTATAAGGATTATTTTTGTATAACGGTTGCCGCGCTCGACACGGGCCGCGGCACTCGCGGCGGCGGTAGGGTATAAAAAAGCGGGAGGTCCGCGAGGGAGCTTCATGCAATCTTTAGCTGTTGATGCGTTCAGAGCGCATGACCTTATTGACAGACAATTATTGCATAGCCCATTTATCAAAGAAGGCTTAAGGCTACATAACATCACGCTGCGACAAATAGGAGCGAAGAAATAATGGGGAATGTGGGAAAAACGGGGAAAATCTTTGAGGGCTTCCGTTGCGTGCGCTGCGAAAACGGTTCTAGATATCAAAAAAATAAGTATAAAATTATTTCTCTGAAAATGATCTAAAAAAATTTCCGCGACAGTATATATCTATCTTTTAAGGTTAACAAGAATCGTTTTTATGGTAATCAAATTTGGATATGTCGCGTTGTCAAGATCGGGTAACAGCTGAGGTGGTTGTTTGCAAAAATAAAGATGATGCTCAAAATAACTATTCCACGCGGACGAAGTCACTGGCACAGCTAGTATCAAATAAAAAAATCACTTGGCAATACTCCCTAGCCAGATAAACTGTCTGTTTAAATTTTTTTTTTAAATTGATTAAAAATTAGGTCTTACCTTTCAAGTGTATGTTATATATTTCAGGCGAAAGCGACGATCCTCAATATTAAAAAGTCAGCGTCCCCCACGGACTCCATTCTCTGAGTTGGAATTTCACATCACGACACCCACTGAAACAACAAAGAGTCGTCGAGTCAGCTTTTCAAAGCGAACTGGTGTTGCGTGAGTATATCAAAATTTATTTGAAGTAAATTTGTCCACACTGGCAGAGGCAAGGTCCCTAGGTTTTTCCATGATTAAGGTAGATTTTGCAAAGCCATTCATCTGCCAACATTAATAGGATAACCCACTTCACCTACGCCTTTTGCCGCCTCAAAATCCACAGAGTGGCGAAAACGAACATTGATTGAATAAAAAAAAGTAATAATAATATAGCTTTATTGATTCCAAACTTATTAGTATAGAAAAAAAAGGACAAAGACAAAAAGAAACAGTATTTAATTGTTAGTAATGTGTAGTTTTCTTTAGTCTATGTTAGTATTACATTAATATATTTAAAGCTTGGTTCCCATCTAGGTGAAAGCCTCCTCCATTCTTTTCCATTTTGTTCTATTTGTTGCTGTGGTCATCCAGCTTCTGTGTGTACCCATCCTTTTTTGGGTCGACCTACATTTCTCCTTCCAAGAGGACCAGTCCATTTAGTAGTTTGCACAGTCCATCTTTTGTCAGGGTATCGACAGATATGTCCTGGCCATTGCCATTTAATTTTCAAGGCGTGCTTAAGAGCATCTTTCAAATTAATTACTTGTCGTATGTCTTTGTTTTTTTATTTTTTGTATCCTATTAATATTTAAAATGTGCACTAACTTATAGTTCTTCCTTAAGTTAATTGTAGAGTCCTTCCTGTTGTCAATTGTAGAGTAAGAGCCGTATTGTAGTTGAGAGTCCACTTTGCCATAGTTTTGTTTCCGTCGGGTCCGTTGTTAAAGAGTTGGGTTACCATTTTTCCATGTCTTCTGTTCGTCGATTTTTGTTGTTAACGTCGATTTTATCATGTTTTCTGTTTCTCGGGTGCATTGTTCCAGTCGGGTTCTGAAATGTCTTCTGTGCGTCGGGTCCTCCTGTCGGGTTTGCCATATCTTCTGTGCGTCGGGGTCCTTGTAGTCCGAGTCACCAATTTGCCATTGTTTACTTCGTGTCGCGTTTGTCGGGGTCACCAATTTGCCAGGGTTTAGGCAATAGACATAATGAGACTCAGGTTATAGTCTGATATCGTCCGTTATGGTCTCCATTATAATAACTCACTTATTTAACTAAAACTAAGGCTTATATACTAATATGGTACGTGCGTATTTCTAGCTTACTCAGCACTCTTGAGATGATTATCTCAAGGAATGTTTAACCTCAATACGTGCACGTTCACATGACCGGCACACTTTTCTTCATGGCACGTTATGTTGTGATCAGTCTCTTTCTCACTTTGTTAGTAAATGTGTAACCTATGTTTGGCTAGCATATGTTAGGCAGGGTAAAATACCTGTGTCCATTACTATTTTTTTTGCTTTTGTACTATAAGTTCCTTTGAGTATTTCTTTATGTGACCACAAGTTTTTTCATGAGTTTTTGATTCTTTTTCTACCTCATCATCATTGCTGCTTATTTCAAATGATATCAGTTTTCCTAAATAAATGTAATCTTTAACATATTCAATGGTGACTCCATCTATTTAAATTGGCTTCTGACTGCTGTTTGTCATTATTTTAGTTTTGGTAAAATTCATAAAAAGTCCCACTTTCTTACTTTCCTTGTTCAGATTTTGCATCATTTCTTCTAGTTCCTGGGTTGATTTAGCAAAGACAGCTATGTCATCATTGATTGGACATTAATTGAGGAGGTCATTAAATGCCCAATTTTCTAATTTATTAAATATCAATACTCATTATAATAGCATAATGATTTGTTAAAATTTACAAATGCAAAGTATGTAAAGTTAACCTTTTATTATGAAATATTCTAGCAATAAGAAAGCGCAGAATTTTTTTGTTTGTATTGTGAATGCCCTGTGTATATAATTAGAGATTATATTTATTTCTTTGGACAAAACAGGAAATTGTAACTGCGCCAATGTCTGAAAAAAAATTGGAAATTGCCTTTAAATTTTTGTCCCAGAATGTTGATGCAAATAATAAGGAAATATTATAGTACATAAGAAAATTGATATTCCATTGAATTGAAAATTCAGATTTATTTCTTATGATTGCAGTGAATTTATTACTAATGAAGCAACAACAACTTGGAAGAATTTTTATGAGGAACACAACAAATCTCTGGAGTCATCAGGCAATGACTTATTGGCAAAACCTCCTCGCCAAACAATAGGACATCTAGGCAAACGTCTTTTTGATCAGCAGTTTGAGGAAGTGGAAGCAGTCGATGTAGCAATAGACAACAATGCCATCAGGAATGTAAATACTTCCTTTCAGAATATACAGTTTGCACAACAGCTGGCATCCTTCGAGGGCACTGGTGGTGATACAAATCTTTTACTACCTCAGAAACAATTTGAAATGAGTTCCTTAACAGAGCAACAAAGTAAGGTATTCTGTGAAGACTTTGCTATTTCTGGAATGGGTGAAATGTCTGGGAAAATTGATATCAACTTCTCAGCTATGCAATCAATTAGTTCTAAACAATTCAGTGATGATTTGGATGAAATACAAAGGGATTCACAGCGAACACCTATTAGTAACGTCGTTTGTGCTGGTCCATTGACTGGTAGAAATGAATGTTCTGAATATATTGAAGTTGATTTAAATAGTACACATTTTAGTATAAAAAACGATATATGTGACATATCCATAACTGATACAATTGACTGTCCTAAATTGCAAGATGATTTGAAAAGTAACTATATGAGTGTTGATAAAAAGATTACTTTTCCTTGCAAGGATTGGATTGAAGACAAAGAAAATATAGGTGCTTATGGTACATCTTCTTTATTGGTCAATCCAAGCACAGAAAGAAGGCATACTATAGTATTTGAAAAGGAATCAGGAAATATTTCTATGACACAAGCTATTCCTTCTGTTATCATCCCATCAAATAAAAGAAATACTACAGTTTATGACGCAGATTTAGATGAAATGTCTCTAACACAAGTAAATAATGTATCATCAGCATTATTGTTTAATCCAAGCACTGAAAGAAGGCGTACTATAGTGTTTGAAAAGGAGTCAGGAAACATGTCTATGACACAAGTCATCCCTTCTGTTAGTGTTGCTTCAGATAAGAGAAATACTACAGTTTATGACGCAGATTTAGGTGAAATGTCTCTAACACAAGTAAATAATGTATCATCAGCATTAATGTTTAATCCAAGCACTGAAAGAAGGCGTACTATAGTGTTTGAAAAGGAATCAGGAAACATGTCTATGACACAAGCCATTCCTTCTGTTGTCATTGCTTCAGATAAGAGAAATACTACAGTTTATGACGCAGATTTAGGTGAAATGTCTCTAACACAAGTAAATAATGTATCATCAGCATTATTGTTTAATCCAAGCACCGAAAGAAGGCGTACTATAATGTTTGAAAAGGAATCAGGAAACATGTCTATGACACAAGCCATTCCTTCTGTTAACATTGCTTCAGATAAGAGAAATACTACAGTTTATAACACAGATTTAAGCGACATGTCTTTAACACAAGAAAATAGTTTATCAATCACAGAAGCAATTCCAAATAATATTATATTACCAGGCACAACTAGTATTTTGCCTAGTGATAATTTGTCAATTACAGAAGCTGTTCCCGTTGCAAAAATATTATCAAAATCACTTATAAAAACAGTCTCTGAAGTCGAGAGTTTAAATCAGTCTAAATGCAATAAAAACGTAGATCCTAATTACGTTCCTGCAATATATGAGTCTCTTATGAACGAAAGTTCTGAAATAAGCTGTAATCGTAAGAGGAAACTAGTTGCTGATGCAGATGAAATTGTGCCTAATAAAATGGACAACTCTGTAGTACATCCTCTTAACAAACACAAAATCAAGGATGACTTAGACGAAATAGAAAAAGATTTTCAGTTACAAACTCATTCGAGTGTTAAATTAGAGTTGAGCAATTTTAAAAATATTGTAGATACGAAAAGCAATAGTGACATCCACATAAAAGTAAATACTGATAAGTCCAATATGTCTATAACGGAAAATATTAAGCGTCACAAAGTTCAACCTTATCCCTCTACCAATGAGGTTCACATGCAAAACCCTGCTATGAGTACAGGCAGACAAAATAGTATTTCTAAAAATCTACCTGAAAATAACATTTCTGTCGAATTTAATGTTGATATTGAAAATAACTTACAAGCTATTCCAAACGTAGAAAAGAACAGGAGACGTACAATAGTCTATGAAAAGGATGCTGGAAATATTTCCATAACTCAAGCTATTCCATCAAATATTATTATGTCGAATTTGTTATCAAGTGGAAACGTAACAGTGTATGACACAGAATCATGTGATATGTCATTGGCACAAGAGCACAACCTATCCATGACGCAAGCTGTACCGGATGCTAAAATATTTTCTATAATTCCAAACGATAAATCTTTTACAACGCGAAATGATAAATCAGGTACTTTCAATGTAACAGAAAATGGTGTTATGTCGAACAATAACAATGGTTCGAGGAAGTCTCATAGTGATGGCTTAGTAATGAGTAAAGTGTGTAATGTCAAGGAAATTAATTTAAATGATGATGTAAATAATATTCAAAGAAATACAGAGAATGTACAAACTAGTATGCTGTGTTCTTTGAATACTAAAGATCAGGTTTATATGTGTGAGAACTTTGAAGTAGGTTCTGATCAAACATGTAATAAAACAACGAATGGACTATTAAATATGTCTTTGACTGGAAATATTGAGTCTTTGGAGGAACATAACAAGTTTGTTAATAATATTTCATTAGAGCAAACAATGCATTTAGACAGAACACAAAACACAATAGGTAATGTTAAAAGTTTACTTGTTCCAGTTACTTCTAAAATGCCATCACTTCAAACATCAAAAACTGAAATTGATAATACACATAAAATACTAGAAAATTCTGAAAATGTCTTGTTTGTTAGCGAACCTGCTGATTCAAAAATAACTTATACTGACAATAAAGACATTTCTATAACACAAGCTATTCCGTCTAACATTATTATGTCCAAAATATCACCTGTTAAAAATACTTCAATCAATAGTACAGCATTGAATCCAACATTGTCAGAAAAAACTAATCTATCAATAAAGCAAGCAATTCCAAATGAAATAGTATTTGCCAAGACAAGCAACATACTATGTGATGGCGATTCACTATCCATTATGGGGAATGAAATGCAAATTTCCATGACACAAGCTGTACCAGCAACTAACGTACTTTCTACATTTCAAGGAGAGAAATCTTCTATACGGCAAAATACCGTTGATACGTCAGATATTTTAAATGTAATTGAAGATGATGATGTGTTGAATAATGAGAATGCTGATGGCTTAGTTATAACTAAAGTGTGTTGTATTAATGAAAAGAAATTAAATGAAGATGTAAATGATATTCAAATAAATACAGGGAATGCTCAATCTAGTATGTTGTATTCTTCTATTTTGCATGTCAAAGATGACTCTCATTTCTGTGAAAACCTTGAAGTTAGTTCTAATCAAACGTCTAATAAAACAACGACTGGACCACTGAATATATCTTTAACTAGAAACACGAAGTCTTTGGAAGGACAAAATAAATTTGTCAATAATCCTTCTGCAATAGAGCAAACAATACATCTAGACAGAACACAAGACACTACAGAAAATGTGAACGTTAGTTCTGAAATGCCATTATTTCGAACGTCAAAAATTGAAACTGAAACTGAAAATTCACATAAAATACAAGACAATTCCAAAATCAATATGGGTGTTGGCGATGTTATTAGTTATTCTGATAAAAATGAACTCGAAAATTACAAAGTACATCCATTGACATCTGATTCAATTGCAAAAATAAATAATACTGACAATAATATTGGAGACATTTCTACAACACAAGCTGTTCTACCTAAAATTGCTATATCTAAAGAATCACCAAGAAAAAATACTACAGTGAATAGTACAGTACTGGATTCCACCATGTCTAAAGAAAATAATATATCAATGACACATGCAATTTCAAGTGAAATAGTATTCGTAAAAACAAGCAACATACCATCTGACGGAATTTCAAAATCTATTCTGGGAGATGAAATGGAAATATCTATGACACACGCTGTACCAGTGGCTAACAAACATTCTATAATTCAAAGCGAAAAGTCTTTTATTGAGCCAAATGACACGAATAAGTCAGATATTTTAAATGTAATAGAAAATGATATTATGTCGAATAATGATGACGGCCCGAGGAATTCGGACAGTGATGGTTTCATTATGAGTGAGGTGTGTAATATCAGCAAAAAGAAAAATGATTATGTGGATGATATTAACAAGAATTTAGGGAATGCACAAAATATGGTATCGTTTTCTGGGCACATAAAAAATGATACGAATCTCTTAGGAAATAATGAACCATCTAATAAAACGATGATTGATCTTACTAATATGTCTGAAAACATAGAAACTCTGAAGTTCAACCATATTAACAGTGATCCCACTGATTTACAGCAATTAATATACTTAGACAAAATAAAAGAAGGTAGCCAACATGTAACACATAATAGTCATAGGAAGTCTGTTAGTGATGACTTAGTTTTGAGTAATATCAATGAAAATATATTAAATGATGATGTAGTTTATAATATACAAAGAAAGCCAGCGAATGCGCAAAATAATGATTTCTATGGAAACCTCGAAGCAGTGTTGAGTGAATCGTCTAATAAAACGTTGTCTGTAGTTCCTAATAAGTCTTTGACTAAGAAAAAAGAAGCGATTTTAAGTGAATTAATACTCAATAAAACGAGTAATAATACATCAGATGGCAATTTACAATTTGTTGTAGAAGATGATGTGCAAATAAGATCTATTTCATACACCGAAGAGATGGCGAATGACGATAATTCTTTTAATCTTAAAAAAGTAGATTTGGTTGATAAACAAGTTACACATAAGAAAAATATAGAGAATATTGATGTTGCTGAAGAGCACTTCAAACGCGTTGATAATGTTTCTGGAATAGAAAACGCAACATTAGAAAAAAAACAAGATATAGATGATTTAGATGAAATTGTAAAAGATTTTAAATTGAAAACAAATACTAGCCTAATCAGTCGTGTCTCTATGAGAAGAGTTACAGATTGTGATAAATCTATGCTGCACGATGAAATAGATAATCTATCCAATATGACAATGTCAGTAAATAATATTTCTAAAAACCAAAACAAATCTGTGGTGGATTCTTCATCAGGTGACCACGACTTTAAATCGCAATGCATTATGAGTCTGGGCGAACCAAACGAGTTAAAAAGTATAGGCAACATAAATATCTCAACGCGAGAATATAACATGAACAAAAAAGATATCTCTATAGTGCATGATATATCTGGAACACAAGTTGGAAACTGTTCAAAATTACGTACTTCTAAAATAAATGTTTCAACTATTGTTAATAACATTACCCTATCTAAAAACAATTTGACTGTAAATGAAAACATAAATGAAACTGGTAATAACGATGTGTTATTACTTAATCAGAAAACTGAGGTGAGACCCACAGTGATGTGTAAAAGTGACAATGAACATATTTCTATAATTGAAGCTATTCCAACTTTAAGAGATAGACCTGGTGAAGTTATGGATGAAGACCCAAATATAACTTTATCTGAGAATGTAGATTCTGTGAAAAAGCAAAATGATTCTATTGATCATAGATCACCTATAATTTCTACGGAAAATTCAGACACTACAAAATCTGAAACTGCAACCAGAAACGTACCTAAAGATTGTATAAATGATAGCTTAAAAATAACAATATTTGATAAATCTGAAACTAATAATTATTTAAAAGAGCAAGATATTTCGAAATATATTATGAATTCACTCCGTGAAATCACTAGTATTTCTGACAAAACTGACACACACAATCACGTGGAAAACATTGTTGATATGTCCGACAGTAATAATATGCAGACAAATGCAAATGTTTCTGCTATACATATGACTGATACCAATGCCAGTTTCAGTAATGTTTTACAGGATAAAAGTACAATAGCAGATGTCCAAATACATTGTGATATCTCTGATGTATCTATGACACAAGATGTGTCAGATGATCATCAACCCAACATTGTTGATATGTCCGACAGTAATAATATGCAGACAAATGCAAACGTTTCTGCTATACATATGACTGATACCAATGCCAGTTTCAGTAATGTTTTACAGGATAAAAGTACAATAGCAGATGTCCCAATACATTGTGATATCTCTGATGTATCTATGACACAAGATGTGTCAGATGCTCATCAACCCGCAACGGCCACTACAGATATTGTAGATAAAGCAAGCAAAGGGAAATCGTTCACTGAATGTATTGCTTATGACAAAACTGACTTTTTAGAAACAGAAAGTGATGGTAAGTGACTATACAATGGTAAAAGTTTCATATTAATATAAAAGCTTCATAAAATACAATTAATATTGACCTGCACAGCTGAGTGGTTAGTACATCGGTTTCAAGGTGTCCTGGGTCCGAGTCCTGGTGGAGGCATGTTTGTGTGATGAATACAAGTATTTGTGCCTTAGTTATGGTTGTTAATATATATTTCTATCAAAAATATTAATATGTGTGTAATATATGTATATATGTACATATAAGAATGCAATCGCATGCGAGGCATACAGAGGAATGGAATAACCTAAAGGGAATGACGCACGCCAAGCTCTTTATGGGCTCAGAAAACTGGCTGAGATTCACACTGAGCTCAAGTAGGCTCCACACCCGCCTGGTGCTTGGTGCCCTTACAGGACACTTTGGTACTAGAACTATGCTGCACAAGATGGGCCTCACTGAGACCAATCTATGCAGAGCCTGCAAGACCGAGGAGGAGAGCATGACACATCTATTGTGCAACTGCGATGCTCTGGCCGGCAGTAGGCAAAGGTTGATAGGGATTGGATACCCAAAACCCAACGACTTTAGGGTAATGCCACCAAGGGACATAATCAGGCTCTTGAGCACGATTGATTGGACTGACGGTGGTCAAGTAACTGTCTAACGACATTAAGGAGTAGGAACTAATGGGGTAGCACAAAAGACCCAATAAGGGTCGAAGTGCGTTGGCACCTCACGGTAGCCACCCCGGCCCCTAAGATAGATAGATAGAATATATGTATGTCTATTCCATTACCCTGGATCCCATAACAAGCCTTGCAGAGCTTACTTCGGGCTATGGTAATCAGTGTGACTGTAAAAAAAATAGTAAATTCCTGACGGTAGTTTAACGTAAGAATTGTCATATTTCAGCTACAATCGCAAAGGACTATGATTCTAATGCAAGGCCCATCGGAACACGCAAGTTATCCTGTTCGAGTAATGCAACTAAGAGTTCGTTGAACACTAGTGACAGTTTTAACACGTCCACATCAACAGCTCCCAGAGATAATGGCGTAAAAAGTGAAAATAATTTAATCAGTATTATCAGGAAAATAAATATGCTTTCTTTTATGGGGTGAGTATATGGCATTTAATACACATTAATGTTTTTAAATATATTAAAAAAATATATGTTTAAGTGAGTAGTGAGTTATTTTGTAGCTATGGTTTATTTTATATATTGAATGACAGAGAATGATGAGCGAGACAATGACAAAAGTAGAAAGAGTAGTTGGTAGGAAAAAAAAATTTGGACAATTCAAAAGAGCTTTCTATAAAATCATATTTGAATAAAGTTGATTTTCATTTTAGAGGCATGTAGTGTCAAGTCATTTGAGTTGTTTTAATAATATTTTCGTTTAATGTACATACATTTTCACATAGTAAGTCACTTTATAGCTATGGTTTATTTTAAATATTGAATGATAGTACGAAAGAACGACGAGGGAGAGAGAGAGAGAGAAACAAAAGGAGGGATGCTGTGTTATGTGATTTGAGTTGTTTTTGTATATTTTATTTTAATAAGATTTTAATATATATATTTTCACCCAACTGGTGATGAGTGAGTAATCAGATGAGAAAAAATGAGTGAGTAATAATTTTTTATCTTAATTTAATTAATGTATCTATGACTGTAAACTAAATTAATATGATCTGACATATTTTCTTAAAACGTTTAACAAAATCTTAATCTAAAATAATGAATCAACGAATTTCTATACTAAATCCTTCAGTTTAGCTCCCAAAATTTGTAGGGATGAAAATAAGAATCACCAGTTGGGTGAAAATGTATATATTTATATTAAAACAACAATAAACTAAAATATATAAAAATAATTCGAATCATTTGACACCACATGCCTCTACTTTTGTTTTCGACGGCGTCGAACCTTGCGTTCGTGCGCCTTCTCAAACACACTCTCGGTAAAGTTGAACATAGCCATCTGCAGGTTCAGCACAGGTGCTTCATAAAAAAATTGCTACAAAATGACTAACTATATCCTACACTTATTAATAATAATATACCGAATCAGTAAAGTGCTTCATTTGAATCAGTGACTCTGAACCGAATAAATTGGTTCAGAGTCACTGTTACAAATGACACAAATTGACATTGTCAATCGTGTAAGCGTCGCGTATCGAATGAGATGCAATTGAACGACGTGATCCGAAGCGCTCCGACTCTGGGGGCGTACTCTTAAAAACGATATTCAATATATCGTGGACTTCGTCGTGTCGTATCCTACTCTATTTACTTCGTTTAAAGCATTCCACGATCGAACGAGCGCTTGTAATTTGACATAAGAAAGCCTAAATGACAACGATGAATTGAATTTGACAGACGACATACGCAAAATTTACGTTATTTGCGAAAGTATACGATACGGTTTCAGGTGTTGTGTCATCATCATTAAACGATAGTAACTAAGAGTAGGATCGACACGACGAAGTCCACGATATATCGAATATAGTTTTTAGAGTACGCCCACTGAACTATTTACTTATCTCAATCGTGCGAGCGTCGCGTGCGATTGAAACAGATGAAATTGAGCGATGATTCATTTGAAGCGCTGTTAGAGATTTGAATCAGAGAATATGTTTGAAGAAACAACTCATTGATCGTTCTGAAAGATTGAACATCTCTATTGAACACCCGTCAAGGGTATCTGTTCTTACTGACTGCGTGCAATTAGACTTTGCACCAATTAATAGGGTATTACGCACTATGAAAATAAATTAATTTTATGTTTTTAATAGTTCATTTATGAAAAAACGAAAAATTTAATTTCTATTATAAACTGCAAAATAAATTAAATATTTCAATTTGAAAATACAAGTTTTTTTATCTGTGCTTCGAATGTCAAAACGCTGTACGCCATGTTTGCATTCGCTGTGACGTCACTGGACTGTAAATAAACAACTCGGTTTTTGTTGTAATGTCTCTGTGTAATTTATTAGATTAACGAAGTTTCTCAGTTATTATACGAAATATTTATTTCGAAATATTTCGTTATTTATTTAGAATATGTTTATTTCTTCAGCGAAGCGTAATGTTTACAATGCCCGTGACGTCATGGCGGCCTGAGAATTGGCGTTTTGCGCCAAATTGAATTGTAAAATTAAAACACGTTTTTATGAAATAATTGGATACAAAAAATGTATTTATATTTTTTTGTGGTATTTTATCAATAACAGATTAAATTAAAACACTTTTTAATTAGACTGTAATACCTATTGTAACAGTTATTCAATAAAATGTTCCTATTCTTATTCAGGACTTGGGAGTGCGAGTGGGCATCCAGATCCAGTGACTTGTGGACGTTCCGCTTGCTGCACGGGCGACTGAAGCTCACAGTGCGCTTGACGACCAACTCCTCCAACGGGGAGCTCCAACCTGCAGATACACAAGTCTTGGCCACAGATGTTAGCAGCGCGGGTAAGTTACCTCCACAATGATTTCTATACTGGAAACAGAAAGTACCATCTAAATATGAAACATATCGTCGACTTGTTATCACATATTTACGCTCACGCGTACTCGAAAATTAATAATAATAATAATAAGCGTAGGGAAGCGACGACCCCTTCGCCCGCTGGTGGGGCATTTAATGCCCCTTGCCTGCCATAAATGCCCCATCAGTGCAGTCAGTCTCTCTCAGGGCAGCATGTGGCGAGCTGTCGGTGAGTTGCGTCACCGAGGGTACCGATGTGCTTCAGGGGGGCGTATGCCAACCGCCTCTGTCTTGCCTTAACTAGTGGACAGAGTGGAGTCGCTAGATGCTCGAAGGGTGGAAGTGTAATAATGTCATAACGCCGACGCGGCGTCTCGATCGCTGTCGCAGACACACCTCTCTAACCCTTAGCCGTTCACACCAATGTTGCTCTCTCGCACCAATATTGGTCTGCTTTTTTGGGGGGTTCATTTAGTGATAGCGACTCACCACCACCCGCATATATTTAAATCAATTAGTAGGCTTTGAGAAGGCAGGTGACCGGAGTCTCTTCCATAGTCCGTTTGTGATTACCACCGAAATTGAAATGCAACAGTCCACAGGATTTTTGACCACTAATGACAATAGTTTCTGTGCATCTAACTGGGTGTAGTCTTTGGCTGCAATTTTCATGATACAGAGATTGGACTCAGTTGGCACACTTTCATTAAATTTTGCTTAAATGGCCTCTACGCGTTGGATCTGTATCCCCATGCACGCCTTATAAAGGTCCGTGTCTTATAAAGACGCGTGATGTAAGCTACAATAATAATAATAATGCCACCCGCCTCTGTCTAGTCTTAATTCCTGTAATTTTTTTTCCCCTCTGAAGAGGAGCGGCTGGGAATCCTCATGGATACCATCGCAACCGAGTGCCACGGCGATTATGTCGGACTCCTGACGAATCGAGGCGGTTCGACCTGAAAGACCTCCCGATTAAAATCAGCCTAAGCTGTTGGTTTTCATGACCCTATGGCTTGACGTGATAAGGAAGACCGCACCTCAGTAGAGGAGCAGTCAGCGCTGCCCTATAAAGAGAGCATATGCGCTAGAAGAGGCACGGTACATCCAAATGGCTCCGGCCTATATTGGAAGGAACCTACTCGTGGCTAAGCAGAAGGCTGCCGAGAAGGGCATGGCAAGGGGCCCTATTGAAGGTTCTGCGTTAATTGGTTGGGGGAATCGCTAAGGACGTGTGTAACTAGTACGGTTAGACGGTATTGAACTAGTTCCTGTAATCGATCGGAGCGTATATTTGTCAGACAAGAAGGGCGTGGTGGGCAACCTGTGCGTGCGGTTCGCGGCGGAGGCGGTGCGGTACGTGGCGGCGCGCGGGTGCCGCGCGGCGCGCGACGTGCCGCTGCTGCTGCGGCGCGGCGCGGCCGTGGCGAGGCTGGCCGCGCGCTGGGGCCGCGCCATGTACGACGCGCACGTGCACCTCGCCTACACGCTCACGCCGGACGGCCGCCTCGCTCTCAAGGTGCCTCCTGCTGCACTCGCCTCTCTGATGTTCTCTGTCACAGTGTTTACTGTGGCCGCGCGCTGGGGCCGCGCCATGTACGACGCGCACGTGCACCTCGCCTACACGCTCACGCCGGACGGCCGCCTCGCTCTCAAGGTGCCTCCTGCTGCACTCGCCTCTCTGATGTTCTCTGTCACAGTGTTTACTGTGGCCGCGCGCTGGGGCCGCGCCATGTACGACGCGCACGTGCACCTCGCCTACACGCTCACGCCGGACGGCCGCCTCGCTCTCAAGGTGCCTCCTGCTGCACTCGCCTCTCTGATGTTCTCTGTCACAGTGTTTACTGTGGCCGCGCGCTGGGGCCGCGCCATGTACGACGCGCACGTGCACCTCGCCTACACGCTCACGCCGGACGGCCGCTCTCGCTCTCAAGGTGCCTCCTGCTGCACTCGCCTCTCTGATGTTCTCTGTCACAGTGTTTACTGTGGCCCGCGCTGGGGCCGCGCCATGTACGACGCGCACGTGCACCTCGCCTACACGCTCACGCCGGACGGCCGCCTCGCTCTCAAGGTGCCTCCTGCTGCACTCGCCTCTCTGATGTTCTCTGTCACAGTGTTTACTGTGGCCGCGCGCTGGGGCCGCGCCATGTACGACGCGCACGTGCACCTCGCCTACACGCTCACGCCGGACGGCCGCCTCGCTCTCAAGGTGCCTCCTGCTGCACTCGCCTCTCTGATGTTCTCTGTCACAGTTGTTACTGTGGCCGCGCGCTGGGGCCGCGCCATGTACGACGCGCACGTGCACCTCGCCTACACGCTCACGCCGGACGGCCGCCTCGCTCTCAAGGTGCCTCCTGCTGCACTCGCCTCTCTGATGTTCTCTGTCACAGTGTTTACTGTGGCCGCGCGCTGGGGCCGCGCCATGTACGACGCGCACGTGCACCTCGCCTACACGCTCACGCCGGACGGCCGCCTCGCTCTCAAGGTGCCTCCTGCTGCACTCGCCTCTCTGATGTTCTCTGTCACAGTGTTTACTGTGGCCGCGCGCTGGGGCCGCGCCATGTACGACGCGCACGTGCACCTCGCCTACACGCTCACGCCGGACGGCCGCCTCGCTCTCAAGGTGCCTCCTGCTGCACTCGCCTCTCTGATGTTCTCTGTCACAGTGTTTACTGTGGCCGCGCGCTGGGGCCGCGCCATGTACGACGCGCACGTGCACCTCGCCTACACGCTCACGCCGGACGGCCGCCTCGCTCTCAAGGTGCCTCCTGCTGCACTCGCCTCTCTGATGTTCTCTGTCACAGTGTTTACTGTGGCCGCGCGCTGGGGCCGCGCCATGTACGACGCGCACGTGCACCTCGCCTACACGCTCACGCCGGACGGCCGCCTCGCTCTCAAGGTGCCTCCTGCTGCACTCGCCTCTCTGATGTTCTCTGTCACAGTGTTTACTGTGGCCGCGCGCTGGGGCCGCGCCATGTACGACGCGCACGTGCACCTCGCCTACACGCTCACGCCGGACGGCCGCCTCGCTCTCAAGGTGCCTCATACTTGTGGCAGATAATTCTTTCATATATACCGTAAAATAATTATTGTCATGGCGCTTTTTATACTATAATTATCTAATTTGAGCAATTTATATCTTATGAAAGTTCAGTTTTATTTTTTATTAATATAAGTAGTTATTAGATTTCAAAAAATTGCATTTTTTTTACGTAATTCTAATAAAACGATCATATTTCTAGCATTCCCAGCATTTAATGTAACATTTTCTTTTTTTTTGTATAGAAAGTGAATTTTGATGATATTTATTGACATATAAAAAGTTTATACGCTCATACAAATTAAGCGAGCTTACTCGATTATGCCGTCACGATTGTAGTGTTCTGAGTATGGAGCGTGTTGTTGTATGTATCTTCATGTTGATTTATCTTCAAAAGTAATAAGCGCAGGTATACTGTTGTACAATGTTTCTCAGTTATAAGAGTTCTCTGTTATTATATATAGATTTAAAAAAATGACATCTATCCAATTCAATAGAGATATGTATGTACTCAACCTAGCCGCACTGGGCCAGCGTCGGAGAGCCATGCTTTGGAACGAATTGGGCCGGCTCGGCCGGAGTGATGCCACGGCCTCACAGAAAACCGGCGTGAAATAACGCTTGCGCTGTGTTTCGCCGAGAGTGAGGGTACCGGAAGCCAACCTCCCCCCCTTCCCCCCTTATTCCCTTTTAAAAGGTCGGCAACGCATCTGTGACTCCTCTGGTATTGCGGGTGTCCATGGGCAGCGGTTATCGCTTACCATCAGTTGATCCGTCTGCTCGTTTGCTGCCCTATTCTATAAAAAAAAGCTTGGTTGAGGCTCTGAATCGTTGTAACGTGGTTAGGGAAGGCGCGTGCCCCCTCGGTGCGGACATATTTGAACTGTTATGGTGTTCAGGTGGCGAACTTCTCGCTACGCTCGGTGTGGGAGGTGACGATGCGGCTGGAGATGGTGGTGGAGGACTCGCTGGAGCTGCCGTGGCCGCGCGCCGTGGACGTGCGCGTGACCCGCGTGCTGGCCGGCGTGGCCGTGAGCGAGCGCGAGCTGTGCCGCGTGCTGGCGGCCGTGCCGCGCGACTGGGGGCACGTGCCGCGCGCGCTGTGGTGAGTGGGCGGTGTGCGCCGCGGGCTGGCCCACGTGGCCGTGAGCGAGCGCGAGCTGCGCCGCGTGCTGGCGCCGTGCCGCGCGACTGGGGGCACGTGCCGCGCGCGCTGTGGTGAGTGGGCGGTGTGCGCCGCGGGCTGGCCCACGTGGCCGTGAGCGAGCGCGAGCTGCGCCGCGTGCTGGCGGCCGTGCCGCGCGACTGGGGGCACGTGCCGCGCGCGCTGTGGTGAGTGGGCGGTGTGCGCCGCGGGCTGGCCCACGTGGCCGTGAGCGAGCGCGAGCTGCGCCGCGTGCTGGCGGCCGTGCCGCGCGACTGGGGGCACGTGCCGCGCGCGCTGTGGTGAGTGGGCGGTGTGCGCCGCGGGCTGGCCCACGTGTGCCGTGAGCGAGCGCGAGCTGCGCGCGTGCTGCGGCCGTGCCGCGCGACTGGGGGCACGTGCCGCGCGCGCTGTGGTGAGTGGGCGTGTGCGCCGCGGGCTGGCCCACGTGGCCGTGAGCGAGAGCTGAGCTGCGCCGCGGCGACTGGGGGCACGTGCCGCGCGCGCTGTGGTGAGTGGGCGGTGTGCGCCGCGGGCTGGCCACGTGGCCGTGAGCGAGCGCGAGCTGCGCCGCGTGCTGGCGCCGTGCCGCGCGACTGGGGGCACGTGCCGCGCGCGCGCTGTGGTGAGTGGGCGGTGTGCGCCGCGGGCTGGCCCACGTGGCCGTGAGCGAGCGCGGAGCTGCGCCGCGTGCTGGCGGCGTGCCGCGCGCGACTGGGGGCACGTGCCGCGCGCGCTGTGGTGAGTGGGCGGTGTGCGCGCGGGGCTGGCCCACGTCCGTGAGCGAGCGCGAGCTGCGCCGCGTGCTGGCGCCGTGCCGCGCGACTGGGGGCACGTGCCGCGCGCGCTTGTGGTGAGTGGGCGGTGTGCGCCGCGGGCTGGCCCACGTGGCCGTGAGCGAGCGCGAGCTGCGCCGCGTGCTGGCGGCCGTGCCGCGCGACTGGGGGCACGTGCGCGCGCGCTGTGGTGAGTGGGCGGTGGTGCGCCGCGGGCTGGCCCACGTGGCCGTGAGCGAGCGCGAGCTGCGCCGCGTGCTGGCGGCCGTGCCGCGCGACTGGGGGCACGTGCCGCGCGCGCTGTTGGTTGAGTGGGCGGTGTGCGCCGCGGGCTGGCCACGTGGCCGTGAGCGAGCGCGAGCTGCGCCGCGTGCTGGCGGCCGTGCCGCGCGACTGGGGGCACGTGCCGCGCGCGCTGTGGTGAGTGGGCGGTGTGCGCCGCGGGCTGGCCCACGTGGCCGTGAGCGAGCGCGAGCTGCGCCGCGTGCTGGCGGCCGTGCCGCGCGACTGGGGGCACGTGCCGCGCGCGCTGTGGTGAGTGGGCGGTGTGCGCCGCGGGCTGGCCCACGTGGCCGTGAGCGAGCGCGAGCTGCGCCGCGTGCTGGCGGCCGTGCCGCGCGACTGGGGGCACGTGCCGCGCGCGCTGTGGTGAGTGGGCGGTGTGCGCCGCGGGCTGGCCCACGTGGCCGTGAGCGAGCGCGAGCTGCGCCGCGTGCTGGCGGCCGTGCCGCGCGACTGGGGGCACGTGCCGCGCGCGCTGTGGTGAGTGGGCGGTGTGGTGAGTGGGCAGTGTTGGACTGCAGTGTAGCACGAGCTGCGTCGAGAGGGGACAGGCTGAGAATCCTCGTAAACTTTCGAGTGTTGGACTGCAGTGTAGCACGAGCTGCGCCGAGAGGGGACAGACTGAGAATCCTCGTAAACTGTCGAGTGTTCGACTGTAGTGTAGCACGAGCTGCGCCGAGAGGGGACCGGCTGAGAATCCCCGTAAACTTTCGAGTGTTGGACTGCAGTGTAGCACGAGCTGTGCCGAGAGGGGACAGCCTGAGAATCCTCGTAAACTTTCGAGTGTTAGACTACAGTGTAGCACGAGCTGCGCCGAGAGGGGACAGGCTGAGAATCCTCGTAAAGACAACCAGTGGTAGTGCCTTTACTCTTTTATATAGCTACGTAAAGAAACAAAACGTCGCTGTCGAGGTCAGCCGAGAAGATACCAGCGAATACAATGCTTAATTATTGACTTAAGATCCAATCTGACCAATATTACATTCATATTTCTTTGTAATTTTGTTACAAAATCGACATAGGAGTCCATTCAATTAATAGTAAACATCTCAACAATGATTACTTCGTACTCCAGGAGACTAATACGAATATGAATCCAGTCGAATCCATGTCACAAGTGTTAACACATGCGACCTGGTTATGCTACAGAGCTCTAGCGAAAATTTTAATTTTTCACTCTAAAATATATCTTGTTCCGTAATAGGATTCTGGTTTTAATTGCATTAACAGTCGAACGTATTTTTAATGGAATGCTCCCTTCCGGAGTTCTTTTATGGGCCTCGACGGAGAATGTATTTATGTAATTACCCACAGTACGATACATATACCGTATATTGACACTAGACCACTATACTTACGTTGTGCAAGGCAATCACTGCAACATTATAATCTAAATAAATCACAAACGCGATCTAAATTAAAAAAAAAAGAAATGTATGAAATGGCGGTAATAGAAAGTAGTTTTAAACTTAATAAACGCGATCCAAATTCAAAATAAGAAAATGTGTGAAATGGCGGTTAAAGATAGAAGTTTTAAACACAATAAACTCGTTCCAAATTCATAACAATCAAACAGTTATTTTGAATTTAGAACGTTTATATACTTGAAACGTGTGTTGTTCTTGTTTACCTAAACATTTATTGCAATAGAATGATATTGAGTGCAGAATATAATATTACTTTTTTCGTTTTCAGGAGAATCTTCAAATACCTGAAAAACAAGACGAGAGATCGAGAATTTTTAGGGTTATAGTAAAATTATGACAATGAAAATGTTTATTTTATATATTTTGTATATAATTCCTTATGATAAAAATGTAAATGAATTGTCATGTGGACCATTAAATATTTGTTATATAAGTTGTATGGTTCTGCCCTTTGATTGTGTAACTTGGTGTGTTTCGATTTCAAATATCACCTAAGGTGTATTTTTTATCCTATCTCTTACCTGCAGGCCTAGTACATCAGTGCATCTTGACAAAAAAGGGTCAAGAAAGAAAAGCATGTTTCTTCTCATTCTGTCATTCGAAATAGAAAGAGTATCATTTTGTCCTCATAAGTCTATTACGCCTTTATAGGCGAACTAAATTAAAATAGTGAAAACTACAATTAAATTTAAATGTTGGTAGTAAATATAAAATTCATATACGAGTATGTATGTTTCTTCATGTTATACATTCATTTATCGATAATTTTAGAAAGTTGTGAAATATTGTGATTTTTATATGAAAAGTATAGTAACATTTACTATTATGTTTTTTACTAGGTCATAACGTGATGTTAATAAACGAGAGAGGCGTATATAATTATAGATTACAAAGACTGCTCCATGCCTTCAAATCCCAATATTTTAAGTATTAAATTGTAAGATTTATATTTTTTATTTAGATCTATGTTTTTAAATTTGATAAAAATGATTATTCTAAAACTTTGTGGATTTTTTATTTTGTCCCGTGCATCCGTACTGCATATGCATACACATTTTACAGAAACATATAATGATGATAATTGAACGTGAGCTTAAGATGCGAAGGAAACAGTGACTTCTCCTGCTAAATGTTAACACTGACGATTCTGTTTTGTGATTTTAAAAATGTTTCTCTATAAACCTTCTTCTTGACTATGAAATGTTAATTATACATTTTCTGAATATGTGCTGCTATGAGTGCGATATTGTTGCATATGGTCAAGATCACAAGAAGTATAGGGCAGGATCCATCGACTTGGGATTCTTGGGGTGGGCCTTTGACCAGTTGTGGGTCTCTCCTTTTTTCTCAGTGGAAAGAGCCTGAGAATCCTTCAAGGAGAGTGCCAAACTTACCCAAGATACTACTGCAGCGGTAAGTGTTTTTTTTCCCACGGGAGAGAGAGGTTGAGGATCCGTCACTAAGCGAAGCGTGCCCAGGATACCTCCGCGACGGCAAGTGTCACGGAGGTTATGTTGGACTCCACGCGATCGGAGCGGTCCGACCGCGTGACCTACCAACTAAACAGCCTTAGCCTTGGCCATAAAGGCCTTTTTTTTTGAGGGGGCGAAACGCGACCTTATGCACCATGACACCGCGCTGGCAAGGCGCGGCCGTATGTGGGGCTCTCCGGTCAAGAGGACCGGTCTACCCACTAAAACCCCCCGAGTTCTCTGGGCACAAAGCGTGATGCGCTCTCGCGATTCGACCGCCATGTGTGGTCATAAGGGCCCTAGGGCTTGTATGGAGCGGCAAGTGCTTCGGTGATTGTCTGACTCCGTACCAGTCGGAACGGTTCAACTGGTGGTATGACCTACCGACCTACGGCCTGAACCCTGGTCATAAGGGCCCTACGACTTGGATAGAAAGGTAACACTATATGACGCCTGACTTTCGATTTATATATTATAGTAGCAGTCTGCCTCTGGGTGTAGTAAAGTTCGGCTCTGAACAACACATCTAGTTTTTTGGAACTGGTTGATTTGGTTATTACGTGCTTATTATCGTACTTAAAGAATACCCTGTTTTATTTTAATCGTATATAATGACACAGTTTATATGATTCACGCCTCTATCTTCCACAAAGCCTTGTGTTGGGTCGTCCAGTCACCCATCTTGCACCGCACCGACGGCGCGAGCTCTCCACCTCCACGATCGGCCAAGAGCTCAGGGGCGATCCCAACGGCAACATGGCGTCGAATGTTTTGCACGGACGAATCACCTACCATTATATTAAACGTTTGGATTGAATATTACTTACCACTTTCGATTTGGAATCAATTCCATACATTCTCGTTATTTATTGAAACGATAACGAATTGAATGCGAATGATACTTTGTCTAGAGGCTCAGTTTATTATGATACAAAGTTTGTATTATCGAATTAACGAGTTTTTCAAACTTTTTCATAGATCTCGTTGCGCTAGTAGGTACTGAAATTGAAGGCACATTTTTAATCCGAAAACTGCTTATAGTCTATGGAAATTGGTATCGAAAAAATTTTGGTAACGCGTAGGAGACTACGCTGTTCACCTTTGGCTGTATATTTTAAAAAAGTAATCATATCTCGTGAAGTCTATCCCCTGATAGTACCAAGTGCAAAAGCATTTCAATTAAGAAAAAAAGGGATCGTCCTCACTCTGCCGAATACTATATTCTTCAGGTCAAATTGCAGCAACGGCTTAAAGGTGATGTTGAAGATACCGCACACCTCATCGTCCTTCGTTACAGTCATAGAAAGAAGTCCTGAAAACATATTTTCTAATTTGAAAATATATTTGTACGCAGTAATAATAGAGCATATACAAACTTTAAAATGCGTTCAACTTTCACCACTAACCATAAGCTAGAAAACATTTTTTTTTTATAAAAGCTTTTGGATTTGAATAATATGTATTTTTCAAAGCGAAAACAACTTGTTTTATTCACCTTATGAATCGTCTTTAGACCCATGTTATCAATGTTAATTTAAACCTGACTTAGTTAATCTACATCTTTTTTCTCTTTCTAGCTTATTATATTTGTTGACAAATAGACCGAGACAAAAATATATATTAACTAAACTAGACTTCAGAAATAAACTTTAATACGAGCCTTAAAGTGTAGCGTGTGAACTGATAACTTAATAGCTTTATGGCAGCTAATGATTGTATAGTGACAGTCGGCCATTGTACTATCAGTTTGATCCCATTCATAGATTAAAAACATCGTTTATAAGATTCCATAGACTATGTTATACAAATGGTTTGGAATATTGAAATATTGTTTGTTTTATCTAGGTAGGGTTGCCATTGCTAAAATACAAAACCTAGTTCATCATTGAAAAAAGGGAAAGGTAGTCCTCAAAACCGGTTAGAATCTTATTTTATAACCAAATAATTGTAACGCAAAGAGGACGAGAGAGACAGCTGAGCGGTATTTGGTTGCTTCTAGCGTGGATCGAGAAACGAAACAAAAATTGTATAGACGAAACGCGTAAAAATTTCGCCTGAAAAGCACGACAGTAATATCAAAATCAAAATAATATTTATTCAACATAGACCTTTACAGGCACTTATTGACGTCAACAAACAAAACAAAAAAAAAGCTTAAATAAAAAAAAAAAAACAAAAACCTTGTCCGTACGTACGAATAAGGAAAAAAAAAAAGAAAAAATATATTGACTCGACACCTGTTCGGAAATTGGGAGAGCCTTCTCGAGAAGAACAGGCAAGAAACTCTGAAGGTCTATTTTTTATCTCCTCTTTTCAATGTTAACAATCACAATAATACAATATAGTACAAGATACAATCACACCTAACACGATTACAGTCGTATGTATGTTTACATACACATATAAAATAATACAATATTATAAATAATGTTGTTACCAAACATGGCTCTATGAATAGTGTCCCTATTCCCAAACAGTGTGATCATTTAGATAATCACTTACGTTATAATAACCTTTACTCATGAGTGTCTTTTTGATATGGTTTTTAAATTTATATAAAGGCAAATCAATGACACCTTGCGGAAGTTTGTTAAACATAGATATACATTTCCCCAAGAACGAACAGCTAGTTTTATGGAGTCTGAACATTGGAACGGCAAGTTTATTTTTGTTTCTAGTATTCACATTATTTAGATCACTGTTTTTATTGAATTTATTATAGAGATACGCGAGTTCGTATAGATCATAAAAAAGCAGTTACTACCAGGCATTGAATGCGAGAAGAAGTAGTTTTCTGGTGCGATGGGCGACCGGCGACCGTGCTGGGCGTAGCAGCCGAAGCCGTTGTTGTACACGACGTCACCGCCTCGCCAGTACAGGCCAGGCACTTTCCTACTCGAGGCAACAACATTAAATAATTAATTTCTTACAACTTTAACTGACAACAGTAGATCAATACGGTTGCCAGACCCTTTTGGGAAGGTGCACAAATACTATGGACAAAGACTGCCTATACATGGTGCCTAAAATATATAATAAGTTCGAGGTATTAAGAAAAGTTCGGAAATTTACCAAAACAATGTCAAAATCAAAGCTACGAGATGCTTTGCTCAATATGGTAGGTTAGTTTGTGTGAATTACAATCTTATGTCAATTATTAACTTGGGATATATTGTTAGATTGCAGGTTATATTTATGTGTAAAAATAAGAGAGCATGTCGCCCATAAACATAATGTTTGGCGAGAATAAATATTCTTTTAGAAATGTAAGCCTATATTGTAGGAAATATAAAAAAACTCTCTACCTTCAATCAACAGTCATTTTCTTCAGAAAGCCTTCTATTTATAAAAGGCGCAACCGTGACCTTACATAATATTTAGAAACTAACTCTTCGCCAGGTGAGACTTAGATTAAAGTCAGAGCTTCTGATCAGGACATACCAGTTACCAGCATTTCAGACGACGTTTGGGCACGCATCGATGAACCGGATTTTGTGTCAAGATATCTTATACTTTAATATTGTTATAACTAATGTGTTGTTATTTTTACCCGTTGTTTTGATTTTTGTTCCTTTATTTACTGAGACGTACCGCATTTTAGTTAAAATTCCCACAGGACAGGATTGAATACCTCTGTCTTCTGTCACAAAATAGCAGCACTCACATTGCAGCAGGTATTCCTGTGTGATGGGTGAGATAGGCAGTCACATGTTAGTAACATACACTGTGGTTTTTGTGGGATTGCAAATTTACTGCGAAACTCATATGTATACATAACCTGAGAATTGTTGAAGTGATTGATAAATCTTTAATTTATAAGCAGTAATGAATTAAATATTATAGGAAAATTATGAATAAAACCATATTAAATCCTTTGATATTGTTAAGTTTACGCAAAGATAATGACATTAAAAATTATGCTCAACAAACGTTTAGTTAAAAAGGAAATAGAGGAAAGAGACATTTATGTTCTAGTCGTTTTGTCTTGAAGTTGACGGCTTTGATCGGTTGTTGTTCCGATTTTGAGACTGCTCCGAAAACTGGTTGACAGCGAGACAATATTTTTCCGCGTGGTACGTTCGGGAGATCTGAGACAGCAATGGACTGCCGTGGGGGGAGTTCAACCACAAAGTAGCGCTGCCAGTTTGGCCCACCATCGCTATAAAGGCGACTAGCATGCGTGTGTTTAAAAGACCCCTCTGAATCTGCGGTTGTTTGAGCAATGTTTGAAGAATCACTCCATCAGGTAAACCATTAATCAGTTCGAACAAACTGGACGCTCTCTCGCCCACGAGCCACGAAGCCGCCGCGGGTACGTTACAACCAGTCTTCCGGAGCGCTTCGTTAGCCTCGGACACTGGAAACCCTAGATCATTTAAAGTTGACATTGCCTGCTTGTTCGGACCTTCAGCGACTTTAAATCTCCACGTTCTAAACTTCTCTAAAAACTTCTGCAGGTGCTCCGCGCGACTGAATACGCTATCGTCTGATTCAGACGAAGGTCCTTCGACTACTTTCACTTCCATGCTCCGGAGTCTCGCAGCGATGTCTTCGGGAGTTATTACTTGTAGAACGTTCTGGTAAATTCTCTGCGGTTCGTCCAAAGCAGCTGAGAGCTGTGCTAATGTGTTTTTATAGTTTCGCCCTGCAGCGGCTAGTCTAGCGCCTACTTCGATTAGAGATATTAAGATCTTTTTCAGTTCGTATGTTAATTCATTAGTAGAGAGCAGAGCCTGGAGATTCGGCTGTCGCACGGTGTTCTGTGCAACAGGCAGGGAAGCGGTGGCTGCGGCGATAGCCTCCGCCAGGGGAGATCTGACGGTGCCCAAGTCCCATAAAGCGCCAGCTTCGGGTGTCCTCCGTTCTACTAGCAGCAACTCTTCTTGCGTGACAACTTGCTCTTGCCGAGAGTCAAGAAATCGTGGAGGGTGGCAGTATCAAATACTCGCACAATTTTGTATCGGATGGATCCATTTTCTCTGTTCGGATAGAAAAGATCTATCGCGTGATTTTTAACCTCTTCGACTAGCGTCTCTTCTGTGAAGTAAGCCGTCAAGGCTTGGCCTTCAGGGCTCACTAGTTTGATTAGCAGTTGTCTATCATTGGCAATTGTTGAGTCAGAAACCAGCATTTCGTTTCACAGTTTCCACCACACTGTCTATACTGACATATTTAATGTAAATCAGCACGATTAATAGAAAAACACTGTTAAATACCAATGCTATCATCCATATAACTTTGATCATATCAATCTATCTTTCAAAAAATCAATATAATATGTAATTTCTGAGCATTTTTGTGTCAGCGCTATTTTCATGACATTGCTGTCAAAAACCTAATCATACTAGTCTGTGAACCTAATCGTTTAGTCAATGGTCACATATTTGAAACATCTTATTTTAATGACTATTAAGAAAGTAAATGAAAAAAAAAATACAATGAACACATATTTTTGTATTCATTTTTAATATTATTTTTAAGTCGGTATTATATTAATATTTAGACATTTTAAGAGCCTGAGGGCCTAGACAAGATGCCTTTCTATTTTCGTTATCGCATCGCTAAAATAAAAACTGTATGGTATTGACATAACCGATCGCTTGACTTTTCGAGTGATACATTTTTTATGTTAGTGATGCGATTACGATTATCGAAAGGTAACTTGTCTAGGCCCTCTGAGTAGAAACTCGGGAATTACAAATAGTGATGAATACAACATCGAATATCGATACATATTTTTTTTATAGTAAAACACTAGCGGCCCGTCCCGGCTTCGCACGGGTAGACTTCGAGACTTCGCACGAGATAAATTCGTAACGTATGCGATGAAAGACATTTTATGACTTATTTTTTACACCTTCGGTTGATTTTAATAAGATTTCTATAGTAATCTAGTACTAAATATATCCTATGTTACTCAGTCATAATGTAGCTTTCTAATGAAAAAAGAATTATCAAAATCAGTCCAGTACATTTTGAGTTTATTCGTTAGATACAAACATACAAATCTATCCTCTTTATAATATTAGTAAAGAAGTGTAGATGTAATATCCAACAAATAACTATTTAACATATTTTCGTCTCATTTACTAAGTACTGTAGATTGTTTTATGTTGTTAACTTTCATAATATATGAATATCATTGTAAGAGCGAAAGTAGGAAAGGACATTGTTCAATTTTGGCCTAAGAACCGATGTGAATATAATTATACTATAATTTTTATTTATTTTATATTATTTGAAACATATTTTAGTATTCCACGACACTTCAAATAAATAAATTCCAAATAAAAAGTTGGGTCACAATTATTGATGCCGTATAAAATGTTTCCGTCAGCCAGTGCTGCCAGTTTCGGAAGTTTTCGCGATTTCGGTAAATACGGATCGAATTGAAACCTCCTCCTTTTTTGAAGTCGGTTATTAAAATTAGTTGATAACACTTTATTCATTTAAATAACTAAATTGACTAGCTAGAAAAACTAGTATTATATATTTTTTAAGCGAAATCGAGAATTTCTATCTTGGCATTCAAGTATTATAGTTTTCGTAATTGGCAACACGGTGTACTTCATACCTTATCTGTGACCGTTTCATTTAATTTTTGATTGCTTTGCGACTATCGTTTCTTTTGTGATTTTCTATGCGTTTCATGGTTTTATTCTAACAACTTTGGCTTGATTACGGACTCCGATTACATTGCGTAGGTACTTGGTAGACTCGGGATGTGTGTAAAGGACTGGATTTTGTAAAAAGTCACTTTCGATTCGAACGGTTCTTAGGCAGAACATGTATGGAGCCGGAACAATGTCCTTTAATTTGTCAGAATTCTAAAAAAAAAAATTGATTATAATTTACTTTGTACTGTACACCAAGGAGAAGTGAAACTTACAATCGCCCATGGTGGCGACATTCAGGCTGACCTATAAGTATGAAAAACGACATGATTTCAAAACAGTATTAAATTTAATAAATTTAGTCATAAAAAATAGTTTGATGTATTAAACGAGTTAGTATAGTATTAGTCAGGGCTATTAACCACATAATGAAAAAGCACATAATTTTTAGTTTCAGTAAAGAAGTTTAACCGTTATCAAATTAAGGTAAAATAGATTGCTAAACTGATACTAAAACTGAGTTTATTTAAACCTTTATATTGTTACTAGTACCCATATTTTCATTATAGCATGGTACTTGTGACAACTGTCTTCTATCATATGCTGGTATAATTTTTTTTTTTTTTATACTACAACGGTAGCAAAAAGGCTTACGGCCTGCCTGATGGTAAGCAGTCACCGTCGCCTATGGACGCTTGCAACACTAGGGGCATCACAAACGCTTTGCCGACCTTTTAAAAAACCTATTTACTCCCTTTTTGAAGAACCCCATACTGTAATCCCCCGGGAAAGCCTCAGCAGGGAGCTCGTTCCACAATCGGAGCGTGCGCGGAAGGAAATTACGTTGAAACCGCACTGTGCGTGACCATTTAGGCTCCAGCATGTGAGGATGAACACCCTGCCGATGGCGAGCGGTGCGATGGTAGAATGTGGCCGTGGGCATCATGTCGAACAATTCTTTGGAACACAACCCGTTGTATAAGCGATAGAAAACACACAAAGAGGCACAGTCTCTTCTCAGACTTAAGGGCTCAATACCGCATGTGAGTATGGGATCGTCAACGATACGCTCAGCGCGTCTTTGGACCGAATCAAAAGGATCAAGTTGGTATCGAGGTGCTCCCGCCCACAGGTGACAGCAGTACTCCATATGGGGCCTGACTTGCGATTTGTATAATAGCAGTCGTTGCCTCGGAAGGAAGTACCGCTTAGCTCTGTTAAGCACACCTAGTTTTTTAGAAGCCAACTTGACCTTGTCATCTAAGTGACTTCGGAATTGAACGTCACTGGAGATGTTGACACCGAGGATCCCAATACTCTTCGAGATGTTCAAGGTTGTGTTCTGGAATTGTGGGGCTACAGTGAATGGGGCTTTTTTAGCGGTGAACGCACAAACTTGTGTCTTAGAGGGGTTAAATCGGACTAAATTGTCTCGCCCCCAATCGGAGACTCTGGTTAGTGTACTCTCGATTTCAGATACAAGTTGTTCACGACTTTCCTCCACAATGGAACGAGGGGTATTTGCACGGCCCGTGTAAACAGCATCTCCAGTGCTGTCGTCCGCATAGCAATGGATGCCGCCAAGCGACAGCATATCATTGATATGCAGCAGAAACAGTGTTGGAGATAGCACAGAGCCTTGTGGGACGCCAGCATTTATTATCTGAGTTTCAGAGCAGCTGCCGTCAACTACGGCTCTAATGCTCCTCCCGGATAAAAAGCTAGCAATCCATTTGCATAGCCCCTCGGAGAGTCCGTAAGATGGCAACTTCGATAGAAGACCCCGGTGCCAGACCCGATCGAACGCCTTCGCTATATCCAGGCTAACTGCCAATGCCTCACCTCGAGTCTCAATGGCAGATGCCCAACGGTGGGTGAGATACACTAGAAGATCACCAGTCGAGCGACCGTGGCGAAAGCCGTATTGGCGGTCGCTGATCATATCGTAAAACTATATTCTTTTGTATAAACATGAAAAACAAATGCGTTATCATAGAAAAATAAGTTGAAAAAATGCTTGTTACTATATTAATTATACAAATATTATTTAAATCTAATATCGTTTATCAGAATAAGTAAATAAAATGAATTTTATTAATAGTCTATAATCTAGTAGGTATGTATGATTTTTTAAATAATGAAAATTCTCATACGCTATTTGGCTATCTATCTTTTCTTCATTCACCTGTGGTTTAGATGTAATAAATAACGTAATGAAAATATATCGATATCACTTCCAACAAAACTGAACATCAACAATCCTTTTTTTTTTGTTAATTCTCCCATTCTGGGAAGGCAAAGGCATTAACAATCCTAGTGGGAAATCATGTTTTTTTTCCCTTATGGCATGGAAATCATCGTTGTTTCGGTTTGTATCCATTTTTTTTAATATTATGGGCTGGTAACGTAGACCTTTAAGTCACAACTTATAATAAATAAATAAATAAATAAATAAATAAATAAATAAAGGTTTGTATCCAGTATGTAGTAGTACCACAGATTATAGACAATATGTAGACAGTTTTCTTACAATATCGAATCACGAATACTTACTATAACTCTCGACTTTATTGATTTGAAATATGTTTCAGTGTTTATTTTTTATATAATTCCAAAAATACTAATTTAGAATTTTTGTCAAATACACAGGGCATCCCACGGCCACACGGCCACACGGAGGGAAAGTATATTAAATATTGAACGTAGGATATTTTACTAAAAGAAGACATCATTTTATTTTTAATAATAAGTAGAACTGCATTCACAGAGTTTTTAAAAATCGCCTACTTCGACGGGAAATCGAACCCGCCAAATGTGATAGAAAAATTACTTGTATTTTATAATAGCGTTTGAAAGGGCTACTCATAAGCATTATTTTTTCTTAAATAACCTAGCATATTAAATGAAACTAAGATTATAAAAATTAATTTATCAAATGCTCAAAATGTGATCCGTTCTGTTGTATACAAAGTCTCACTCTTTTGACAATTTCTCTCCCTGTCGATTTACTTATTTTTGCATGGTGGATGTTTGAAATAATACGTCTAAGTTCATTTTGTAACTCCTGCATAATGTAGGTCCTTCTTCAATCGTAGTAAAAACCAAACAAAATGTTTGACAACTCCAGTGTAGAATTATATTATCTGTGACATTATATAACAATGTATTAGTATGAAACGTATGTAGATGTATTTGTTAAAGATAGAAACTTGGTTGAACTAAAATATTTAGGACAAAAATATTTAGGATATTTTGGTTATGTATGTACCTAACACACTTAATTCATAGTTCAGTCAGTGGGTCTACCATGATCATGCTGTAGTTCTTGATAGGTATTGAAGATCAGGAAGGGCTGGATGCTTGAAAGTTTAAACACAAATTTCTATAGACCAACAAGGTAATCATTACAGACCTGAAAAAACACGTCTTCACGTAGCCATATCCAGAGTTGTCTCCGGCTGAGAGGTCAAGGAACAGTTTGCAGGTCTTGGGGCAGATGTCTGTGAAGAGCTCGACCATGAACGTGCCAAGTTGTGCGCCGCCGCGTATGCGCAAGGTCAGGTACACCCTGTCAATTTTTGGTACTGTGCAATGATACTACTGATGACGTATATCCGAACAGCGCGATGTTTAAAAACTCGCGCGCTTACTTATTTTTTTTTAATATTCTTGAAATTGACGATGCTGTCTCCCCACGGTCATTTGGCCGTTATAATTTGAAATTAGTTTGGGAACACGAAGACTTTAGTGGTCAAGCTATGCTGGCTAGTACACAAGGTAGATTTCTAGCAGGTACCGAAAGGTGTCCCCGATACTGTAGTGTCACCAAGTGTTTCGACCCGAACGGGGACATTTTAAACTACTCGTAAAGTACGAGATTATTAGTTAATGAAAATTTGAATCATACTTCCGTAACAATCGCTGTCAAATCATAAATTACGAATCGCAATAAAGTAATGTAAAATTTGTACGCAATAACAGCATATTTACAATGGTCTTACATAGAATATGTGTGTTTAAATAATCGCACTAACACGTCGAAACTGAGGCGTTCATATCGGGCAATTGGTGTAATTTAATTTAGTGAAATCCCAATAACAAATGAGTATAGACGTTTCTCGAACCGATGTTACGTTGGACCAATGTAAATGCTACTTTCGGTTTCTTTTTTTTATATAAAATACAAGAATATTTATTTGGGTAGATACATAATATACTGTACATTATATAGACAATAACTGAGTAGCGGAGTCATTACCCCTTCCAGACACACATGCAAATTGATATTGGACGTTGATTAGCGAACGGATTGTAATACATCTACCGTCATCATCATCCTCTTGCCCATTTGCCATTATCTGGGGTCGGCGCAGTAGATATTTTCTTTCCATTCCTCTCTATCAGCCGTCATTTCCATGCTTACTCCTTTCATTCTTATATCATTCTTCACACAATCGATCCATCTTTTATTCGGCCTTCCTCTGCCCGTGTATCCCTCCACTTTCATATTCAACATTCGTTTTGTGACATGACTTTCATCCCTCCGCATCACATGTCCAAACCATGCTGATCTACTTCTTCTCACTTGTTCTACCACTGGCTTCCTCTTATGTACTCATTCCTTATCTTATCCATCCTTGTCACACCACACATCCATCGTAACATTCTCATTTCATTTGTATGCAATCTATTTTCATCTTCTTCTTATTCGTAATTCAGTTTGCACACACACCATGCTTAGTGCGTTATCATTTCGATTTCTATCTTTGCTAAAAAATGACCCGTACGGATCCTTATGGATTCGTCATGTCTGTCCATCCGTCCGTATGTCACAGCAACTTTTTTCCGCATTAAGATTTTCATACAAAAATAGAAAATAAAACAATATTTTTTTTGGGTTTTTCACTTACATACTTAGAATCGAAACTCATTTTTTTTTTTACCCATACGTGTGGGGTATCTATGGATAGGTCTTCAAAAATGATATTAAGGTTTCTAATATATATTTTTTCTAAACTGGATAGTTTGCGCGAGAGATGTTAGAATTATATAATGGAACGCACCCTATTCTCTATGATAATGTCATCGTTGTCTATTGTTGAATCGTTGGAACATACCTTGAATAAAAAAGATGGCTTCGGGAAAAGTGAGTTTTTATTTTGTGTCCAAAGTAATTATAGTTTCATGGTGAATACAGGGTTTAAATGCCCTAAAGAACACATATTTAACAAGAGACGCTTCCGAAGTGGAAAAATGTGTCTGTGAAATAATAATACCATGCAAACTTCCACCGAACATTGGTTTGGTTTGAATGAGATTTAATAATTAGTTTTTTTTAATACGTTATAAATCGTAAACCGGCATTTTACCTTTCATTCAATCCAATAATAATAAAGAATAAAGAAAAACATTTATTTAGATGTGTAGTGGTATGCGAACCCTACGTGCGCGAATCCGACTCGCACTTGGCCGGTTTTTATTTCATACCTTTTGGAGAGGAGAGGCTGAGAATCCTCATGAATAATACCGCAACCTAGTGCTAATGTGATTATGTCGGTCTACAAACTGATCGAAGTGGTTCGACCAGGATGATCACTACGGCACACTACGGCTTGGATGAAAGGGTCATTCTTTCAATCGCTTCCGGCGAATTTTACAGACCCAACCTGCCCCGCCGCCTGTAAAGCACCTTACTGTGGATCTTGGCAGTAAACACTTACCTAACAGCGCATTACCTGCTTTTGCGCATTTAATTACTTGGTCATACTAGGATGTTATAATCAAAAAAAGATGAAGAAGACCTGGGTCGCTTGACGCCAGGCGGTGGTTGAAACGACGCGTCCTCCACAATCTGTTGCGGTACGGGCGGGAATAACACGAAAGCATTCCGCGCTATTTGGATGATCCGGGAGCGGTTCTCCAGCCACTCTCGCCGGAGAATAGCTGTGGACAGCATCCTGGGAACCTACGGCGTAAGAGTGAAGGAACGTAGAAGAATGGATAATATTGCCTTAACAGCTGATTGTTCGGAAACCTTGTTCCGTAGAAATCAAAAATAAATCAAAATCAAAAAATATTTATTCAACATAGACCTTTACAGGCACTTATTGACGTCAACAAACAAAACAAAAAAAGCTTAAATAATAAAAAAAAAAACAAAAACCTTGTCCGTACGTACGAATAAGGAAAAAAAAAGAAAAAAATATATTGACTCGACACCTGTTCGGAAATTGGGAGAGCCTTCTCGAGAAGAACAGGCAAGAAACTCTGAAGGTCTATTTTTTATCTCCTCTTTTCAATGTTAATAATTATAATAATATAATATAAAAATACAATATAGTATAAGATACAATCATACCGAATACGATTACAGTCGTATGTATATTTACATACACATATAAAAATAATACGACGACCTCCATAGTCGAGTGGATAATAACCCGGTTTCAAGGTGTCGCCATCTCTGAGGTCCCGGGTTCGAATCCCGGTGGGGGCAGATGTTTGTGTGATGAATGCGAGCATTTGTACCTTAGTCATGGTTGTTGATATATATTTCAATAAAAATTATTTATATATGTATAATATATGTATGTCTATCCGTTACCCTAGATCCCATTGCACAAGCCTTATAGAGCTTAGTTTTGGGCTAGGCTAATTGGTGTAAGTGTAACAAATATTTATTTATTATTTATTTATTTATATTTATATTTACATACACATATAAAATAATACAATATTATAAATAATGTTGTTACCAACATGGCTCTATGAATAGTGTCCCTATTCCCAAATAGTGTGATCATTTAGATAGTCACTTACTTTATAATAACCTTTACTCATGAGTGTAGAAACCCGACGAACTTATTTATTTATTTTTATTTATTTATTTAGGACTACCAACAAGACATACACTAACACAATGTTCATGGACGCTATAATACTTAAAACTATGCTAAGTGCTATCTTAATTAAAGTTTGCCACGGCATGCATTAACTACGAGCAAATGGAATTAATAAAAAGAAAACGAAACGGAACACAAAACAAAAAATCATATAAAATGGATCAGGTGGATCAAATCAACAGTGCGCGAAAGATTTAACTAAAAATGCGTGTTCTGGGGGGCAATCGTAATAACAAATCGGAGCTGAAACGAAACCAAATCGTTCCACTCAACCAATCCGAGAGCTAGAATATCACGTCATCGAACAGATGACGTGATATTGTGGCGTTCGGATTGGTTAAGCCGAACGGTTCGGTTGCGTTTCGCTTGCGATTTATTAGTGCGATAGCCCCTCTCTGTACTAACTTATGTTTCTTTATCTACCAAATATTTATAAAAAGGAATAAAAAGGAATCGATCACAAACGTCGTGACAAAAGATTTTAATTTTAAAATTGAAATATCGAGTTAACTGACTTTAGAATGAAAATACATAAAACTTCAAAATGTCAGCCTTAGTCGGTCTAGTATTAAGTTCGGTGCTAATTACAAACAATATAGATGTTTCCCTAGAACGAATCTTAATTATTTTAATTTATATGTTTTCAGACATTACTAACAATAATAACTTGGCTGGCTGGTTCAGTTTTACCACCTAGCAACCCACCAGACCCGAGGAATACAGCATGGAGTTCTTCAAGAAAAAAATAGGAATAGTTTTGCAGGATCCGCAAAGCTTTTGAGAAGCCCCTATCGTTGTAAGCGTCAATTGGCTACGGTGACTGCTAAGGCAGGCTGTAAAACTTAGTTAGCTTCTTAGTTATAATGGATGTCTCTGGCGATTAATTACAGCAAAACTAGTTGATGCCCGCGACTTCGTCTGCATAGATGGTAGATTTTTTCCTACTTACTTGACATTTATAGCCATACTAGCTTTTGCCCGCGACTTCGTCCGCGTGGAATAGTGACTTCCGGCAGATTTTTGGTTTTTCCCACATAGTTCCCGTTCTTGCGGGATTTTCGGAATGGTCGAGTTTCCGCAGAATTTTTAGTATTATTATGTTGATACAACTTAAACAAATTATTTCGACCAAATTTGGTACCATAAAAACTGTCATTGTGACTAAACCTTAAAAGATAGACATATGCCGTCGCGGACTTTTTTTTAGATCATGTATAGAGGAATAATTCTTTCATACATATTTTTGTGTATCTTGAACCGTTTTCGCAGCGCACGCAAAGAAAGCCTTCAAAAATGAATAATTTTCCCCGTTTTTTACACATTTACCGCTCTGTCTTTGCTCCTATTGGTCATAGCGTAATGTTATTTAGCCTATAGCCTTCCTCGATAAATGGACTATCCAACAAAAAAAGAATTATTCAAATCGCACCAGTAGTTTCGGAGATTAGCGCGTTCAAACAAACAAACAAACAAACAAACAAACAAACTCTTCAGCTTTATTATATTAGTATAGATTTTGGTCATATTTGGTCCCTGCTAATATTATAAACACGAAAGTTTGTAAGTATGGATGCATGTTTGTAACTCTTTCACGTAAATAGTACAGAAAGGATTTCAATGAAACTTCACAATAATATAGCTTATACATCAGAATAACATATAGGCTACAATGTATAAAGATATCGTGTCAATTGTCCAAAATATATCGACAAGTGTCAAGTAGGAAAAATCTACCATCTGTAAAGTCGAAGTCGCAAGCACCGACTAGTGTCTTTGGTATCTTTATAAACTATAGCCTATGTGTTATTGTGATGTATGAGCTATATTATTGTAAAGTTTCATTCAAATCCATTCAGTAGTTTTTACGTGGAAAAGTAACAAACATCTATCCGCACAAACTTTTTTTTTCTTTTTGAGATGCTTTACTGGCTTGGATTCTAGTCCTTTAGGCCATATCTTGTATGGGGTATGGGGCAGAAACTTTCGCGTTTAAATTGGTAGGGATAAGTTAATACCGTGCGAAGTATCCTCTTGTAGATTGCCTGGTTCTCCATGCGGATGTTGCGATATAAGTGTACCCGCTGCACGTAACGAATCCGCGGCAGTTTCGGATAGACCTTCCATCTACAATCCACTTTACCCTGCAAAGGGAACGTGACATAAGAACCAAGTTTTATTGTCTCATGCCCGGACCACTGCGGGAACTCCCGATTAAGTACAGTTAACAACTACATATGTTTGACTTTCTATACGCCATATTCTAGAACCAACTTGGGCTTAAGTTCCCCAATAGTTCGTATTGTATGTACAATGAGAAACAGTCAAATTGCGATGTCGATATATTTTTTGCACATTGGTTTTTCTTTTTTGTTTATTTGGTCCACAACATGAAATATACACAATATTATTACTAATTATGACTACAAAACAAATAACGACACGCACGCGTCAAATTTATTTTTACTGTGTAGTATTATGCATAGATACAGTAAACAACTATTTATTAATAATAAAATACCGCGTCTTAACTTTGAAGAGAAACTAACAAAACAATAAGCTCCGAGCCAAAAGGGTGGCGGGCGCGTTGCATCGCCTGCTGCCCGATCTCGGGGGACCGAGGGATGGACTTAACCCGTCACAGGTGTACAATGCAGATGAGTCAGGGCTTTTTTGGGTGAAGCTCTCTATTGTGTTGTTAAATTTACTGAATTTGACATACATATTGAACTATAATTTGTACTTCAGAGTATGTACATATATGTAATATAAAGAATCTTATCATCGGATTACAAGGTACTCTTTTGTAAAAAAAATCGGACTATAAAGGGTCTTAGGCAGTACTCTATCATTTCAGCCAATAGACGCCCACTGTTGGACATAGGCCTCCCACAAGGATCTCCACGCAGATCGGTCCTGCGCTGCAAGCGTCCAGCGCCTTCCCGCGATCTTCACCAAATCGTCGGTCCACCTTGTGGGAGGCCTACCAACGTTGCGGTGTCCAGCATATGCCTGCCACTCCAGAACCTTTCCGCCCCAACGGCCGTCAGTCCTGCGAGCAATGTGCCCCGCCCATTGCCACTTAAAGTTTGCAATTCTTAGGGCTATGTCGGTGACCCTGTTCTTCTGCGGATTTCATCACTTCTGATTCGATCACGCAGAGAAACTCCGAGCATAGCCCTCTCCATATATTGCCCTCTGGGTGACTTTGAGCCGCCTTATAAGGCCCATTGTGAGTGGCCAGGTTTCTGTTCCGTATGTCATCACTGGCAACACGCACGAATCAAAGACTTTCTAGGAGGTAGACTCTGTACCAGGGTCGTCTGCATGGGTACCTCCGTCTTACCTATTTCCGCCGCCAAACAGCAGGGTTCGCTTTGCTGTGTTCCGGCGTGAAGGGTAAGATAGGCAGTGAAATTACTGGGTACTGTGACTTTACATCTTATGTCACAAGTTGGCAACGTGCACTGTGGTTCTTATGGGGTTTGCAGATTTGCTGCGAATCTCGTGGGAACCACATGTACTATAGGCGACTGTTACCACTTACCATCAGGTGGGCAGCCTGCTTGTTTGTCAACTTTAGCAATAAAAAAAAAACGCCGCGTAGCTTCCCAAACGCTGCCCAGCCGAGTTGGATCCGCCGATTTACCGACTATACTATACTAGTACTCTATCATCCGACAAATTGATTGTCGGACTACCGGGGTTCCACTGGTAGTTTCAGAATATATTGAAGAGTTCTGGGCCTAACCCATTACGCTTTTTACCAAAACGCTATTAATAAAGGGGTTTTCTAGGCTAGAGTAAATAGGCACTATTTGAGTTTGCGTGTTCCTTAGGCAACATCTTCACTTAACATCAGGTAAGATCTATGTCAAACGCACTCAAATATTTATTTATTTATTATTTATTATTGTTTTGGAAGACCGACAGCACATAAAAACATAAGATTTTTTTTTTTTTTTATATAACAGTTGGCCAATTAATGGGTCTTCACGTATGGAAAACATACCTACATTGAAATAAGATTAGGTGTGAACAATTACTATTAAATATTTAAGATCCGAACTAATCATCTTAAAAATCCTCACTAAAGTACACGCCTCACTGTCGCCAAGCTACAATTATATATATATCAATGTTTTTACATTTACACAAATCATTTATGTAATAAAAAAAAACGCTGGACCAGTGCGTGCGATATGTATGCAATATAAGATTGTAGATGACTTACCCTGGCAAGCTGTACACGTCTTATGTTCCTTAGCAGGTGCATATTTTCCATGTAAATATCCAAGAACCGTGCGCGCCAAGCTGTGAGTTGCTGCGTGTAGCGAGTGTCGTCCAAGCGAGGCGGGGAGGTGTCCACAGTTGCTTTGACATGCGTGTACTGTTCGGACAGCTTAACTATTCAATATTTTATTGCTAGTAACCACAATCATATTGATGTCATCATGATCACTAGAGATCGGATAATCGGATGCATATTTACCTAAAGTTAGTTTAAGACAAAGTATGGAAATGGCTTTTTATTGTTGTTAAATAAAATTTTCACCATTTCTGTTTTTATTCAATTTTTTAATTGATTATTGTTTTAGTCAAACTAGCTCACTACTTTCGTATAACACTCTTCATGTAATAAATCGTACATTCATAGCACAGTTGTGCATGCATAGTGGTATAAATGAACCCGGAGTCTCGGTCTTTTGAAAATAAATACCACGTGCTAATTTAGTAATTTTTAAACAATATCACTACGTTAAATTTGCAGTCCTGTATTTTCCCGGGATTTTTATTCAACAAATTGTATTTTAAAAAGCCGCTTCCATAATTTGTGAGCCAAAAATTAACATTAGGTAAATATGCATCCGATTATCCGATCTCTAATGATCACATATCAATGTTGATTCGATAAAACTGACGGGCACAGGAGTCCCATATGCATAATATCATCATCTATATATCATCTATATGTTTGTTTCGGCTAATCTCTAAAATGGCCGGACACATTGTACCGGAACTTTTATTGGCAGGTAGCCGATGTAATGAGTAACTTAGGCTATTGTTACTTTAGTCTATACACGAAAATAAAATTGGAGTGTCGTATGTCTGATTGTTCCGGCTAATCTGTGAAATGGCTGGACCGATTTACACGGGACTTTGCATTATTTGCAGGTAGCTGTTATTTGCAAGATGTAATGAGTAATTTAGGCTTTTTTATTTTATATAAAATAAATATTTTAGAAAAGTAAAGTAATATTGTAATGTTCAGTACCGCGCGCAGTCCACGAGAATGCCACTTTAAATAAAAATGCACAGACCAACAAAAAAACTTAACTAACTTTTTTGTTAAACTCCGAAATTGTGAGTGAGTTAAACGAAATTGTGGTGTTACAGCTAGTTAAGAATAACAATAATAATTATAGAAAACAAGAATATATATTTCCGTATATTGTCATTTAATCAAATTATGAATTTTGTACAGAAATTACTTATGAATAAAATAATAATACAAGGTGACACTCGCATAATAACTAGTGTTGCCAGAATGCGATTCGTTATTTCCTCTAGAATTACTTCTGTAAGTTAACTTATTTACCTGATTAAGCAAGGAATCAAAAATATTGTTAAAAAATAAGTCGATGTATACTTTTTTATATGATTCGGCTGCGAAGAGTATAATTTCATTGATCTTTTTAACTACTTACTTTGTCTTCGAGAGATTTTCTCTTATTTTTTTTGCACGCCGTCAGTTTCTCCATTTCGGGAGGAGGCGACACACTATTTATGTGTAAAGAGACATTAGACTTTACTTTCTCGAGTATGGCTCCAATTAGCGTCATGCCGGCGGTACTTTTATATTCTCACTCGATTTTTTCGGGAACCGACACAAAAATTTTGTATTCACATTAATAATTGATTGCTATCTAAAAATCTATGCGGTTGAAATTGTTAATGTCAAGTCAAAATCGAAGTCATAATATAATGTACTTTTAAACTAAAAATCGCACGTGAAGAAACATGTATACTGTCAGCAACACGTCAAGTTTATCATTTGCATTAGGAAAACTAGTTTACAAATCGAGTGTTTCGGGGGGCACGAGGTCGATCGTGCCTTGTACTTGTTTTTTGTACTTCAAGTTTCACACGTACATTTATTTGACGCTCCTATAGTGAAGGAAAACATCGCGAGGCAACCTTTATACAGCTGCGAAGAAATTCAAAGGTGCATGTAGTCAAACTGCACTGGGCCAGCGCAGGCCTTAATCGTTCTATCATAGTTTGGGTAGGCTCTGCCTCAGTGTACGTACGAGTATATGAGCAGTGATGATGGTGATAAACGATTTAAGAGCTGACGTGTAAAACGACGCGTTGCTGAGTACATGATTAAAAATAAAAATTGTTCGTTTAGATCAGAGGTTCTCAAACTTTTCTGTGTAGTAGACCCTTTTCCATCTTTTTCGGTTTTGGGTAGACCCCCTTTTTTTTTTCTTTCCCTGAGGAAAATGCATTAAATTGCATACACCGGCTGTGGCGAGCCGGCGGTTATGTGGGGCTCTCCTCCCCAGAAGGGGGAGGCCTACCCACTAAAAACCTCAGGGATGGCCTTCCTCAGGTATTTAGGGAGCCCCCGGGAACATCAAGCTACTTCCGGGAACCCCCAGCCTCCGCTCCCCTGCCTAGAGGGGAGCCCTCCTCGGGGGAGGTAACACTACCTCCCCCGGTCTCCTCCACCGACGACGCCCCCCGGCCACGGAAGGGGCGTGGTCCATCCCGGGTCGCCGTAGCAGTTGCGACTTCCTCGCGCCCACCAATTACCTGATATTGAATGCCTACATCCTACAACTTCATAGGTACTTTTATAAACAATTTTATGTATTTGACGGCACATCGAAGAATTCCGACAGAATGACATGTCGCTGTCAATGTCATCCTAGCGAAGCGTCATAGTCTGTGGTAGCGGCGCAGCCATTTTGTTCGTGGTTCAGTCGGACGGAAGACGGCGAGCGCACCACACGTTTGGCGAATCGCTTTTAATCTCGGGAATCCACGTGTATTTGTAGATATTTTTAAGTTAAATGTAAAATAGTGATAATTAATTAATTAAACGACGATAATTGTAACTATTCAACAATGAATACCAATGAAGATACGCCCGTGATTACATATTTATATTAGAAGATAGTATAGTGTAAGCAAATAGGTACTATCAGTATATGTTGAGATCCATTATCGTAGACCCCCGTTTTCATTTCATCATCATTTCAAATTTTTGGACCCCTTACAGGTTGTCATAGACCCCATTTTTTACTATTTAGGGTGGGGCAAAAAATGCATTGAATTGCATACCCGCGACTCGAGTTATGTAGGGCTCTCCACCTGGAAGGGGGTAGGCCTACCCACTAAAAACCTACCGATCCCTCGGGATATACGCCTGCACTCGAGCGCTAATCCCCAAGGAGAGCTGCATCACGCCGGGGGTCCGGAGCGAGTGCATCATTTCGAAAGAGAGCAGCATCGCACACCGACGTGAGCGAATCATCCCCGAGGAGAGCAGCATCGCGCCCTGGCCGTAGGGTAGGGTAGGGGTAGGGTTGGAGTGGATAGAGACCACTTGGGAATCACTGGTTTAGATTCTATTTTCTCAATACTCAGCCAATTAAAGTTTCCTTACATCCTTTTAGTCACCAAGTTTTACAAAAGTAAAGGAATCTATCTACAAAAAACCTAATGTCTTTTGTAGCCTATTCTTAGGAACTATATGAACTAAAAACTTTTGAAGAAATAAAACACATTTTTGTAAATGAAAGAGTGTATTTAATAAATTGCACACAAAAAAATCTACACACAAGTGCTATTCAATACTGAAAAATCACAAAAGACCACGCGAAGTAAGAATGGGATTGGAAATGGTTTACATTTTGTTGTGCTGGCAACACTGACATGAATGCGACACCATTTTCGTCCCCATCCGTTAATTTCACGGGAAAAAGACTAGCTTCCGTTAACAATTTAATACGAAAAAGTTTTTACATGACAAAAACCATATTATTTCCTATGTTATATATTAATAGTTTCTATATTTAAATATCTGTGTTGCATGCAACAAAAAAAATACCATAGTATTATACGAGATCAGTAAATTTGTTTTTAAAAAATATAAAAAAAACTACTATTATATATAAATATAATAGATATTTTCGTACACAATTAGTAATTAATTCATTCATTAGAATAAATAGGAAACACTTTAAAATACATCAAACTTGATTCTAATGAAACACTTAAATTTCATTGAAATATGAACAGACTAATGGAATGTGACACATGGTTTAAAAGCATATATTAAAAGAATCATCATCACAAATCACAGTGTTTATAAAATTTCATAGATTATGTACAATTCATGTGGTTCCTTCACTTTTACGTTCACGGTTACGTGAAGAAACAAAACTGGAGTTGAAAATTCACGTAACTCGATTCAACTGGAGTTAATTAATAGAAGTAAGTAGTTATAGGGTCAGCGGAGATTTGCTTCGGGTTGGGTGAACGTTCTTGTTAAATTTTGTTTGTAACTGCACACACGACACAGATAAAAATTTTAGTCCTGTATTGATAAAGATTTCTACGTTTAGTTTCGTTAATCTACATCGTTGTCGCGTTCATCTTTGATAAATTATTATAAGTCAGAAATAGAAGAAAAAAGTGCATTAATTAAATCAAGCATAATTGAAGTTTATCAATATGAGAGTATGGCGATGTTATTAAAAAATCCCCGAGGCGGGAGTGAGTATTCAAATTGAAGGCAGAGAAAAATCAACTGGAGTTTAAAAAAAAAACGTGCTCCCTCACTTTACGAGCAAGGGATGTTCTTAGAGATTTATTTAAAGAAATTAATATAATGACATTAGCGGGCCAGTATATTTATGAAAATTTGATTTATGTATATAATAATTATAACACATTTGATATTAATTTTCAAATGCATAATTAAAACACAAGACACAAAAATAAACTCGCCGATCCAACGGATAGTTCCACGGGAAGCGCGATAAAACCTTCGCGCCATAAACAGACTTCCGCGCATATGTAGCCGTGGGCAAAAGCTATGACCCTCTATAGACCCAATCCCGCAATCCACGCGGACGAAGCCGCAGGCAGAAAGCTAGTAGTCATATTTGAATGAAGTTAATTTTGATTTTGACTAGGATTTTTATCCTGTGTCGTGGATGCAGTCACAAACAATACCACGTGCACATAAGCCCAGACGGGAACAAATTTGTGCAGGTTATACAAAATATCTGTCAAGTGCCGGAATCGGACCTTAGTCGGATCGTAATCGTAGTAGCCGATCATTAGAGCGTTGCGCTAAGCGTGAAATGAATAAGTCGAGTTAGGTCATGTTATGCGAGCACTCACTGGCGCTGGCGCAGCGCCGTGTGCGCCGCGCCAGCCGCGTGGCCGGCCGCGCGCCGCCGCTGGCGCTAGCGCTGGCGCTGGCGCTGGCGCCGCCGCTGGCGCCAAGCCCGCCGTACGACAGGTACGCCCCCGATAGATCCGGCGGCTCCCACTGCGCATTCCCACGTTATAACCTTAGTGTTCGTTGCTCCATAACCCGAATGCGACGAAGCGATTAACTATCGACTATTAGACCCGTACAACAGTATATCTATTGTACGTTTCTTGAGTCAATAAAGGCTCTGGTTACATGATTTTGTAATTTTCGATGGTCATGCTTAATTATTATCATTATTCATATATTTAATTAGTTATCTTAAATTAAAGTTTTTTACAATATAGATATATAAACGAAACATAAATACTATAAAAAACTTAAACCTAGTATGCCGCCGGCAGCGAGGCAAGGCCCAAGCAACCAAGCAACAACAACCGGTAGTTAGGGCTGCAGGCAGAGACATCTCCGGACAATACTTGATTACCTTTTGAGTATAGTCGAGATAAAGATACAAAAAGAGGATACTCTCATGAGACCAGCAATACCTGCCCGTGTAAAACTTCAAATAGTTAGTTATTTGGCAACTGGCGACAATTTATCTATGCTTGAAAGTAATTTTCGGGTTCCTAAGAGCAGTATATCTAAATTTCTGTCGTCAATCTTAGATGCCATTTATCAAGCATTAGAGAAGTATATTCAGGTGAATGAATAAAATGAAATAAACAAATGATAATAAATAAATTTATTTATACAGTGTGTTAGGGATCGGACTTCCGATACTTTACCAACGTGTTGTATGTTAAGTTTTATCGACAAAAACCTATACAAAATGGGGGTCGCATCCCTCACCCCTATGAATGAGAAGCTATTTTAAAATTTTATTTTTCGTATTTTAAGGAGTTTATTAAATCTTGCTGTTTTAGGATTTTATTTGGTCTAAATACACAAAAGTGGCCTTATTTCAAAGTTAATGAGCTGTGCTAGCATTTAACAATAAATTTGTTAAGAAATCTTTACAATAATAAACAAAATCCTTTGATTTAGACGGAAAACTGGGTAAAATTATCTATTTTTTTTTTTAGTTATTGGCCTAAAATTACCTAAAATTCCGGGCCCTTGACATATATTTTTTTTTGTTTTAATTTATTGGCAATGAGTTGAGCTTGTAAATAAACCTAAAATAAGTACCGCTAAACAGGCACATAGTTAAGAAACGGGTCTAACAAAACAAGTCAAAATTGACAAAAAAAATCCTATTCATAAGAAGGTAATATTTCTATTGTTTGTGAGAGAGAGAGGAACATATAAAAAGTCAAATTATAAGAAGTTTCTTAACCTCAGCAACAAAAAAAACTTTAACTTCGAAGGGACTTTAAGTTCCCTTAACATTGAAGGAGTCCTCCCAGCAACAAAAAATATCTTGAAGAGTCTTAAGAAACTTCTTATAATTTGACATTTTATGTGTTTTTTATAAAAAAGTACTTTTGAAGCTTGTCATTATATACAACTGTCATAAAATTACCAACAAAGACTCCAGACGTTTTCTTTCTACAATCGATTTTATGCAAAATTGCAACCAGAATTGCCTATAAAGCCATGGTTTTTTTTTTTTTCATTATTGTAGAAGAGTATCCTCCATAATTACTAGATTACGTCTGGGTCACTGCTGTCTCCCTATACATGTAAAAAACTGAGAATTTTAAACTCCTCTATTTGTGAGTGTGGTCTAGGAGAAGTAGATGCTAATCATGTTTTCTTTGTTTGTACAAAGTATGATCGAAGAACTTTCTTAGAATCATTAATTAAATATAAATATGTACTACCTACAAGTATATGTACTATTTTATGTAATTTAGAAAACCATCAACTTACTTAGTTCTTTTATAGTCAGTAATAATATAAACATTTAAGGTCGGCAGCTTTATTTTTGATATATTTCTCCATAAGTTATAATAAATATACAGTATACGTAGTGTTGTTTCGCTCATCTTATTATAGTTAGTAGTAGTTTAAGTAGTAACAGTATTTTTCCTTTGTTTCAGGTTCGGATTGCCTATTTGAGCATATTTCTTTATTGACTAACTTCTTTTGGTATTTTTCGTATTGATTATTGTAAATAGCTGACGTGACGCTGGCAAAATGTTTTTTTGTTAAAAAACCATTGCCATTAATAAAATTACTTACTTACTTTCGACAATCCTAAATACATAAATAATCCTATTTTTTATTTTTTTCCCCTGAGGAAAATGCATTAAATTGCATACCCCGGCTGTGGCGAGTCGGCGGTTATGTGGGGCTCTCCTCCGCAGAAGGGGGAGGCCTACTCACTAAAAACCTTAAGGATGGCCTTCCTCAGGCATGTAGGGAGCCCCCGGGAACACCAAGCTACTTCCGGGACCCCCAGCCTCCGCTCCCCCGTCAATACAGGGGAGCGCTCTTCGGGGGAGGCTCACTACCTCCGGCCACGGAATATAGGTCCATAGGCGACGGTGACTACTTACCATCAGGCAGGTCGTAAGCCTTTTTGCTACCGTTGTAGTATAAAAAAAAAAGTATTCAGTCGTCTACCCTATTTGCGTCCGAGTAGGCATCCGAGTCCAATTAAGCTTGGTAGAAACAACTTCGAGCGAGAAGTCGATCGAAGGATCCAGCTGGTTGGGCAGCGTTTAGCAAGCTTCGTCGGGTCTTCTCTTCGCCTATACCGCAATGCCTAAAGACGAAAGTCTTCAACCAGTGTGGTCCTACCGGTTATGACTACGGCGCCGAAACGTGGACATTAACGGTCGGGTTAGTCCATAAATTTTAAGTCGCGCAGCGGGCTATGGACCGAGCTATGCTCGGAGTTTCTTTGAAGGATCGAATTCGTAATCAGGTCATTCGACAAAGAACCAGAGTAACCGACATAGCTCGCAAAATAAGTTCGCTGAAGTGGCAATGGGCTGGCCACGTTTGCCGAAAGACTGATAGCCGATGGAGCAGACGAGTCCTTGAATGGAGACCGCGACTCGGCAGCCGTAAGGTAGGACGCCCCCCCGCCAGGTGGACTGACGACCTGAAGAAGGTCGCTGGAGGGGACTGGATGCGGAAGGCGGAGGACCGAGTGTTGTGGCGCAAATTGGAAGAGGCCTATGTACAGCAGTGGAATATGATTGGCTAAGTGATAGGCATTCGAGTCCACTCGGATGCCTACTCCGAGCTGCCACTCGCCCAGCTGCTCGTTCCTGTGCACGTACTTACGTGCGCGTGGCGCGGCGCGGCGTCGCGCTGCGCCAGCGGCGCCATGTTGTTGCCCGTGTACGCCACGCACTTGACCTGCCACTCGCCCAGCTGCCCGTGCCAGTGCACGTACTTACGTGCGCGTGGCGCGGCGCGGCGTCGCGCTGCGCCAGCGGCGCCATGTTGTTGCCCGTGTACGCCACGCACTTGACCTGCCACTCGCCCAGCTGCTCGTGCCAGTGCACGTACTTACGTGCGCGTGGCGCGGCGCGGCGTCGCGCTGCGCCAGCGGCGCCATGTTGTTGCCCGTGTACGCCACGCACTGGACCTGCCACTCGCCCAGCTGCTCGTGCCAGTGCACGTACTTACGTGCGCGTGGCGCGGCGCGGCGTCGCGCTGCGCCAGCGGCGCCATGTTGTTGCCCGTGTACGCCACGCACTTGACCTGCCACTCGCCCAGCTGCCCGTGCCAGTGCACGTACTTACGTGCGCGTGGCGCGGCGCGGCGTCGCGCTGCGCCAGCGGCGCCATGTTGTTGCCCGTGTACGCCACGCACTTGACCTGCCACTCGCCCAGCTGCTCGTTCCAGTGCACGTACTGCTCGATCAGGGCCTGGAGACCAAATTTTCAAACAATACAAAACCAATTCGCATTCGAAATCGTGAGATTCCTATACGAATAACCGAATTCACTATTTCTGAACTTTCATTTCGTGCTAATTAAGAATTTGTTTTTAATGACAACACTGAATTCGAGTGATTCAAAAATCTATAAAATTGTAAACAGTAGAAAATAATTTCGCGCACGATTTACATTCGTATACAATTTGAAATGTTTAGGGAATGATTCAGTATGAAATGTTTAGGAATCCGTGACCTCAAAGTCATCGCTGACTATTTAGTCAGCGGTGATTCCGAAGTCGCATACGTGATTCTAAAATAGTCTCCTGCCACCGGTTCCAAGGTATCGCCATCTCCGTGGTCCTGGTGGGGCAGATATTTGTGTGATATATATATATATATATATATATAGTATATATATATATATATATATATATATATATATATATATATCACGTAATTCATGCTTAATTTAATGGTATTGCTGCAAAAGTGTCGAGTGTCGTTACAAACCTGGTATTGCTGCAGAAATGTCGAGTGTCGTTACAACCTGGTATTGCTGCAGAAATGTCGAGTGTCATTACAAACCCGGTATTGCTGCAGAAGTGTCGAGTGTCGTTACAAACCTGGTATTGCTGCAGAAGTGTCGAGTGTCGTTACAAACCTGGTATTGCTGCAGAAGTGTCGAGTGTCGTTACAAACCTGGTATTGCTGCAGAAGTGTCGAGTGTCGTTACAACCTGGTATTGCTGCAGAAGTGTCGAGTGTCGTTACAAACCTGATATTGCTGCAAAAGTGTCGAGTGTCGTTACAAACCTGGTATTGCTGCAGAAGTGTCGAGTGTCGTTACAAACCTGGTATTGCTGCAGAAGTGTCGAGTGTCGTTACAAACCTGGTATTGCTGCAGAAGTGTCGAGTGTCGTTACAAACCTGGTATTCCTTGGGTATATAAGAGTCCAGCACCAAGTCGGCCAGCTGTATCTCCCTCTTTAATGCCCTCACGCTGTCCAGGATGCCCTCCATCTCCCGTTGCTGTTCCCTTTGCTGGTCAGCCAGCTCAGCCTTTGCTGAATTCAGAAGTTGGACGGCCCTCTTCAGTTTCCTTGTCTTCGCAGCGTGTTCTTCCTGAAGGCTGGAGTAGCGCTCCTCGAGGTCCAAGCGTTCAGCCTGACAGAACACAAGTTATAAGAAATCAGTATGTTTATGCCAGCTATTATTTATACACCGGGAGAAAAAAGTACGGATCGGAGACAGTCAACCATTGGCTAGTAGAGTGATTTCCAAAATATGTGATTATGAAGGTTTTATAGTGATATAAAGACTGACCTAAGTCAATTTCAGTTTCAAGGACAGAGAATATTATCAACAATAAGGAAATTTCAATAAAATGTGTTTATGTTGATTATTTAATGCTATACAAGTAAGAAAAGGAAAAAAATGTGTGAAAAAAAGGCCTTATTCAACACAGTTTGATGAAATATGTGTCGACGTCGATTACTAAATTATTTCTTCGAGATTATTAATTCGAGATTTTTTTTCTTTTCATTTAGGACAAACAAACAACCATACAATAATGAACCACGTGTTTATACAAAAAATGTTAATTACATAGTCAGCACTGTTATCCACCTCCACCTGCAAGTGCTGCACCAGCCGCAGCTCGTTGAGCCGCCGCTGCTCCAGCTCCAATAAGAGCCAGGAGCAGCTGCCACGGAAGCCTACCTCCTTCTCCTGCAAGTGCTGCACCAGCCGCAGCTCGTTGAGCCGCCGCTGCTCCAGCTCCAATAAGAGCCAGGAGCAGCTGCCACGGAAGCCTACCTCCTTCTCCTGCAAGTGCTGCACCAGCCGCAGCTCGTTGAGCCGCCGCTGCTCCAGCTCCAATAAGAGCCAGGAGCAGCTGCCACGGAAGCCTACCTCCTTCTCCTGCAAGTGCTGCACCAGCCGCAGCTCGTTGAGCCGCCGCTGCTCCAGCTCAATAAGAGCCAGGAGCAGCTGCCACGGAAGCCTACCTCCTTCTCCTGCAAGTGCTGCACCAGCCGCAGCTCGTTGAGCCGCCGCTGCTCCAGCTCAATAAGAGCCAGGAGCAGCTGCCACGGAAGCCTACCTCCTTCTCCTGCAAGTGCTGCACCAGCCGCAGCTCGTTGAGCCGCCGCTGCTCCAGCTCTAATAAGAGCCAGGAGCAGCTGCCACGGAAGCCTACCTCCTTCTCCTGCAAGTGCTGCACCAGCCGCAGCTCGTTGAGCCGCCGCTGCTCCAGCTCCAATAAGAGCCAGGAGCAGCTGCCACGGAAGCCTACCTCCTTCTCCTGCAAGTGCTGCACCAGCCGCAGCTCGTTGAGCCGCCGCTGCTCCAGCTCCAATAAGAGCCAGGAGCAGCTGCCACGGAAGCCTACCTCCTTCTCCTGCAAGTGCTGCACCAGCCGCAGCTCGTTGAGCCGCCGCTGCTCCAGCTCCAATAAGAGCCAGGAGCAGCTGCCACGGAAGCCTACCTCCTTCTCCTGCAAGTGCTGCACCAGCCGCAGCTCGTTGAGCCGCCGCTGCTCCAGCTCCAATAAGAGCAGGAGCAGCTGCCACGGAAGCCTACCTCCTTCTCCTGCAAGTGCTGCACCAGCCGCAGCTCGTTGAGCCGCCGCTGCTCCAGCTCCAATAAGAGCCAGGAGCAGCTGCCACGGAAGCCTACCTCCTTCTCCTGCAAGTGCTGCACCAGCCGCAGCTCGTTGAGCCGCCGCTGCTCCAGCTCCAATAAGAGCCAGGAGCAGCTGCCACGGAAGCCTACCTCCTTCTCCTGCAAGTGCTGCACCAGCCGCAGCTCGTTGAGCCGCCGCTGCTCCAGCTCCAATAAGAGCCAGGAGCAGCTGCCACGGAAGCCTACCTCCTTCTCCTGCAAGTGCTGCACCAGCCGCAGCTCGTTGAGCCGCCGCTGCTCCAGCTCCAATAAGAGCCAGGAGCAGCTGCCACGGAAGCCTACCTCCTTCTCCTGCAAGTGCTGCACCAGCCGCAGCTCGTTGAGCCGCCGCTGCTCCAGCTCAATAAGAGCAGGAGCAGCTGCCACGGAAGCCTACCTCCTTCTCCTGCAAGTGCTGCACCAGCCGCAGCTCGTTGAGCCGCCGCTGCTCCAGCTCCAATAAGAGCAGGAGCAGCTGCCACGGAAGCCTACCTCCTTCTCCTGCAAGTGCTGCACCAGCCGCAGCTCGTTGAGCCGCCGCTGCTCCAGCTCCAATAAGAGCAGGAGCAGCTGCCACGGAAGCCTACCTCCTTCTCCTGCAAGTGCTGCACCAGCCGCAGCTCGTTGAGCCGCCGCTGCTCCAGCTCCAATTAAGAGCAGGAGCAGCTGCCACGGAAGCCTACCTCCTTCTCCTGCAAGTGCTGCACCAGCCGCAGCTCGTTGAGCCGCCGCTGCTCCAGCTCCAATAAGAGCCAGGAGCAGCTGCCACGGAAGCCTACCTCCTTCTCCTGCAAGTGCTGCACCAGCCGCAGCTCGTTGAGCCGCCGCTGCTCCAGCTCAAAAGCAGCCTGTTCTAGAAGTTTCCTCTGAGCGTCCGCTTTATCGAGAAGGTTTTCTCCGCCGACCAGCACTTTCGACTCGAGACGTTGCAGTTTCTCCTTGAGTTCTTCCTGCTGTTTCCTGCAATCGACGATCGAATTTGTTGTATATTACCATTTTTATATAACAAATTTAAATAAAATAAATATTTTCCGTATTAGGGATTGCAATCCGGATCCGGTAATCCGGCGGATCCGGCATCATTTAATGGTTACCGGATCCGGCACCAATATACCGGATCCGGTGCTAGCAGTTAGTACTCATGATGGTATCTGTCATAATCATAAATACCTATAAGACTTGTTTGTTAGCATTCTCAAATAGTTTAATAATGATTTTGATCTCATTTCAGTTAATTACGTAAGGTTAATTGTATCTATTAGATATTATAGTTACTTGATAATTATTATTGTTACTTATAAATTGATCTATCCGTGAAAGTGAAGTCTAGAAAGACTGAGCTACTCGTTACGTCGTAAAATTATTGCTAGTTACCAACACTACTAAATTTAAATTATTTTCTTGTTGTATATTTGTCTTAACATTGGTTAGGAAATAAAGTCGATTTTATATATTTGTGATTTATTTTTTATAAACTACCTACATATAAGTGCAGTGACATGTGATTAACTCACTTATATTGTACTAAAAAGCGAAAATCCACCACCGCGAATACCACATTATGGACCCATGCGTGTAAATATGAAGCGCTGACAGTTAATTTTGGACCGCAAGGTAATTTTGTCTCGGCTCTAATAAAAGACTGTATAGATCTCCATTTGATTACTCACTTGGTCCTTTGTAACTCTGCCTTTTTCTCCTCAAGAACTTTGCGTGCCTGATGCGCCTTCTCTCGGTTTAGATTCGCCTATAAAATTACAAAGTGCTATTAGTAGGGTTTGAGGACCAAACAGAATTCAAATAAAGAATAGTAAAATCGAACTCCAATGGAGAGCAACTACCCTAAAAATTGGAAACAGCACATTCTAATTAGAATTCTATCTTTCGTGCTAGAAGACATATTTTTATTTATTTTTGAATTACATACATGTTTTAAATAGTTATTAAGTAATTTAAGGTTTATAATTAATGTTACATAGTGAAAACTGAAATAAACAATAGATGGATGGAACCGACTGGTGGCCATCGAATAATTTTAATAAAGTATAAATATAATAAAATGTAAAACCGGTAAAATAGTGTTATATATACATATACAAACACACACACACACACATTCGACAGGAGACGGAAAGTCAAAAACGACAGAAAACGATATGTAAATTATAAAGTATATTAAAAGAATGACTGATAACTTGCGATTATTTTTAAATAATATCAAAACATCTAATTGTATTTGATAACAGAAAATTAAATGCATGCAGTTGTATGTAATGAAAGATGGTCCGACCTTCTCCTCTCTACGCATTCTGCGCCGTATTTTCTTCTCCTCAGGGTCCAAATTGTCCAGTTCGGGGTCGGAGAGCTGCTCGTCTGATATGGCCTCCTCGCTCAGTATCTCCCCCTCTTCCTCTTCGATCTCTGCGGGAAACAGAACGACAATGGTTGTTAACATTTTTTTAGAAAAAGTCGATGTTCCATATTTGTCCCACATGGCTTCCAGAGATCCACGAATTTATTTAAACTGTCATTTTATTAGCTAGCTGACCTGAAGAACTTCATACCATCTCAGTCAAACATTATAATAAAGTAAACATTATAGTAATATATGAACAAACGCAGTGACGTGAACATTATAGTAATATATGAACAAACGCAGTGACGTGAACATTATAGTAATATATGAACAAACGCAGTGACGTGAACATTATAGTAATATATGAACAAACGCAGTGACGTGAACATTATAGTAATATATGAACAAACGCAGTGACGTGAACATTATAGTAATATATGAACAAACGCAGTGACGTGAACATTATAGTAATATATGAACAAACGCAGTGACGTGAACATTATAGTAATATATGAACAAACGCAGTGACGTGAACATTATAGTAATATATGAACAAACGCAGTGACGTGAACATTATAGTAATATATGAACAAATGCAGTGACGTGAACATTATAGTAATATATGAACAAACGCAGTGACGTGAACAATATAGTAATATATGAACAAACGCAGTGACGTGAACATTATAGTAATATTAGCTGGTACCTGCGACTTCGTCTGCGCATGAGACTTATCGTCATATTTTGGACAATTCACACAATATCTTTATAAATTGTTACCTATGTGTTATTCTGATGTATGAGCTATTTTATTGTAAGATTTTATTAAAATCCATTTAGTAGTTTTTACGTGAAAGAGATGCAAACATCTATACATACTTACTTTTGCGTTTATAGTATTAGTAGAGATGTGAACAAACATAGTATTGTGAACATTAAAGTAATACGTGAACAAAAAAGGAACATGAGCGTTGCACGCGTGACTCACCGTTAGCAGCCTCTTCCAGTTGCTTCTTGAGCTGGTCGATCTCCTGTTGGAAGCGAGTCAGTAGCGCATCTCCCGGTTCGTTGTTGACGTGCGTCTTGTTCTCAATGTTCTTAGCCCGGTTTGCGTAACGAAGCGTGCTTATCGTTTCTACGTAGTTCGATTCTGCCGGTCCAATTGTAGCTATCTGTCGATTAACCGATTCAAGTTTACATAAGTGTAAAAAGCTTTTATTTTTACATAGTATATAAATATTTTAGATAGCAAAACAATGAAGAAATTGAAAGGTGTATGTCACTCCATCCGCACTGGATCAGCGCGGTTAACTAAGGTCCCAATCGCTTTAGCATAAAAACTCTTTATTGAACAAAATACAATAAAAATAATATCCGTCTTGCCTCGCTACCGGCGGCATACCAGGTTTAAGTTTTTTTTTTATAGTATTTATGTTTATTTTTTATACATATTGTAAAAAAACTTTAAGATTGTTTATTAGATATACAAAAACAAAAGCAATAGCCAGATAAAAGCCACCTAGTTCATAGTTAGGGTAGGCTTGTATCCCTCGGGATGCGGGTCAGACAACCTCCGCGTGGTGCACCTAGGCAACGTCTTTTGACGTCTAATAGTCTGACAGAGGGCCTCCCGAGAAGGGGAGCGTGGATGGCCGGGTGCAAAGTGGCGGGCCGCCAGTGGCGGACAGGGGAATTATCGCCTTCTTATCGTTTATATTTGGGTAGGTGGATGGCCGGAGAGATCCGGCAGCCACCCTCGTGGTGGCTTAGTGTGGGCGATCGTCGCAAAGCACCGACGGGGTCGTGGTAGTGTCCGCGAGGGTCTCGTCAGGGCGCGATGCAGCTCTCCTTTGGGATGACGCGCTCGCGCCCAGGCGTTAAGGTTTTTAGTGAGTAGACCTCCCCGTTTTGGGGAAGAGAGCCCTACATATCCACCGGTTCTCGGGGTATGCAATTTTCTTCATTTTCCTGAGCGTAACAAAAAAAGCCTTGTGACCCTCGATGGGGACGAATAGAAGCTGTGATGGAAAACGACGTGGTTTTTGGGGGGTAGTTGTGAACTTACCATGACAGTCTTGGAATTGCCCCCCAGCGAGTCCTGCAGCAGCCGCGTCAGCTTCGAGTTGCGGTACGGGATGTGCGTGGACTTGCCGTCCACCAGCGCGGAGATCACGTTGCCCAGCACCGACAGGGACTGGTTGATCTTGGTGGCTTCCTTCAGCCGCGTGCCAGTCGCTTGCGTCTTGCTCTGGCGCTCAGAGCCCTGACGAGGGACAACCATGTTTAATTTTCACCTAAATAAATATTAATAGACATATAATGGTAACCGAGTACATTTTTATCTTATCTTATAGGATAGGGTGACCCGTAGGAAAAGGAGTCTTCGCACTTCGGCCCAGCAAATAGGTGCAGTTACTTAAGATGGTTTCAGGTACACTATACAAACAACTAACGACCTTATGGATAAGCCAACAAGGTTCTGTTTGCTATTATAGACGTGCACCTTCTATCTACGTCTCCTGCTTGTGCCGATTTGTGAGGAAGAGAGCTCTATTAAACTGTTTTATGAGGTACAAGCGATAAGCGACATAACCGCCAAGCCAACAAGGTGTAGCTTGCAATCTCACCGGCAAAGACGAAGATAGAACCTTACTGCCAGGTTGACAAAGTGCAGTTTGCCCAACTTAACGAACATCTTCCCGCCGTTACCCTGCATGCTGGACTCGACGGTAAAGCAGGAGCCGACGTAAGAATGGAAACTCTGTATACTTTTAATAAACGAATAGAGACCTTACCGCCAAGTCGACAAGGTGCAGTTTGCCCATCTTGACGTGCATCTTCCCGTCGGCGCCCTTCTTGCTGGACTCGACGGTGATGCTGAAGATGGCGTGAGACCGGGAGCTCTCGGTGTTCATGGCGGTGGCACCGATGTGACGGTTCTTGTTGCCCACCGCCATTATTTTCTCCAGCTCGTCGGCGTTGTGGACCACGTAGCCTGGAATCATAGCAATACAAAAACTAAGGCACGTATCTGTATTCTTATTCTTCAAAAGACAAGCAAGTAAATTTATTAATGTGTCTTAAAAGATTTCAAATTGACTGATGCTTTGCTAATTTCTTTTGCTTTTGATTGACTGATTGCTTTGAACAAATGGATCAAAATTAGTCGGATTTTTTCTTCATTTTCTTTACGTCTTAAGCTATGCTAACAGAACTAACCACGTCCATTTTACTCAATTCACTTGCTTGAGATATCAGCAAAGTTGCATTCGACCAGAGGACATTTCGATCACAGATAAAATATGGAATATTTCTGCCAAGGAAAATACAAAAAGTATAAATTTGTGTGAAATGAAGAGACCATACTTTATATTATATTTTCAAGGCTATCAAAATTCCTATTTAACAATGAAATTGATTTTAAAGAGTCATTTCAGATAGACGTTCATTAAATTAAATGTAATCATAAAATCAAACTCAACATTGAGATGCAATTTTTAGTACAATGTTTGTCACTTACATAAGCAACCCTAATTTTAAGTACCTTCACGTGAGACCAGCAGAACATAAAACGACGCGATGGACCACATTTTGACATTTGCATATGTCAAATACGGTCATAAATAAAACACCAACTCTAAATACACCGATTATACATTGTAATATATTGGACGAAGTTTTGTCCGCTCTCAGATTCATAGATTACCTGCCATGTTGACACGATTCGTAGACAAAATATGAAATGTGTAATATATTGTATCAAACTTTGGATCTCTTGTATGTGTAACACATTTTGACAGATGTCATCCATATAGGTAATTGTCAAAATGATTTAAAAAAAAGTTTTGAAGAATTTTAATCTTGTGCTAACGACCGGTTGCAATAAAAAAGTGAAGTGAAACAATGATGACATCTGTCAAAATGGGTTCCTTAGATTGTGATGACTTTTATCTCCTTAATACTTCTCTTGTGTAATTTTGGTCCCCATACCCGTCAGATCTTTGACGAAAACGCCTATATCAGGGCGCTCCTTCACCTCGAGGCTCTGGTGCGGGTTGTTGCCGAGAAGGTCGCGCACCTCCTCGTTGTAGATCTCCAGGTAAGTCACGCAGACCAAGAACCTGAGGAATTATTGGCATCGCTAAGACTCTGTGGGAGTTGATGCCTCGAAGGTCTCTGGATCAGAAAGATCAGATCAGATGGTACGAGTAACTAACGACATTACGCGTGTAATTGACTATTGGTTATTACTTGATAATCACAACGTATATACGTCCTTATTGATGGGTACGAACCTTTTTCCTGTTGAGAAAACACACCTCGTAAACTTAAGGGCCAGATGGCACCCATCATATAGGTATATCGAACTTTTTTTTATTGTTCCCCTGAGGAAAATGCATTAAATTGCATACCCCGGCTGCGGCGAGCCGGCGGTTATGTGGGGCTCTCCTCCCCAGATGGGGGAGGCCTACCCACTAAAAACCTCAGGGATGGCCTTCCTCAGGCATGTAGGGAGCCCTCGGGAACGCCAAGCGACTTCCGGGAACCCCCAGCCTCCGCTCCCCTGCCGATACAGGGGAGCCCTCCTCGGGGGAGGCTACAATACCTCCCCCAATTTCCTCCACCGACATCGCCCCCGGCCACGGAAGGGGCGTGGTCCATCCCGGGTCGCCGTATCCGCGGGCGCAACTACCTCGCGCCCGCAGGTGACCCGCGGCGGCGCCGCAGCTGTGCTACCGAGCCCGGCGCCGCCTCCTTCGAGCGGGATCGGCCATCTCCCAGGTATATCGACCAAAATCCCGCAATAATGTCCCGCACTCATCATGCGAGCGTGTCGTTCACGGCCTTGTCTCTGTCATCGGGCGATATGCCGATGAGAGACGTGTCGCTGCCAGACAAGGTCATGGAAACTGACGAACACATCCACGAACTTGTCGGCGTTTGCTCGCCTGAGGCAAGCTGGTCACTGAGGGGTATGGACCTACCCTAACTGTCGAATTGACAACACCCGCCTCCTCGGTAGGAAATCGGTTAAAAACTCACTTCTCATCATCCTTGGCCTTGGCGATGTGGCTGAATATGTGCGCGAACGAGTTGGGGATGATGCCGCGCAGCTCGGGCGCGGAGTTGGACCCGGCCATGGTGTAGGTCTTGCCCGTGCCCGTCTGCCCGTACGCGAAGATGGTTCCGTTGTACCCCTTCAGTACTTCCTCCACTATCGGACTGGCTGTTTGCACGTAGATGTCCATCTGAAAATAGTACATATTTAATTATTTATTTATTTATTTATTATAGGGCTACTAATTAAATTAAATTTCCTAATTGCTTACTGCACTTACAATTATAAGTTAACCACAGCTTGCTTAACTTTATAATAAAACTTAATAATAATAATAAAATTAAAATTGAGTTAATGCCATCTAAAGTGCGTCACAATATATAAAAAAAAAAAATACATACAAAAAATAAATTAAATTAAATTGAAATTGAGGTAATGTCAAAGTGCATCATGAGATCTAAGTGCTTTTATAAATTTAGAGAGGCTTTGAGAATGTATGTCAAGTTCCGGAATTTTTTTACTTAAATTATTATACAGACGTGCCAAGCGAACAACGGGAGAACTGCGACCCATTCTTGTTCTACAAAACCTGGCCTTAAATAAACCACAAGGATATCTTGGTACTCTTGAAGGCACTTATGGCAACAAGTGGTAAACTAATGACGACCTCCGTAGTCTACCGGTTTAAGGTGGCGCCATCTCAGAGGACCCGGGTTCAAATCCCGGTGGGGGCAGATGTTTGCGTGATGAATGCGAGCGTTTGTACCTTAGTCATGGTTAGTACCTTAGTCATATATGTATGTCTACCCGTTACTCTAGATCCCATGACACAAGCCGAGAGCTTACTACTTACAAAGCTTACTTTGGGCTAGGCTATTCGGTGTAAGTGTAAGAAATATTTATTATTATGTATATTTAATTGACATTCTTAAATGTGTTCTGGTGTTTATTGAAGACATTACATTCTAATAAATATTTGTTTTCCCTTATCTATACTAATATTATAAAGAGGAAAAATTTGTTTGTTTGTTTGTTTGTAATGAATAGGCTCCGAAACTACTGGACCGATTTCAAAAATTCTTTCACCTTTGGAAAGCTACATTATCCCCGAGTAACATAGGCTACTTCTTATCCCGGAAAAATCGACAGATCCCACGGGATGCGCAATAAAGGCTTCGCTCAAAAACTACTGCACAGATTTTTCATGCGGTTTTCATCAATAGATAGAGTGATTCTTGAGCAAGGTTTTGCAGTATTTTTTATCTCGGAAAAAACAGATAGTCCCACGGAAAGCACAATAAAACCTTCGCACCATAAACCGACTTCCGCGCATATGTAGCCGTGGGCAAAAGCTATGACCCTTAACCCTCTATAGACCCAATCCCGAAATCCACGCAGGCGAAGCCGCGGGCAGAAAGCTAGTAAATTATAAACACATATGTACGTTGTATGGTGACGACATAATTTATATAATAAATACATTCAACCGATATTTTACCCTTACATCACCAACCCCTATTTTTAATAGTTATTTTAGTTTTTTTCTCCACTAGAAATTCTTTATTAATTAATGATATGACAAGCCAACGTTTGTTGGGCTGCAGCTGGTATAGATATAAAAAAAAAATCGTACTAATGCATGACTTCATGCCTTTATTTTAACAAATATCAACCGGTCACCTAATTTCTCAATAAGCGCCATTGCGAAACAGTTGTTTCATGAAACTAGTGCAAATTTCCAGAGTCCCGTTTTCCTCCCGAACAACGTTACAGGGAACATCGCTTGATATAATTGTGATTTATACGTCGGGAATTTCCGTCGCTCCAGCCGAGCGCATCTGGGAATAGCTGCACTAGGGTGGCCAAAAATTTGTACTTAAATCGATGCATTTTTGAAAGGGCGTGTTAATCTTAATAATAGTAAATTTAAATCTATTAATTAGGAGGCATTGAGAAGGCTCTCATTACCACCAAAATCGAAATGCAATACGTTTTAACCACTAATGACAAGAGTTTCTGTGCATCTAACTGGGTGTAGTCTTTAGCTGCATTTTTGCGTTGTGCAGATAGAGATAAGACCCAGTTGGTACACTCCACACACAATTTAATTACATTTCGCTTAAATGTCCTCTACGCGTTGGATCTGGACACGAATGTTTGAAACAATGGAAAACCAATTCGCATTCGAAATCGTGAGATTCGTATACCAATTACCGAATTCACTATTTCTGAACTTTCATTTTCAACCCACTCGTTTTTGATTTCTACTAGTAGAATATCCAACGCTGAAGTGACGTCGACAGTGATCCGTTTCACGTGTGGGTCATCTCCGGTTTTTTGTTTTTGTTGTTCTGAACTGTGACATTAATGAGCTCGAATCAAAACGTCAAAACCACTCAACCGTTCCGCTGTCAGCGGCGTCAACGCGTCTTACGTCCGCCATTTTCTAGCGCGCATCGGTATCAAAAACTGGATAAAAACAGTTGAAACTCGTAAACTAGACGAGCTATATCGCAACAAAAAATACCTACGGATAGAGGAGAGTCTAGCGCAAAAAACATTATATATATTTAACTTTCTACACCATTGTATTTAGTAGAAAATAAATGTGGAACTTGAAAGAAGCGGAATATTTTTTGAAAGTTTCATTTTAATTTATATCTTTCAATTAATTAATTTTAAATTAAACTACATTAAATTCTCTTTCGTTTAATACTAATATGTAGATATTTAGCACAAATTATGAAATAAGATAAACAAACTTACCTCTCCTCGAAACGAAATCACCTCAGAAAATTAATTATTCAGTCCACAAAGCATACTGTGGTGACATCTATGATTTTTTAGGTAGATTGATTAATAGAATCCAACTCTAAAAACATATTCTTTTCGTCACCAGTTTTATACAGTTTACTAGACACATTGTACCATTTTAGGGATACTATTTGGATACTAAACTATCCACGAACGTAAGTTTACCGTTTTTTTTGGATAGCAAGGTATCCACGAACGGTTAAGTGGTTATGCGCCATTCGCATTTCATAAGGAAAATATTATAAAATAGTCACGAATTCAAAGAGGTTAACGATGTGTTAGATCAGTAATTCTCAGTGGTCTATATCGACCCCTAAAGGTCTATGACAACCTGAAAGGAGTCTACGTCAGCGAAAAAATATCTGGGGTCCATGAAATGAAAATGGGGGGCCACGATTGTACGGGCTAACCCGCACATTTATAACTATGCATGTATACTGTAAGCGTACGTGTGCTGCACAAAATGTTAATGTATGCATTTACCTCAGTTGCTCGTATTGTGACATCAGTCTGCAAATTAAACGCTAATGACAACCACGTGCCTCTAATTAAACTCCTGCTTTCTCCACAACAAATTGACATCTTGACAATATACAATATATAAGTGATATCCTGACATCAATGTACGTCCTTAGCATAGGCTCGTACATTTTTGGTCCTTCGAGCCGGATATGAACCAGCGACCTATGGATGTTAGATAGCAATGCATTAATAGAAAATGCGGTTGTCAAGATTCTAAAACTAAGTTGTTGATGCTGAGTTGCCTTGTCTATTTTATTTATATCTTTGGTCAAGTTGTATAAATAGATCTCAACAGACACTGATAGCACTATTAACTTACATTATACTTACTTCTAATATAAAGACTAATACATCTTTACATAGTATAAAACAAAGTCGCTTCCCGGTCTCTGTATGTATATATGTAGTAGCTATGTATGCTTAAATCTTTAAAACTACGCAACGGATTTAAATGCGGTTTTCTTTAATAAATAGGTATATTCAAGAGGAAGGTTTATATGTATAAAACATGCACACTGTAGTAGTGGAACACTGACAATTTTTGAGATTTCTAATGTGATATCGTAAATCAACTCACATTTTTGCGCTTATATTGCAAACGCTGGCCAAACCCTACGAGATTGGTCAAAATTATGTACTACAGTATTGTACAATTTACAAAAGTCCACAAAAAAGTCCGCGATGGTATATCTCTCTATCTCTCAAGAATAACCCACAATAACCGCTTATTAGCATGTCAGCCGTCCGAAGCCGGGGCGGGTCGTTAGTTATTTATAAAATTACCTATAAAGTAAAAAAATATTATATTCGTTATAAGCATTCGATATTAAGTAAATAGGGGACTACCTTTTTTTTTTTTTTTTCCCTGAGGAAAATGCATTAAATTGCATACCCCGGCTGTGGCGAGCCGGCGGTTATGTGGGGCTCTCCTCCCCAGAATGGGGAGGCCTACCCACTAAAAACCTCAGGGATGGCCTTCCTCAGGCATGTAGGGAGCCCCCGGGAACACCAAGCCACCTCTGGGAACCCCCAGCCTCCGCTCCCCTGCCTAGAGGGGAGCCCTCCACGGGGGAGGCTACTACCTCCCCCGGTCTCCTCCACCGACGACGCCCCCCGGCCACGGAAGGGGCGTGGTCCATCCCGGGTCGCCAAATAGGGGACTACCTAAAATTGAAAAACATGATAAAGGGTCTAACGACACAAAAAAGTTTGAGAACCTCTGTGTTAGATAAATAATTTATTCCAACCGTATTTTGGAGACAGTCCATCCATCACACATACGTTCTGCCTTTGTCATTCATTATCATAACAATGATCAAGACAGTGCATTCCAATAGCCTTAAATTACTTACAAATTTTGAACTGGACCAATATGAATAACTCCTAATGAGATCGTAGAATAGGGAATTAATCTCTTTTTTGAAAAGAATCTTAATTTGATCCTTGCGTGTCAGTAAACCATATACTAAAAATATAAAAATTTTCTACACTCGTTAAGTACTATAAAAATTGCCTTAAAATTTGATATTTTCAAATTTCGCGCGTAATTAGACGAAGGCGCCGCACGAGTTGTTACTCTGTAGCGATGACGTCAATGCGGCATGTAAATAATAAACAAAGCTCTATGTTTGATTTATATTCATAATTTAAAAATGAGTTATTATCTTTTATATATAAACAACTAATAAAGGAATAATAGTAAAAGAGTAATACTGACATCGTTGTTTTAATACTCCGTAACTCGGCAGAACAAAAGTCGGGATTTGAAGCAAAGAATTTTCCGACCATTAATGCATTTATTTTTGGTAAATTCGTACTATCTCCTTTTACAAAACTGCTTTCCATAGTGGAACGTTCTCTTACTTTAAAAAAGCAACCTACAAACTTCTTTTTTTATTGTTTTGTGGCTTTATACTTACTGATTCATAATGACATTGACACGCATAAGTTTACAGTACCTTATGACGTCACGACATGGCGGCCTATGTTTCGCTCTTGTTTTACGTATAGATTAAAAAAGTGAATACTTTGAAACTAATTTTTATATTATTTTTGTTATTTTATGTACTTAAACATGATGGTTCCGACTATTTAATGTATAAGCTATCATAGTTATATGCTTTTAGATCTTTTCTAATATAGAGGGAAGTACCCTATCAGTATCGCGCACACGTTATACGACCTCCTTATAGGTATGAGTTACATATAACATTTGGTTGATAAGCTCTACTCGTTCAGTAAAGAGTAAAAGCGAGAATAGGGTAGACGACTACAACTGATTATGGCCGTTTTTATACTATAATTATCTGATTTGAGCAATTTATATCTAATGAAAGTATGTCAATATAGAAATTTCAGTTTAATTATTAATTTATATTGTTTTTAGATTTCTAAAAAATGAGCAATTATTATTTACGTAATTCTAATGAAACGAACACATTTCTAGCATTCTCACATTAAATGTAACATTTTTTTTATATAGAAAGTATACCTATAAACGTACAAATAACAAAGTTATTTTAAAATTTGTTTATACGCTCATACAAATTAGGCGAGTTTACTGAGTTATGACGTCACGATTGCAGTGTTTTTAGTATGGAGCGTTTTTGAGCGACCCGCGACAGCGCCGCAAACATGGCGATGTATCTTCAAAAGTAATAGGCGCAGGTGTACTGTTGGTTCTACAATATTTCTCACTTAAAAGAGTACTCTTATTATATATAGAATTTAAAAAATTGTCGTCTACCCAATTATATAACTCAATTCTCATAAAAACATGTAATTGACCATAACGAGGGGCTAATAGTACTTTTTTATCCTATTATATTTCTATCTAGCGCAAAACTTCCGAATGGTCATATCAAATTGGATGAATATTTTATTGTTCTCCGCCTTATAGTCAGGACAAGATTTATATAGAGCAGTTATTCCCAAAGTACGTTAGCGAAATACAAATTTTGGGGTCCACGATAATGGATTTCAACATATAGTGATAGTACCTATTTACTTACATCATACTATCCTCTAATATAAAGGCATATACATCTATACTAATATTATAAAGAGGAAAAATTTGTTTGTTTGTTTGTTTTTAATGAATAGGCTCCGAAACTACTGGACCGATTTCAAAAATTCTTTCACCTTTGGAAAGCTACATTATCCCCGAGTAACATAGGCTACTTTTTATCCCGGAGAAATCAACAGATCCCACGGGATGCGTAATAAAGGCTTCGCTCAAAAACTACTGCACAGATTTTCATGCGGTTTTCATCAATAGATAGAGTGATTCTTGAGCAAGGTTTTGCGGTATTTTTATCTCGGAAAAAACGGATAGTCCCACGGGAAGCGCGATAAAACCTTCGCGCCATAAACCGACTTCTGCGCATATGTAGCCGTGGGCAAAAGCCCTTAACCCTCTATAGACCCAATCCCGAAATCTACGCAGGCGAAGCTGCGGGCAGAAAGCTAGTTATTATATAATATTGCTTTTGAAATTCCAAGTCCAAGCATAGTCTGCTACACTGGTACGAGTATTCTGCTTGACAAAGTGGTCGCTTGACATCTGGCAGGAGAAACAGAACAAGAACTTCATCGTTTACATGAAGAATTTAGAAAACGGCTTTAATTTCAAATAGGTAAAACTAAAAGATAAAAATAGTAAAAGATATTAAGACAAAAGATCGCGGTCGATAGCCGAATAGTAAAATTTTTATTGTAGGTCGATTTCAAAAAAAATTGTAGCTTGGTGAAGGTCAATACCGCAGTAGCAGTGTTTTTGCTAGGAATGTACATGTGGTCAACATCTTCCTCCCGTTGAACATCCTTGAATTTCAATATTCTAGTTCTTCAGCTATAGGTGGAGGGCAGAGGTGAAAGAATGGGAGAAGGCAAGCTTTATAGTATGAACGTCTGCTACTCGCGAAATTCCGTCTAGACCGGGAAATAATTTCAGCATAGTCCAAGCTTCCAATAAAGTGGAGGAACATTGTCTTCTTGTATCAGTACCATGTCTCCTATAGCAAGTTTATGCTTGTTTATTTTCTACTTATGACGTTGCTGCATCTCGGAGACACATTCATTTTGCTAAAGACGCCAAAGGTGCTGGTGGATTTGCATTAGTCTGTTCATCGCATGTAAATTGTGCATTTGGTCTTGGCAAAGCGTTGAATTAGGTTGGTATACTAATATGTGATATACTAACACACACACACACACAGGACAGGAAGATAACATGAGCGAATATTCCGAGTGCGTAAAAACAAAACAATAAAAATATCCAGAGACCCTACAATATACGACAAATAGTAATTTATTTATTTATTTTATTTTTTTAATTAATTAAATAGATAAGTAGATAAGGGCATAAATCAATATCTCAATCAAAAAACTTAAACAATGAATATTTTATCAAGGTAGTAGTTTTCTTTATAATTTCTTTGCTTGCACGATATTGGAATAATTATCCCACTATTCTTATAATCCAAAAAATAGGTAATCATTCAATTCGGATTTGGCGTTCTTGTATTACAAGTGACGGTACTAACATATCTTTGTTTTATAGCGATAAGATAAAGGATATACTTAGTATCTATTTTACTACAATTTTCATAAAACATACAAAGTTGATATGTTCGATAAAACGCGATACCATAGAGCAATTATTTTTGATATTATAGCATAATGTAACATTTTCGGAATACAATCCTAACTAACGCGAAAGTAACTCCATCTGCCGTACTTTTTTCAACAAAATTACAGATTTTTTTTTTGGTTAATTTTCCCATTCTGGGAAGGCAAAGGAAACGATGCCCATACAGCCAACAAAACTACTGAACCGATTTAAATCAACTTTTTAATTAAAAAAAGGGTTGTAAGCGATGGGGGCATTTTATATGGGAAATCCGTCATTCTTAAAGATAGAAGTTTATCTATACTAATATTATAAAGAAGTAAAGTTTGTGTGTTTGTATATTTGTTAAATTGTAAGGGGTAATCTCAGGATCTACTGAACCGATTTTAAAAATTCTTTCAGCAATAGAAGGCCACGTTATTGCTGAGTGTCATAGGTTATATAAAAAACCGAAAAATAAAAAGGTTTTTACGTGGTAGTCCGTTTTGCAAAGTGAATCGGAGAAAAAAACAGGCAGCGGACGGCGCGCGATGGCTTCGGGTTTAATTCGGATCGCGTTCGTGCTCGCTTCGGGATTATTAATATTATGCCCAACGAAAGTGGGCACGGGTCAGCTAGTGTTTTATATACTTATTTTTTAGTCTGTTCATCTTATATATAAAATTCTCGTGTTACAATGTTAGTTACCATATTCCTCCGAAACTATTGACAGATTTTTATAAAATTTTAAATGCGTACTCAGTAGGTCTGAGAATCGCCTACTATATATTTTGTCACATCGCCACTGCGATGCAGTATACAATCCGCGCCATCTATTGGCGCGTGCTTGAACCATTACAACACATCTAATACGGTAACCGTGATACACCTTTTTTTTTTTTTCATTTATTTACCATATAAAGAATCTCACAATCATTTTACATAAATCAATGCATACAAAAAACCACAGGTTTATTCGCTTATGCAATCGATTTTAAACTTAAATACTTGCTTAATTTATTACAAAATGAAAACAGTCATTTATACGTAGTATTATTTTTACACAATAATATATATTGAATATAATGGATAGGTAACTAATACATTATGGAATCACAATAAACCAAAAAAATATTCTTTCAATTTTAACTTAATGTTGTTGTGTGTGATACTGTTAATTAAATCAGGTGACATGGCATTTATTAAAGTCGGAAGGAGGTAGTTACACGTTCTTGCGCCCACGTTCCTAACCTAACCGTGCTTTCATTAACACAGGGTCTGCTAGTTACATATAAATAAATATAAATATCAATCAAGGTATAAAAATACCCTTAAGAATGTAAAATAAAAATAAGGCATGAAAGACATTATGGCATGTTTTGAAATTAGAACAATGAACCTGGACTGCCTTCTTCCCACCTTATCCCCATCTGGACTCGAACTAGGGACCAAAGAGATTAACAAAGTGCATTAACCAACTGGCTACAAAGGTCGTTTTAATAAAAATTGATTTAGATCCAATATCAATAAACATGTAATATAGATCAAATATAAATCAAAATGGGGGAATATCTACCCGAAATTATGTACTAGCACAGGTCAAAACTAGTGGGTCATAAAATTGTTTTTCAATCTGCGTAAGTTTGATCGGTCTCAACTGAAAAGGTTACCTATGCGCCAGCGCAGAGACTTACATGTTTTATCCCTACTTTACAATATTTTGTACCTTCCAACATCTCCATCCTACCTTAAATCTTTGTTCTCTTTTCGATCCCATTCGTTATGTCGTGCCTTGCGCTCTATTTTTAATCTGATTCTTGATACCGCCACGAAGTACCGATTTCTTTTCATATTCTTTATCGGCTTATGCCGTTCGGTTATGGAACTCTCTCCCTGAGAGTATTAGGAGAGCGCAAACGCTGGAGTCCATTAAGAATCAAGTCCGTGTTCACTTCCTGACAAAGATTATTTAACTTAAACTAGTTACAGCCTATTGTCCTGTCCAATTACTGCACCCATCCTATGTTTAAATCTCCTTTTATAGAATGAATTTAATTAAATGTAGAATCGCGAAAGCGCACCCTGCCATGTAAGGTCGTTTTAATAAAAATTGATTTAGATCCAATATCAATAAACATATAATATAGATCAAATATAAATCAAAATGGGGGAATATACTACCCGAAATTACTAGCACAGGTCAAAACTAGTGGGTCATAAAATTGTTTTTCAATCTGCGTAAGTTTGACCATATTCTAACTATCGGTCTCAACTGAAAAGGTTACCTATGCGCCAGCGCAGAGACTTACATGTTTTATCCCTACTTTACAATATTTTGTACCTTCCAACATCTCCATCCTACCTTGTCTTTCTAAATCTTTGTTCTCTTTTCGATCCCATTCGTCATGTCGTGCCTTGCGTTCTAATTTTAAACTGACTCTGGATATACCGCCACGAAGTACCGATTTCTTTTCATATTCTTTATCGGCTTATGCCGTTCGGTTATGGAACTCTCTCCCTGAGAGTATTAGGAGAGGGCAAACGCTGGAGTCCTTTAAGAATCAAGTCCGTGTTCACTTCCTGACAAAGATTATTGAACTTAAACCACCCATCCTATGTTTAAATCTCCTTTTATAGAATGAATTTAATGAATGTAGAATCGCGAAAGCGCACCCTGCCATGTGCCCCGCATGGGCCCAGAGACCCATGGGCCCATGCGTTTACACCGGGGGGGGGGACACCGGGGGGTTTTAGTGGGTAGTCCGGTCTTTTCAGACCGGAGAGCTCTACACACGGCCGCGCCTTGCCAACGCGGTTTCATGGTGCATGAGGAGCATTTCCTCCCGTAAAAAATGGTCCTAGGTAAGAAGAGATTGCTGTTTAAGCCGCCTTTTGTAAATTTGCTATTTGTTGCTTTCTTTTTAGGGTTCCGTACCTCAAAAGGAAAAAACGGAACCCTTATAGGATCACTTTGTTGTCCGTCTGTCCGTCCGTCCGTCCGTCTGTCAAGACACTTTTTCTCAGGAACGCGTGGAGGTATGAAGCTGAAATTTATATCAATTACTCAGGTCTACTGTCCCTTGAAGCTGTGAAAAAATCAAACTTCTAAGCCAACGCAATCAAAAGATACAGCCGTTTATGCCGCAATGGTGCTTCCCGTGAACTCAGAATCTTGAAATTTGGTACGAAACAACGTCTTATAGCATAGATAAAGGAAAAATTACGAAAACCATAAATTTTAAGTTACATCACAATATATATTTTTTTTAATAATTTTAAACTTACTACTCATTTCCTCATAAACGCGTAGAGGTATTAAATTGAAATTCATACCAAATACTCAGGTCTATAATACCTTTAAGCTGTAACAAAATCAAACTTCTATGTCAACGCAATCAAAAGAAACAGCAATTTAAGCTGCATATTTTGAAACTCGCAAGTACTCGCAAGGGGATCAAAACCTAAGGGTACTTCCAGTCGACCTAGAATCTTGAAATTTGGCATGAAGCAACGTTTTATAGCACACATAAAGGAAAAATTCCGAAAACCTTAAATTTTTAGTTACATTACAAAATATATGAACGAACTTTGTAAATGCAGGTTTGTACGGAACCCTCGGTGCGCGAGTCCGACTCGCACTTGGCCGGTTTTTTGTATATTTTATGTGTACAATAAAGAGCTATGTTATGTTTTATTAAGTGTTAAACAACAGTTTTATGTACTGTCAATCGGATGTGTAATCGGAAATACGTCTCAGATGGTTGTGCCATCTGACGTAATCACGCACGCTACGATCATGCGACAGTTTCGCCCGCTGCGTCCGTTCTTTGTCCCGTTTATCCGCGCGCGGGCCGAGCGGGGTCACAGTACACGGGCGTGGCCGCCGCTATCTAGGCCAGCGGGTCGCGGCGCGGCCTGCGCTGCAGTATTGATCCGGGTGCACTGAGGTGAACCGGGGGCGAGGGGCCGCTCAGCCACACGATATAGGCCGCTCCACCCGACGCTGCAGCTACACGGGTTTTCATGTGGAATGAATTGTTGCCGAACGCTGAATTAAAATGAATTCAGTGAAAAAAAATTTGTAAATCGACCTTAACAGGTACAATATGGTTATATAAAGGTTATTATAAAGTAAGTGACTATCTAAATGATCACACTATTTGGGAATAGGGACACTATTCATAGAGCCATGTTTGGTAACAACATTATTTATAATATTGTATTATTTTATATGTGTACTAGCTGGCCCAACAGACGTTGTCCTGTCAAATGTCTCAAATGTCACGTTGTCTCAAATGTTTTTAAATAAATAATTTAGCTGAAAAACAATATCTATATGACCGTATTGTGAATCTAAACCATTCTCAAGCCCCTGGAATACACACAAAAAAATTTCATCAAAATTGGTCCAGTCGTTTAGGAGGAGTTCAGTCACATACACACGCACACAAGAAATATATATATTAAGATGTAAAAATACATACGACTGTAATCGTATTAGGTATGATTTGTATCTTATACTATATTGTATTTTTATATAATATTATTATAATTATTAACATTGAAAAGAGGAGATAAAAAATAGACCTTCAGAGTTTCTTCTTCTCGAGAAGGCTCTCCCAATTTCCGAACAGGTGTCGAGTCAATATATTTTTCTTTTTTTCCTTATTCGTACGTACGGACAAAGTTTTTGTTTTTTATTTTAAGCTTTTTTTTTGTTTTGTTTGTTGACGTTAATAAGTGACTGTAAAGGTCTATGTTGAATAAATATTATTTTGATTTTGATTTTTGATTTTGAATACATTTGTGAAAATTAAATTCAGGTTCATAAGCTTTTTTTTGTCCTCTTAATATCCTCTTTCTTAATCCTCTTAATAGGCATAATAACTGGTTTAACTGATTACCATTGTACCTTTTGTTTATTGATTGGTTGATTGTTTTTCCTTTTGTAAATAAATTGCACGTAAGAAAATATATTATCGAAAGAGCGAGACATTCCTAAGACAAGTGTAATACTTAAAAGGAGTGCCTCGTTGTAATTATAAATACTGAATGTGTAATTAAATAAAGAATTATTATTACTATAAGCTTTTGTTGTAGGTTAATGTACAGGAAAGGAGTATGCCCATTCGTAGTATCACCTTTACTCGTCCTTGTGCCTTAACCAAACTAATACCAAAAAATAAGTAACAATTTTTAACAAAAACTCTGCAATATACCAAGCCGAAACTTCGCCGGAGATAAATCCACATAATAATTAGTAATTATTTCAGTTCCGTTTCATTCGCCGTGTATTTTTATTGATGATATTCTAATTTCATTGATAAATAGTCTCTTCGGTATTGCCATAATATTAACGATCGGATCGATTGGTCAAAAATATATTCGATACATTCCACTGTCCTCTCGTGAAAGGGTAAAAGGAATACCAAAACAATTAATTTCTTTAGTCTTTTTTTCTGCTTTCTCTAATTTTTAGTCATTATTCTGCTTTAAGAGTTTCTTTATACAGATAGCTACTATCAATGTTGCTAAAACAATTATTTTTAAATTAATTAATTATTTTATATGAATTATTGGATAGTTGTAATATTTATTGGATAAGATAGACTTAATCATTTTATAGTTTTAATCTTCTACAATTAAATAGGTATTATCAAAAATGATGATAGGAGAAATTCGTAACTTGAAAGTCTTTGGTGTTTTTCTATTTTACCCATCGAAATAGAGTCAAATAGTTTTTAACAATTGAATATATAGTTAAAAATCTACAATATATCATAAAAATCATTATTGGTACAAAATCATTTTTGGCGATACTAAAGTCCATACTACAATGGGCATTCTCCTTTGTACGCACATAGTCTAGCGTCTCAGAAAGTACATAGGTTACTTTTTAATGCGAAAAAAGTACTGTACGGGGTTGAAAATTTGTTCGGAAACTAAGTCAATGTGTGACACTTGTGTTCTAGTTGTTTGTAAAAATTATACCCTAAAATGGGTCAACATAGGGGATGAATTATGCTTGAATATGCTCACAAACTGAACCGACATTGCTAAAAGGCATAAATTGGAACCTCGAGAAGGACGTACGGACATTTTATTCAGAGGAAAACTAATTTTCCTAAGGGAAAATCTGGTAAAAACAGTCGGCGTGTTTTGATTTAATTTGATATGAGGATGGATCGAGACATAAGACAATTTTAACCGCGGGAAAAATATATATTTTCTATAACAAGAAAGATTTGATTGTTCTTTTGTTTGCTTGTTTGTTTGCATTGAACAGGCTCCGAAACTACTTGACCGATTTTAAAAATTCTTTCACTGCTGGGAAGCTAAATTATCTCCGGCGAATAAATCCTATATTAATTCTACACTTGTAAGTAAAGCGGAAAGATTTGATGGTGTTTTTGTTTGTTTGTTTGCATTGAACAGGCTCCGAAAACTGGATTGATTTGAAAAATTCTTGCACTGTTGGGCTACACTATTTCCGACGAACATATGCTATATTAAATCTACATTTCTATAGAAAGAGGAAAAATTTAATTGTGTTTTTAACCGACTTCAATAAAAGGAGGTTAACAATTCGACCCGTATGCATGTAATATTTCCAAAACTGCCCAGTTTTAGTAGCTGGCTGCTGCCCAGTTACGCCTTTTTTTTTTGTTCCCCTTAGGAAAATGCATTAAATTGCATACCCCGGCTGTGGCGAGCCGGCGGTTATGTGGGGCTCTCCTCCCCAGAAGGGGGAGGCCTACCCACTAAAAACCTCAGGGATGGCCTTCCTCAGGCATGTAGGGAGCCCCCGGGAACATCAAGCTACTTCCGGGAACCCCCAGCCTCCGCTTCCCTGCCTAGAGGGGAGCCCTCCTCGGGGGAGGCTACACTACCTCCCCCGGTCTCCTCCACCGACGACGCCCCCGGCCACGGAAGGGGTGTGGTCCATCCCGGGTCGCCGTAGCAGTCGCGACTTCCTCGCGCCCGCCGGCGACCCGCGGCGGCGCCGCAGCTGTGCTACCGAGCCCGGCGCCGCCTTCTTCGAGCGGGATCGGCCATCTCCCGACCCCGCTCGGCGGCCTTCTTCTGGAGCATCACTGCTTCACAGAAGGAGGCCACAGCCCTCCAACCTCCCTCGTCCGCCAGCATTGCCGCAATCAATGCCGGCGGAGACAGATCTCGCCCGATCTCTGCGACCAAGACTCGGCGCTCGGAGGCCCACGCGGGGCACTCCGCCAGCGTGTGCTGGGCCGAGTCGAGGTCGGATGCGCAGTGGTGGCAATGTGTCGATCCCTCCCGTCCTATTCGACACAGATACTCACCGAAGCAGAATTAGGCTGTAGCCTAGGGCGCGAGGATCGGGTGGCGGATAATTAATTTAGAATTTTTGAAAATACGCGCGTAAAACAAACCCTGACTTGACTCGAATCGGTTCTTTTTAGGCCGACCGTAACACACCTGGCGGGGGCGCGTTCTTACAATTAGCCTAGGGCGGTCAGAACTCTTGATCAGTCGCTGATCACGTACATTTATATGACGCTCCTACGTCGTCTAAGATTATTGATTTGACACGTTTAGCGCAGTGGTCGAGTAATCAGCTTCTACGCAACGGGCCGCGGGTTCAATTCCCGCTTACCCGTATTCCCGTTATCCTAAATCCCACAACACAAGCCTGACAGAGTTTACTTTGGGCTAGGTGTAAATGTACGAAACATCTATTTATTTTATTTATGTTTATGAGAAACTAGCTGACCCGCGACCACTTCGTTGGGCATAATATTAATAATCCCCGAAGCGAGCACGAACGTGAACCGAATTAAACCCGAAGCATCCGAACATCGCGCGCCGTCTGCTGCCCGTTTTTTCTCCGAATCAATTTTTAAAATGGACTACCACGTAAAAGCCTTTTTATTTTTCGGTTTTTTATAGAACCTATTAGCTTTCTAATAGCTTTCGCCCACGGCTACATATACGCGGAAGTCACACTCTATCTATTGATGATTATTGCGCATCCCGTGGGATCTGTCGATTTTTCCGGGATAAAAAGTAGCCTATTATTTAATCGGCACATTTATCTCTACGTCTGCAAAATTTCAAAGTAATCGGTTTAGTAGTTACGGCGTGAAAGCGGAACAAACAAACTCACTTTGCGATCCTACTACTGTTATAAAGGCGAAAGTTTGTAAGTATGGATGTATGGATGTTTGTTACTCTTTCACGTAAAAGCTACTGAATGCATTTGAATGAAACTTTACCACAATATAGCTTATACATCAGAATAACACATAGGCTACAATTTCTGAGGTTTCTAATGTGAGCTCATAAAAAAAACTCATTTTTAGCGCTTACATTGCAAACGCTGACTGAATCCTACATAGTTTATAGGAGCATACTGCAGTAGCTACCTATGATTAGGGCTCTGCAGTGCTTAGTTACCGTATTTCTTACTCATTACTAGACTAGACGGGACGAACCTGAAGTCCACGCGAACGAAGTCGCGGGCAAAAGCTAGTTTATAATATTAGTAAGGATGACACTCGGCAATAATGTGGCTTTCTATTGGTGAAAGAATATATAAAATCGGATCAGTAGATCCCGAGATTACCCCTTGCAATTTAACAAATATACAAACACACAAACTTAATTTCTTTATAATATTATTATAGATATCTCTCTAATGCTATTCATTTGCCTACAATGAAATCAACGATGCGAAATTTCTCCATGTGTTACCAAATATCACTTGCTATCTTATCTATTCTTTTTCTTATCCATATACTTTAAGTTCAGTCACAAAACATCGTAACGCGTTGCTATTTCAATAACAAAGCGTACCACCTATTTGCCTGATATTGAATGCCTACAACTTACAAAATTTTATAAACATTTATAATATTTTTTTTACATCATAGGTACTTTTATAAATAATTTTATGTCTTTATATTAGAATATATAGGATACTAGCTTTCCGCCCGCGGCTTCGCCCGCGTTATATTCGAATTTCCCACAGGAAGGATATGTTTTAACAATACTGCCATACAACCTTTCACCCCCTCCTTTCAACCTTTTACAACTCTTTTCTGCTTTAAAAGGTAGCCTCTGTCCTTTCTCAGGCTCTAGACTATCTGTGTACCAAATTTCATTTAAATCGGTTCAGTAGTTTTAACAATATTTCCATACAACCAATAATCCCTCCTTTCAACCTTTTACAACTTTTTTTGCATGAAAAAGTAGCCTATGTCCTTTCTCAGGCTCTAGACTATCTGTGTACCAAATTTCATTTAAATCGGTTCAGTAGTTTTAACAATATTTCCATACAACCAATAATCCCTCCTTTCAACCTTTTACAACCTTTTTTGCATGAAAAAGTAGCCTATGTCCTTTCTCAGGCTCCAGACTATCTGTGTACCAAATTTCATTTAAATCGGTTCAGTAGTTTTGGTGTGAAAGCGGAACAGACAGACAGACAGACAGAGTTACTTTCGCATTTATAATATTAGTATGTATGACATGAAAGTGGATGGGCGTGTGGGGAGAGGAAGGCCGAAGAAAAGGTGGATGGATTGTGTAAATGATGATATGTTGAGGAAAGGAGTGTGTAGAGAATTAGCGAGCGATAGGAGAGAATGGAAGCAGATGACATGTTGCGCCGACCCCAAATAGAATTGGGAACAGGGCAGGAGAAAGAAGAATATTAGTATGTATGTATGTATAGTATGGCACAAAACAATGAGCTTTTCCACAAATACTATTTTCACAGTACTTTTGATTAAAATTTCACCGTCTTCAATTTTCACAGATGACACTCCAGTTTTATTTATTTGAGTTCATTAAAATGACGATAACTTTTTTTTTTAATGAACCGATTTTGATGAAACAAAGTTTAGATATTATTCTGAGTTAAAACAAAGCAAATAGTGAAAGTTTCAAGCAAATCGGTTCAGTACTTTCGGAGATAAACGTGAACATACATACAGACAGACAGACAGACAAAAAATTCCAAAAAAATTTTTTTTGCTTTCTAATAATCTATTTAAGTGCCCCTCTATCCATTTCAGTCAAAAATACTAAATGTACAGACAAAATATTTTTACTGTCTTATTATATGTATAGATAATGTAAGTAAATAGGTGCTGTCAGTGTATGTTGAGATCCATTATCGTGGACCCCCGTTTTCATTTCATGGGGGGTTTTAACTTTTGTTTCGCCGACGTAGATCCCTTGCAGGTTGTCATAGACCCGTTGCAGGTTGTCATAGACCCCTAGGGTTCGATATAGACCAATTTGGGAATCACTGAACTAGTTCAGATCATAATAAGTGCCTATTCAACATTCGCATAGTTACACGCACGCAAATAGATAGATATTAAAAATAAAGAAAAAAAAAAACAAATTTAGGGTACGAATAGCGAAGCAGACCTGTTTTCCATCCATACTAATATTATAAATGGGAAAGTGTGTCTGTCTTTACGAATTGACGTGGTGATAGTTGATGGGATGGAGAGCAACATAGGCTACTTTTTATCCCGGAAAAATCAACAGATCCCACGGGATGCGCAATAAAGGCTTCGCTCAAAAACTACTGCATGGTTTGTCATGTGTTGTTCATCAATAGATGATGTGATTCCCGAGGAAAGTTTTAGGCTATTTTTATCCCAGAAAACCGACAGATCCCGTAGGATGCGCGATAAAGACTATTCAAAAACTACTGTTCGGATTTTCTTGCAGTTTTCATCAATAGACAGTGATTCTTGAAGAAGGATCTAGGCTATGATGAATCCCGGAAAAACCGATAAATCCCACGGGAGGCGCAATAAAGGCATCGCACAAAAACTATTTTTTTATTGATATTTATTGATAATGCACCCTATCACTCTCGCCAAATTAATAAAATGCCAACACAGGCCAACAAAAACACGAAATTATAAACTGGCTTCGTGATAATGGGGAAGATGTGGACGAATCCCCACTAAAAGTAGAGTTACTTAAAATAATAAAAAGTAAAAAACAGCCAAAACGATATGTCAAATGGCAGCAGAATATGGGCATGTTGTAATCAGAATTCCTCCGTACCACTGTCAATATGATTCATTTGAAATGATTTGGGCACAAGTCAAAGGACATGCTGCAAGACTACAATACAACTCCTCCCTTCACAGCAAATAACATGCTCGAACTTTTAAAAAACGCATGTGCTAATGTGACGCCTGAAAACTGGGCGAGTGTCGTCAACAAGACAAAAAATATAATATTCTCTAATTGGGATCGGGGAATTGAATTTGACAACATACCTACACAAGAGTTAATAATAAACACTGCAGATGATTCAAGCGACGATTCGAGTTGGTATGAAGAATCCGACGATTCGTTATAATAAAACAATATTAAAATATTTTGGTTGTTTTATTTCATGTTAGCCGAAAAATAGATCTCAGTGGCGTACACTCGAAGAGGCCTATGTCCAGCAGTGGACGAAGAGGGGCTGATGATGATGATGATGATGATGATGATGATTTCATGTTATAGGTATGATGAGAAGATTATATCTCCCTGATACAATTTTAACGTGTTGTCTATTACAACAATTCAAAACTCAGTTGTCAGCTGACTTAACTGCAAATAAGTGTAATCGATTATTTGCGATTCATTGGTTTGCACCGAATACTTTTGATCCTGTCACTAGATGCGATAGAACGTAACTCTTTTCATAGCGGAAATGAATTATCACTTATATTTTGTGAATAGAGCTATTTACGGCATATTAATGTATTTAGTGGGTAATAACTAAGATATATAAATATTATTGGGCAGTTAAATAATTGCGTATAATGAAACAGTTACGTTCTAAACCATGTGTTCTAAAGTAAAATAAATGATTGGAACGAGTAAGAAAATAAAAAAAATAACAAAAGTATGTTAAAATGAAATGTCATATAAGTTTGACCCGAATTCCGTGAACAGACTGTACGATGCAACCTAACTTGCAAATGGTTTCGTTGACGTTGTAATAATATCGGAGAAATCCACAATTCACTCTGACGGAGTTTGCCCTGTATCAGTCAGGAAGCAGCTCGGATCTCGGTACTATTGATCTGGGGGAGAAGGACGGCGTGTCGAGTGGGACGAGCAAGGAGATACGACGCCAGCCGGGCACCGCGTATACTTATAAAATATGTTTGTATTTAGACGGAAAGTAGAAGTGCCAAAATTAAAAACATTTGATGCATTTGCTATAAAATTATCCAGTGTCAGCCTCTACGTCAACCATGGTTTTACAATGTTAAAATAAGTAGAATATATAGTATTGTTTAATAGATTACGTTCTGGAGACCTATTTTTGAATTACGAATGCGACTTCGAAATCACCGATGTGACCAATAATCACCGATTTTCAATAATTCTTATTTTTGAATATCACTGATGTGACTACCTTAGTCACAGGTGTGATTTCATTACGAGTGCCCTCACCCACTCGTAATCAAGTCATACTTGTGGAAATGTTATCTGTGTTTTGTTTGATTTTTCAGTCTATATATACAATATACATAATATACATATATATATAATAACCGCAATGGTTAAGCCGGCAACAACCGGCAGCGGCTACATTCTGCGTGGAACCGAACTCTTACATTTATGTGTGTACTTTATCTATGTTGGCAGCTCTGCGATCGACTTTCAAAAATTGGATGTTTAGGAATCCGTGACCTCAAAGTCACCGCTGACTATTTAGTCAGCGGTGATTTCGAAATCGCATTCGTAATTCAAAAATAGGTCTCCTGGACATTATCTACTATAGAAGTTGTCCAACACTTGTTGGTGGAATGTGTCCGTTATCAAGATGCTAGGAGAGATTTAATTAACAGATTAAAAAATAATATTATGGATGTTGGTATGTTCCACAGTATTTTGGCCCAGCCAACTTCCAAAGAGGTCCATATGTTACACAATGTACTGTGCCCGCCGCGACTACCTTGAGATTAACTGTGATTTTGCATGATAATGTGTATGTTCCGATAGGACTGACAACAACAACACCAACAACAACAAAAAACATTTGATAACATCTGACTGTGAGTTTGTAACTTTATAAGTTTACACAGACACACACAACACAGAAACACAAAATGTAACATCTACATCTAACACACGCAAATATTGTAAGTGACAAGAAAGTCTATTTACAATATTTTCTATCATATTTTTTTTCTCTATTATTATTGTTTCAGTCTTAAGTCTCAGATGTTCCGTGTCATGACTACCTCACCGTACAAGAGTTTATAAATGCTACTTCTGTTATCGAAACACTGACTTTTTTTTTATTTCGTGTGTAAGTCGGGGCTGATATGCATCACTGCGACCTATTAAGATCTATTGTGACCAGCCTCCTATGTAGGTTCTATGTAGGCCCTACAGTAGCTCCCTTAACTGGGCACTGACCAAGAAAGATAGGATGTTCCCAGTTCGGATTGTTTTTATTTCATCTGGGTCAAGGATGTGTTTCTCAGGTGTCTGTTTCTTTTGTGAGTCAGCGGTTCACAGTAGCACAAGAGGTGTATTGGAGTTTCACGCTCTTGTTCGCAGACTCTGCATATGTCAGTGTCCTTAAGTTTTATGTTGTAGAGGTGTCTATTCAACTTGCAGTGGCCGGTCAAAGCCCTAACCATCACGCTCAAGTTACTCCTGTTAAGCTTTAATAGCTCGTCAGTGCGTTTGCGAGAGTATGGTTCGATTAGTGCTTTTGAGTGTGTCATCCCGGACGTACTGTGCCAGTCTGCTTTCGCCTCGTTAAGAAGGCGAGTTTTTAGGTATTGCATGGCCTGGTTCTTTGAGATACCACAGATAGGCTCTGGGCCGAACTGTATTCCTTGAGCCCCAGCCCTGGCTAGTTCATCGGCCTTCTCATTGCCGGTTATTCCAGAATGACCTGGCACCCATTTGAGAGTGATCTTGTTCTTTTCTCCCAGGTCATTGAGTTTTTTCACACAGTCTTTTACTAGCTTTGATTTAAGTAAACACTGACTTTTGTAATACAGGCTTGACCTAGCATAAAAGTCAGGGGACTAAACCACTATGATAAATTATAAGCCATTTATATCTTAATGTAACTGATTTAAATATTGTAATCTGTCTTTGGGACTTGAATAAATAAATAAGAATTATTATTATTGGTAGGATATTTACATATTAGTACTTTACGTGGGAGGGACGCGATAGATAAAAGTGATCGTGGAAATGAGTTGTTTTCGAATTTGTTCTGTAGTTTCCTTTTATAACGATCTAGACGGCGGCGAGTGAAAAATCATCTTGTTATATTTCAGGGTAAAAATGCAAAAAAATAATTTACTTTTCATGTATTTTTGTACTGCCAGTTCGGATGATTGTTACTTGCAATTTATAACAACAAAAGCAAGTAAAATCACATCAACTAAAGATGTATAACAATCTATACTAATATTATAAAGAGGAAAGATTTGTTTGTTTGTTTGTTTGTAATGAATAGGCTCCGAAACTACTGTATCGATTTCAAAAATTCTTTCAACCTTTGGAAAGCTACATTATCCTCGAGTAACATAGCTACTTTTTATCCCGGAAAAATCGACAGAATCCCACGGGATGCGCAATAAAGGCTTCGCTCAAAAACTACTGCACAGATTTTAATGCGGTTTTCATCAATAGATAGAGTGATTCTTGAGCAAGGTTTTGCGGTATTTTTTATCTCGGAAAAACGGATAGTCCCACGGCAAGCGCGATAAAACCTTCGCGCCATAAACCGACTTCCGCGCATATGTAGCCGTGGGCAAAAGCTATGCCTTTAATCCTCTATAGACCCAATCCCGAAATCCACGCAGGCGAAGCCGCGGGCAGAAAGCTAGTATATAATAATTTGTCAGTTATCATTTAGTAATTCTGCATCTTAGATGAAGACATTGTGTTTTCCTAATTCAAAAATAATTAAGTACTACGAATACTGAATTCTTTGATCTAAATGGTTTTTCAACGATGCCCACTAGTTAACTTAATTCAAGTTCTATATACCTATTCGAAACAAAAGTATGCGGAACTCTGCAGCATTTGTCCTCGATATCATCATCACTCTGTGGGCGTAAGCTGACAAACAGAACGTGGGCCTGATTTAAAACATACAACCACTGTTTTAAGTTATCCTATAAATACGAATGCATCAAACATATTAACGGACCAAATACACCTCCTTGAGTAACCACCGTAAATAAAAAGTAAAAAAAAAAAAACAAATAACCCGACTGCAAAAACAAAAGTGCAAAGTAAAACGAGCAAGTTAAACGAGTTACTAGACGTTAGAAAAAAGGATTGCAATGTGCTATGTCAAGTGAGTTTTAAATGGTTTACAAAATAGGTGGGACGGATCGTCGGGATTTTTGTCCGAATTGTCCGAAATATGACGATAAGTGTCATGCGCAGACGAAGTCATAGATACCAACTATAGTAGCAATATAAAACTACAAATGTATCAGGCTACGCTAGCAGCTGCTTCGAAATTCATCCTCGTGATTCGAACGATATATTACACGTAATACAAGTTCAGTATCAGTTACGAAAAACAAAAGTGATTGCACTAAGTATATAACATTCATTAATGTTTTAGTTCCGTGGCCGTGCTAGTTTTCAATAGACACGCAGCAATGTAGATAACATAATCTGGATGAGAATTAGCTTAGTAATACGGGTAACGAATTCCAACAAATCTAAATTCAATGTGAACGGTAATTCTATATATAACTAGCGGACCCGACAGACTTCGTCCTGTCAAAAAAATTTGTACAGTGGCAGTTTTTTGTTCCTAATTATTTTATAGATAATGTCGCATAGCCAACCAAATCGCAAAAAAAGTCTAAATGACCTATTACATTTTGTGGCTATTCAATTTTGGAACGTGACATTAAATCCTCCAACGATGTATTCTGTGCTCCAACGCACGCACACACACTGTTTTGATAGATATGATTGAATTTCAACTATATGTAGCGTTAATAAAGCGCAAATTGACTCTTTGATGTTAGGAACACAACCTTCATTGCTTAGACAACAGTGAGTGCTTGCATATGAACTTTATACAATAACAATAAAGCTCAATTCGACTGTACGTTTTAGTTAGAAAACGTTTGCATGGGAAAATAAAAGGGCTGTTTTTAGGGTATTTCCGATAATTATTCGAATTTTCCTCATTGTAAAAACCCTCCTTGAACTTCAACGAACATTAACAAAAAAGAATTGGCCAATTGGTCCAGGCGTTATTGAGTTATGGGCTTACCAACACATTTTGCGATTCATTTTTATATATAAGATAAGAGTTCTCTTTTAACGGAGAAATATTATAGAACCAACAGTTTATCTGCGCTTATTACTTTTAAAGATACAGCGACATGTTTGCGGCGCAGTCGCGGATTGCTCACAAACGCTCCTTACTAAAAATACTGCAATCGTGATGTCACAATGGAGTAACTTCGTCTAATTTGTACGAGCGTATAAACAAAATGCAAAATACCTTTGTTATTTGTACATTTATACGTAAGTATACTTTCTATATAAAAATGCTATATTTATTGTGAGAATGTTAGAAATGTGTTCGTTTCATTAGAATTATGCAAAAAGAATTGCATATTTTTTAGAAATCTAAAAACTGCATTAATAAAAAATTTACTGAACTTTCAATATTGACATACTTACATGAGATATAAATCGCTCAAATTTGATAATCTATACATATAAATTAAATTGGAGTGTCGTTTAACTGACTGACCGTTTGTTCCGGCTAATCTCTGAAATGGCTAGACCGATTTTGATGGAACTTTTATTGGCAGGTAGATGCCGTAATAAGGAGTAACTTAGGCTACTTTTATTTTAGGAAAATATAGTAATGTTGAAATGTGCGCAGCTCCCGCGGGAATGCCAGTAGCGTTGTTATTAGCCAAAAACCGTAAACCAAATATTGTATATAAAGAAATTATTTAATAAAGCTTATACAAAGAATTGAAAATAAATGATATTTAAAATAAACATGCAAATCTAAATAGACTGATTAACTTTTTGGTAAAATTCCACGCGGACGAAGTCGTGGCTACAGCCAAGGCGTTTGTTCATAGAGGTACACTTGAACACTCTTATAGACTAACGGCCGTTTTCAATAACCTATCTATCCTTTGTTTTTGCTACTAAAGATAATAAAATCTATCCTTATGCCCTAACTTGCGTTTCAATAACCTACTGATGGATAGCGTCGCCTACCGAAGTTACCTATCCATCGTCGGGAGGACGGATAGCTTACTAGAGATAGGGACGCTCATACAAATCTGACGTAACTGCATTTCAAAAAAGTTTCAACTTACTCTCCGATAGGCGGAGCTATCTCTAGTGACGACATTTGGCTATCTGTCAATATCGGTGGATTAAAACACAGATAGGCTTCGAAAAAATTAACTATAATAACATTATAACTTAAATTACATAATGGAGAACTACAGTAGTGATGATAGTGATATGGAATTAATGAATATGATAATAGAGTGTGATGAAGACAGTGACAGTGATACCGATTTCGAATCGCTGCAATGAGTTGTACTAGATGCATTGTCACATCTTTAGTCATAGGTGCGCGCTTTCGTTGACTGAAAGAAAAGCAGTCTATTATAACCTTGAACGAATTACAAAGTATCGTAAATCCAGATACTTACAGAACTCATTTATTTCCACTTTTGCTTATATTTTATATCAAAAACATGTAATACACACAAATTGGCGGCAACAAATTATCTGTCAGTAATGTTCGAATGACATCACTTGTCATTTATAAATGTTTCGTTCTATGATTCTTATAAAGAACACCAGCAGATAAAGTGAAAACGACGATCTAAGATTTTTTTTTCAATTATAGTAACATTGTATGCACTTTTTACAACATAATATTTAAATATAAAATACATCAATAAATTGTACATATGTTTTAAACGTACTAAAGCTTTATGGTCAGCACGAACAAAACGTTCTACAGGGCTTGGATAGACGAGAGGGCATAAAGCTATCCTTAGTTAGACAAAGATAGATAGCTCGTATCTTTGATTGTGAAACGCAGACTACAGATAGATAACAGCTTACTGCTAATCGGAGATAGCAATTTATCTTTGATCTTAGATAGGTTATTGAAAACGGCCGTAAGTGTCTGTGCAGACCCGTCGCTAAAACTTTGATTCGTGGTCGTTCAGACTCAAAAATCCGGATATCAGAACTGTGTCCAACAATTCAGCAAAATTATTAATATTATTATTATTATATTTAACAGGCTGGCAGTTGAAACAACTGATGGTGGCCTGCATCCTGTTACTCTTTTCCGAAGTGTTTGTCTAGGCTGTTCTTAAATTTGTTTATATTCTCTGCTGATACTATTTCTGCTGGCAATTTGTTCCATGCTTTTACAACTCGATTGCCAAAAAAGTGCTTAAAAGTGACTTTGATTGCTGAAGTTTGTGTTAACTTTAGATCATGCCCTCTTAGGTGTGTATTGTTGGAGCGTTTCAATATTTTGTCATCAAAACCAACAAGATCATAGTGGCCATGCAGTATCTTATATGTCTCTATCAAATCTCCCCGTTCTCTTCTTTCCTTTAATGGACAAAGTTTCAATAGTGATAGTCTCTCCTCGTATGATTTGTTTTTGAGATATTTCGGTACCTTTGAAAATTTGCGCTGCACTTTTTCTAGCAAATCCATGTCTTTTTTAAATGTGGGACTCCATACCTGAAATGCATACTCCAAAATAGGTCTAACATATGATTTGTAAATGTTTTGGCATCATCGCAGGTGTTAGGTGACAAAAGCTTTTCTGATAAGGAAGATAAAACTGTTGGCCTTTTTAGTTATAGTTGTGATGTGGTGCTCCCATTTTAAGTCCTCACCAACTTGTACCACCCAAATCAGACTGTAATTTTTACCTTTCAGCTTTCATCATCATCATGTGATATGGCGTGGGTTCTTGTTTCCAATGTGAGGAGAAGAAGAAAAAATTAGTTTTATTTGTGATTGTATCTACGAGAATAAACCCTTTAAAACTTCGGCGTTGAAGAACATCGCATCGCATCGAAGAACATCGCATTATGTATCGTAGATTTAGACGCCTTGTGTTTTCACGTTCTCGGTGACTGAATGGCGAGTCTGCCTCGGGGCGTATCGATCGAACACAAGTGGAACATTCGCTGCGGCCACAGCCTGATGGCGGACCAAATCCAAATTATATATCACAATACATTTGTGTTAGGTTTTCGCGAGAATAACTTGTAAATATAGGAAAACAAATTTATTGCAACAGCACGGACCGCCAGTCTGCTGCGTGGATAATATATATTTAAAAAAATATTTATTTATTCACTAGCTTTCTGCCCGCGGCTTCGCCCGCTTGGATTTCGGGATTGGGTCTATAGAGGGTTAAGGGTCATAGCTTTTGCCCACGGCTACATATGCGCGGAAGTCGGTTTATGGCGCGAAGGTTTTATCGCGCTTCCCGTGGAACTATCCGTATTTCTGAGAAAAAAAATACCGAAACCTTGCTCAAGAATCTATTGATGAAAGCCGCATGAAAATCTGTGCAGTAGTACCATATTATTAAATCCGGACTTTTATCTTTACGTCTGCAAAATTTCAAAGCAGTCGCTTCAGAAGTTACGGCGTGAAGCGGAACAACAAACAAACTCACTTTTCGATTTATAATATTAGTAAGGATGTAGCAAAAATCGGTGAAGTCAGAGAGGACGAAACGGCACGACACTGTGTAAATGTTTTTACTCGTTTAAAATACTTACATTTATTACTACGGTCCATATTTTTCTTTATTTTTATTTAAAAAGGACTTTTATCCAAATGGATTTGTCAGTCCTATCGGAACATATACATTTTTTTTATTGCCGTACGTGACAGACGAGCAGCAGCACACCTAGTGTGAAGCGTTAACCGCTGCTCATGGACTTAAGCAATTCCAGGACTGGAAACAGCTAAGCCGCTGCCTACCGTGATGAGAATACTCTCTTTAAGCCTCGTTTGAAGAGGGACATGTCATAGCGCGGGGGAAACACCGCAACAGGAAGATCATTCCACAGCGTACATGTCCGTGGAAGAAATTATCGCTGGAAACGCACCATACTAGACGGGAACGGATCCAGGTAGAAAGGGTGAAGTCTATTGCGGCGTCGAGTGGTACGGTGATAGAATGGTGCCGATGGTACCAAGTCAAACAATTCCTCGGAGCACTCCCCATTGAAGAGCCGATAGAACACACAAAGGGCTCCAAAGTCCCTCCGCTGCTCCAGCGACTCCAATTTATCCGTGAGATTGGGATCATCGACGATTTTCACAGCCCGTCTCTGAAGGGCCCGTCTTATCATACAAAATCACAGTTAATCTCAAGGTAGTCCGCGGCGGGCACAATCAAATCAAATCAAATCAAAATAATCTTTATTCAACATAGACCTTTACAGGCACTTATTGACGTCAACAGACAAAACAAAAAAAAAGGTTAAAAAAAAACAAAAACCTTGTCCGTACGTACGAATAAGGAAAAAAAAATTGACTCGACACCTGTTCGGAAATTGGGAGAGCCTTCTCGAGAAGAACAGGCAAGAAACTCTGAAGGTCTATTTTTTATCTCCTCTTTTCAATGTTAATAATTATAATAATATAATATAAAAATACAATATAGTATAAGATACAATCATACCTAATACGATTACAGTCGTATGTATGTTTACATACACATATAAAAATAATACAATATTATAAATAATGTTGTTACCAAACATGGCTCTATGAATAGTGTCCCTATTCCCAAATAGTGTGATCATTTAGATAGTCACTTACTTTATAATAACCTTTACTCATGAGTGTCTTTTTGATATGTATTTTAAATTTATATAAAGGCAAATCAATGACACTTTGCGGAAGTTTGTTAAACATAGATATACATTTCCCCGAAAACGAACAGCTAGTTTTATGGAGTCTGAACATTGGAACGGCAAGTTTATTTTTGTATCTAGTATTCACATTATGTAGATCACTGTTTTTATTGAATTTATTATAGCTTCTATATACAAAAACTAAATTATCATATATATATTGACTAGCTAATGTTAAAATATTAATTTCTTTGAACAATTCTTTTAGGGATTCTCTAGCCCGTAGACTATACATTGTATAACATATGGGCCTCTGTACGGTCCATATAGTACGGGACGCCAAGAGGGAATTTTTGCAGTTACTCCGGCGTGTCAGATTAAGATATGGGAGATACCTCTCGTCTTGTTCAATAGCCCCACAAAATTTCAGAACGCCATCTAGTGACGAATACAGTCCATATTGGCAGAGGACACGTAGACCGCGACATGTCCTTAGCGACCCCCCTAACCAACTCACGCAGGAACTTCTAGACCTGCAAGCGGCGTCTGAGCCGTCGCCCCGCCTTGTCATCCCCTAATCGGCAGCCTTCTGCTTAGCCACGTGTAGGTTCCCGTCAATACAGGCCGGTCCCACTTTGGAGATTCGTGCCTTCTTCTAGCGCATATGCCCTCACCATGGGGCAGCGCTAACCGTGCCTCTCCTGAGGTGCGGCTCCCTCGTCAATAAAGCCAGTAGGTCAATAGGACCAAAGGCTAGGCTGAGTTTAGTCGGTAGGTCTGTGTAGTCGAGCCGCCTCGACAGTACCAGGAGTCCGACATAATCAACGCATCCCTGCTTGCCTGTTGCGTTGGTATCCATGATGGATTCTCAGCTTCCTCCGTGTGTCCGCCATTGTGTCTGTGAGGGTTTGTGTACGTGTGTCTATGTTTGTATGTTACTTACTCAGACATACTATTAGAGAACCGGGGCAAATGAAAATACTGTTTATGAAATGGTTGCGAGTTATAACGATAATATATTTTCATTATAGATGCTTTGATCTAATTCTTTCATACTTACTAGAGGTACATTAAAGGGTGCAAGGATTCTCCCTATATAATATTCTGACACGCTCGAGTCACTTCAAAAATCCCCGCTTGGGCTCCCCTACTATAAAAATCTAGTCATTTGATTTATATTCAGTGTGCGTTAATTTGACCATGTGTCTAGTTATGGTAAACAGCTTGTGTACAGAATTCCCCACTTTCTGCAGTTTCCAAGCTATATTTGAATATTTAAAATGCTGTGTTCAACACGTATATATTATTATAAATTTTACCACTTATATATTTTACTACACTGCAACTACAAGTACCTGATGTATATTATACTGCATTTAACTACACTGCAAACTACAAGTACCTGATGTATATAATACTGCATTTAACTACACTGTAAACTACAATACTAGATATATATAATACTTCATTTTACTACACTGCAAACTGCAAAAGTACCAGATGTATATTATACTGCATTTAACTACACTGCTAACGACAAGTACTAGATATATAATACTTCATTTTACTACACTGCAAACTACAAGTACCTGATGTATATAATACTGCATTTAACTACACTGCAAACTAGAAGTACCAAATGTATATAATACTGCATTTAACTACACTGCAAACTACAAGTACCAGATGTATATATTATTTCATTTTACTGCACATTACAAGTGCCAAATGTATATAATATTTCATTTTACTACACTGCACATTACGAGTACCACATGTATATAATACTTCATTTTATTACACTGCAATATTTAATTAGTACCATATTTTAGCTAATAAATAAACTGATATAAATATTTGGCAAATAAAAATTAGCAAGATTAGCGCAAACATTGTTTGGCCTATGTTAACTTTGTTATCAGCAATTGTGTTAAGCCGCAGGAAATCTAACAAGTTTGTTTAATATAATCTAATTATCTGCCTGCGTCGTTACCTTATTGAATTTTGAATTACATTTGGTGGAATACTAGAAACTTAACAGCTAAATGTTATAATAAAATAAATAAATAATTTTGTCATGAACTTACACCGTCAAAATAACTGTTTCAAGTTAAACCTTTACAGATACATCACAACTTATATACGTGTTAACCGAGGAGCTCTAATCTACCCCCAACTATGTTAGAATGGTTGAGACCGGAGGTTCTCAAATTTTTTTGTGTCGTAGACCCTTTGCCATGTTATGGACCGTATAGGCATACATATATAAATATATTTGATAGAAATATATATAAACAACCATGACTGAGGCACAAATACTTACATTCATCACCACCCATTGCTTGTTTATTGCCTCTCGTACAAAATAAGCTGCAAGCGAGCAAACGATGGTTGGTGTGCAAATGTCATATCAAGCGATAACGACTGGCACTAGCTGAAAATCGACGCTTCAGCTAGGTAGAGCATATCTCCAGATAGTTGTCTATTAAGCACCGCACATGTCGGCGCCGGGCTCGGTAGCACAGCTGCGGCGCCGCCGCGGGTCGCCGGCGGGCGCGAGGAAGTCGCGACTGCTACGGCGACCCGGGATGGACCACGCCCTTCCGTGGCCGGGGGGCGTCGTCGGTGGAGGAGACCGGGGGAGGTAGTAACCTCCCCCGAGGAGGGCTCCCCTCCAGGCAGGGGAACGGAGGCTGGGGGTTCCCGGAAGTGGCTTGATGTTCCCGGGGGCTCCCTACATGCCTGAGGAAGGCCATCCTTGAGGTTTTTAGTGGGTAGGCCTCCCCCTTCTGGGGAGGAGAGCCCCACATAACCGCCGGCTCGCCACTGCCGGGGTATGCAATTTAATGCATATTCCTCAGGGGAACAAAAAAAGAAAAGCACCGTACATTGATTCGCTCAGTACATGTACATGTGTGTATGTGTATGTATGCAAGCGTGTGTGTATGTGTATGTATATAAGTATGTATGTGTGTATATTTGTTATTTTTTCAGACTTTTGTTTATATGTATTTTTTTTGTGTGTGCTTCTGTATGTGCGTGTCTCAATAAATCAATTTCGTTTATTACAAGCTTTTATATTAGCTTCACTTGTAACTATGTAAGAAAATCTTGGAATCTTAATTTGACCCACTTCTCGGTCTCCGATTGCGCTGAAATTTTGCATGCACGTGTAAGTCGGATGACAATGCATGGTTATGTGTGTGTCGTCAGTCTAAATCTAACATGGCAGCATTATCAAGATGGCGGACCAATTATTTATAATGCACCCCTACAATATGGGTATGAAATGAAAGGGTTTGCTAAGCTTGGTTTTTTAGTCAGAAAATAAATTGTAAGTATTTTTTTTAATACATGCGTTTATTAAATGCGCTAAAAAGAACATAATAAACTTTTACATATAAAAGCTTGTCGTGAAAAGTATTCTATAAGTAACTATATCTCGCAACAAGCTTTTATATGTAAAAGTTTATTTTTTATATAAAATTATGGTTAAAGACAGCTCTCTATGTAAGTGTGGTTTGGACGAAGGTACAGGTGACCATATATTTTTCCACTGTCCTAAATATTCATTCGATTACATTCCCCCATCTCGAAAACTTGGAAATTTAACTCCTTACTTGATTCATCAAAATTCTTACAATCATATAAAACTTTAATATCTATCGATTTTCTGTTTTAGATTCTGCGTGCTAAGTTTTATTTTTATGTATTTTAATTCAGACAGTGAATTGGCTACAATATTTCATTTGCTTTGTGTGTTATTTTTTATCCCCGTGTACTTTCACGGCCTGAATAAAAAATGTCTCGCTCATGGTTAAAAAAAAATTGTATTCTAATGTAAATACTCGAACGTAGCGAAATCGTATGGTGGCGCCGCCATCCACCTTAAAAGAAGAAGTTATATTATAACGTACGGGAGTACCTCTTGGTACCTACGCCGAACAAAGCAAACGAATCCGTTGGGCTATACAAACGACGTGACCTCATTGGCGTGGAGACGCCAGGGCGAAACTAGAACGAGGTCAGGGACCAATTACGGAGGCATGGAAACTTCACGGGGAAATATACATAATAATACTGTATTTAAGGAGTTATTTGTTGGCATGTGGCACCCACAGGACTGATCTTAGATATATTACACAAGTGAAATATTTTTAACTAGCAACCCGCCCCGGCTTCGCATGGGTGCAATGCACATTAGAAACCTCAAAAATCTTATATTTATAAAATTCTCGTATCACAATGTTCGTTCCCGTTCTCCTCCGAAATTGCTTGACCAATTCTCATGAAATTTTGTTATAGCATATTGAGTAGGTCTGAGAATCGGCCAACATCTATTTGACATACCCCTTAGTGATAAGGGTTGTCCACCCTTAACATTTTTCTTTACTTAAACATTATTTATATGGCAAAACAACGTATAAACCTTTCTCTTCAATCAATCTATCTATTTAAAAATATCGCATTAAATACCCTTGCGTATTTTTAAAGATTAAAGCATACATAGGGATGGAGGGACAGAGAAGGCGACTTAGTTTTATACTATGTAGCGATGTGTGTACAGACATTAAAGCTCATCAACTCGGCACTGTTTCATTTGTGCGGAATAATTACGTCTCTCCAAAAACACAAAAACCAAACCATAAAAAATCTTCGAGGTTAGCGTAAAAGTAACGCAGTGATCGAGGCACTAGCCTTAGCTTAATCAGATCTGGAAGTGATCCTTACATATATGTGTTTGTATGTACATTTATTTGAAGCTCCTATTGTGATGAACACGTGAGGCAATATGCATACATCTGCATACAAAAAAACTTTAAAGATGTTTTTTTTTTTTTTTTTTATCGGACAGTCCCTCCCTTGGCGTTGGCTCGACCAGACCTAGGTCGAGCCGGCCCCGGAGCACATGGCGGTAGAATCGCCCCTCGGTGGGGGAGACATTTGACCATGATTTCGGGTGTCATAAAAATGTTACGTATAAAAAGGGTTGCGTAATTAAAATGTCTAAAAAACATTGTTTTAGACCAATTCATATAATAAATCAAACTCTAAGTCAGATATTAGGAAAAAACACACTTGGTCTGGTCGATGAAGTCGTTTTCGCTTCATCTTAAAGTAGACTTATGCTCCCTGGTGGCTGGTGGGAAGTATAGTATATGGATATATATACAACTAGCTTTCTGCCCGCGGCTTCGCCTGCGTGGATTTCGGGATTGGGTCTATAGTGGTCATAGCTTTTGCCCACGGCTACCTATGCGCGGAAGTCGGTTTATGGCGCGAAGGTTTTATCGCGCTTCCCGTGGGACTATCCGTTTTTCTGAGAAAAAAAATACCACAAAACCTTGCTCAAGAATCACTCTATCTATTGATGAAAACCGCATGAAAATCTGTGCAGTAGTTTTTGAGCGAAGCCTTTATTGCGCATCCCGTGGGACCCGTCGATTTTTCCGGGATAAAAGTAGCCTATGTTACTCGGGGATTATGTAGCTTTCCAAAGGTGAAAGAATTTTTGAAATCGGTCCAGTAGTTTCGGAGCCTATTCATTACAAACAAACAAACAAATCTTTCCTCTTTATAATATTAGTATAGATAATAATGAAGCATAAAATCCTTTCCATTCAAGTCACAGGGCCCTTAAGGGCAAGACTCAGACTGAGTTTAGTCGGTAGGTTCCCTCTCCATTAGAAAAAAAAAAATAAGCGTAAGAAATTATGAAGGTCAACGACTGTTGTAAATCTTACATATTCCATATTCAGTACAACGCGTCGAGACTAGTCGACCTTTTTTTAGATAGATCTAATCTTTTTTTGTTTCGAAATATACTCGTAGCTTGTTCATTGAATCTGGAAGTGGTTTATGAAACAAAAATGTTGAATCCTCTGCTTTAGTGCAGAGGTTCCCAAACTTTTTTGTGTCCTAGAACTTACAACAATTTATAAACACATATTTTTTTTTTTACTTCATAGGTACTTTTATAAATAATGTATATGCCTTTAGATTAGAAGATAGTCTAATGCAAATAAATAAGTACTGTCAGTGTTTGTTGAAATCCATTATGGTGGACCCCCATTTTCATTTCATGGACACCCCGAATTTGTTTTTCGCTAACGTAGACCCCTTGCAGGTTGTCATAGACCCCTAGGGGCCGATATGGTCCACTTTGGGAATCACTGCTCTAGTGCAATATCTGCCTGTTATCTATACATATAATAAGACAGTAAAAATATTTTGTCTGTACATTTAGTATTTTTGACTGAAATGGATAGAGGGGCACTTAAATAGATTATTAGAAAGCAAAAAAATTTTTTTGGAATTTTTTGTCTGTCTGTCTGTATGTATGTTCACGTTTATCTCCGAAAGTACTGAACCGATTTGCTTGAAACTTTCACTATTTGCTTTGTTTTAACTCAGAATAATATCTAAACATTGTTTCATCAAAATCGGTTCATTAAAAAAAAAGTTATCGTCATTTTAATGAACTCAAATAAATAAAACTGAAGTGTCATCTGTGAAAATTGAAGACGGTGAAATTTTAATCAAAAGCACTGTGAAAATAGTATTTGTGGAAAAGCTCATTGTTTTGTGCCATACTATACATACATACATACTAATATTATAAATGCGAAAGTAACTCTGTCTGTCTGTCTGTCTGTTCCGCTTTCACACCAAAACTACTGAACCGATTTAAATGAAATTTGGTACACAGATAGTCTGGAGCCTGAGAAAGGACATAGGCTACTTTTTCATGCAAAAAAGGTTGTAAAGGGTTGTAAAAGGTTGAAAGGAGGGATTATTGGTTGTATAGAAATATTGTTAAAACTACTGAACCGATTTAAATGAAATTTGGTACACAGATAGTCTGGAGCCTGAGAAAGGACATAGGCTACTTTTTCATGCAAAAAAGGTTGTAAAGGGTTGTAAAAGGTTGAAAGGAGGGATTATTGGTTGTATGGAAATAATGTTAAAACTACTGAACCGATTTAAATGAAATTTGGTACACAGATAGTCTAGAGGCTGAGAAAGGACAGAGGCTACCTTTTAAAGCAGAAAAGGGTTGTAAAAGGTTGAAAGGAGGGGGTGAAAGGTTGTATGGCAGTATTGTTAAAACATATCCTTCCTGTGGGAAATTCGAATATAACGCGGGCGAAGCCGCGGGCGGAAAGCTAGTATATAATAATAATAATATAATAATAATAATAGTTTATTTATTATTAACATTGGTCATGTACATATACAAAGACCTTTGATATAAATAAAATATTGTAAATATTAAAATACCTGAACTAGGTTAAACCTGTGTTTCAGGCGAATAAATGCTGACATGCTAAATTGCATAGGTATAAACTACAATGTTTAATCACAATAAATCTTGATAAGTTTCATAATAATCATCTTACCTAGTGATGACTAACTAATTAACCTAATCTGAGTAATATAATAGTAACATAATGTGAATACTAGAAACAAAAATAAACTTGCCGTTCCAATGTTCAGACTCCATAAAACTAGCTGTTCGTTCTTGGTGAAATGTATATCTACGTTTAACAAACTTCCGCAAAGTGTCATTGATTTGCCTTTGTATAAATTTAAAATCCATATCAAAAAGACACTCGTGAGTAAAGGTTATTATAAAGTAAGTGACTATCTAAATGATCACACTGTTTGGGAATAGGGACACTATTCATAGAGCCATGTTTGGTAACAACATTATTTATAATATTGTATTATTTTTATATGTGTATGTAAACATACATACGACTGTAATCGTATTAGGTATGATTGTATCTTATATTATATTGTATTTTTTATATTATATTATTATAATTATTAACATTGAAAAGAGGAGATAAAAAATAGACCTTCAGAGTTTCTTGCCTGTTCTTCTCGAGAAGGCTCTCCAATTTCCGAACAGGTTTTCCTTATTCGTATGTACGGACAAGGTTTTTGTTTTTTTTTAAGCTTTTTTTTGTTTTGTCTGTTGACGTCAATAAGTGTCTGTAAAGGTCTATGTTGAATAAAGATATTTTGATTGATTTTGAGTAGCGCACTCTTTATATGCTTATATCTAAGTTTGCCATAACTAAGTAATAAATAAACTACTTGATAGAAAATATCGAGAACATATCTATTTACAGACTGCAAGTAACTCTTCTTAATCTAAATATCTGTTAATATAAACGCGACTATTTGTATGGATGTATGTTTGTAACTCTTTCACGTAAAAACTACCGACTGGATTTTAATGAATCTTTACAATAACATAGCTTGTACATCAAAACAACATATAAACTACAATTTATAAAGATACTAGCGACCCGGCCCCGGCTTCGCACGGGTGCAGTGAAAAAATGGTTATGGTGGGTTATCCTAAGAGATAGACATATACCATCGCGGACTTTTTTGTGGATTTTTGTAAGTTGTACAATACTGTAGTACATTATTTTGGTCTATCTCGTAGGGTTCAGCCAGCGTGTGCAATATAAGCGCAAAAAAACGTGCTTATTTACGACATCACATTAGAAAACTTTAAATTTATCAGTGTTTCTCTCTACTATATTATGCATTTATTACACATACAAACCTTCCTTAAGAATCACTCTATCTATTAAAAAAACCGCGTCAAAATCCGTTGCGTAGTTTTAAAGATCTAAGCATACATACGGACATACAGCGAAAGCGACTTTGTTTTATACTATGTAATATGTATTGATTGTGTGAATTGTCCAAATTTGTTTTTGTCAAGCATCTTAATATTATCAGGTTATAATAATAATCAATATTTCTTATACAACAGTTACATACTTTTAAATTAAAACTATAATTTAAACCTTAAAAATAAATATCTTAAAATACTTCTAAATTATATATATCTAAAATAAAACTAGAAACTATAATTAAAAAATGTCCTGCAAATCGGGGCCCATGGGAACAGTACCTAGGATGCTGGCAACATTACCTCTTTGGATCGCCAAACTAATCCGTTGACAGAGGTAACTGCCAGCCCTCTGATCACCGGAGGCTTCAATCAACAGTGCTGATAGATCATGTACTATTTTTTTTGCCTCCGGTCCCCACGGACCCATAGGTTATAATATTTTTGAAATGCAACCCAAAAATGATATAATATTCATACTAATATTATACATGGGAAAGTGTGTCTGTCTGTTTGTCCGTCTTTTACGGCAAAACGGGGAGACGAATTGACGTGATTTTTTTGAGATAGTTGAAGGGATGGACAGTAACATAGGCTACTTTTATACCGGAAAAATCAACAGATCCCACGGGATGCACAATAAAGGCTTCGCTCAAAAACTACTGCATGGTTTTTCATGTGTTGTTCATCAATAGATGATGTGATTATAGTGGAAAGTTTTAGGCTATTTTTATCGCAGAAAACCGACAGATCCCGTAGGATGCGCGATAAAGACTATTTAAAAAGTACTGTTCGGATTTTCCTGCAGTTTTCATCAATAGACAGTGATTCTTGAAGAAGGTTCTAGGCTATGAAGTATCACGGAAAAACCGATAAATCCCACGGGAGGCGCAATAAAGGCATCGCTCAAAAACTACATCATCATCAAATATTGAGTGATTCTTGAGCAAAGATTTGCTGTATTTTTTATCTCGAAAAAAACGGGTAGTCCCACGGGAAGCGCGATAAAACCTTCGCGCCATAAACCGACTTCCGCGCATATCTAGCCGTGGGCAAAAGCTATGACCCTTAACCCTCTATAGACCCAATCCCGAAATCCACGCGGACGAAGCCGCGGGCAGAAAGCTAGTACGTTATGATGTAAGTTCTTTTCTACGTACGCGAAATACTAATCCTGCGCAGACGACGTTGCAAGCTAGACCATCTAGTTTCAATATAAAATTATTGGTTGTCTAAACGTTCGGATTACCATATCTGATGAAGTGAAGTGAACATTATTAAGCATCCGAAAAGATTCACTTTCCTTCAACATAACGACATTTGACTATGGTAGCCGACAGTAAAGCAATTTAAAAAGGGCGGAGTTAACTCAGTAAAGCCTTATATAACTGCTATTTTCGCTTAACCTATTTCGTTCGGGATAAGCCCATATCGACGAGGTCAGCCTCTGACCCAGATAGAGGCGCGCGGCCTCGCCATCCGCTCAGCATTGAGGTCATGGAGGTACTCCGCTGGTTTATCTCTGCATTTGAATAGGTCTCGCTGGGGCCGAACGCTGCAGGAAACTCGCGCGTTGCATAATCTTAATTTCATTGTGTGAAGAGCGGCTATCTATTTGACATTGTCTTAATTCTACAAAAGGTGCTGATGGCCTGAAAATATATAAAAGTAGCTTTCTGCCCGCTTGGATTTCGGGATTGGGTCTATAGAGGGTTAAGGGTCATAGCTTTTGCCCACGGCTACATATGCGCGGAAGTAAGTTTATAGCGCGAAGGTTTTATCGCGCTTCCCGTGGGACTATCCGTTTATCCGAGAAAAAAAAATACCGCAAAACCTTGCTCAAGAATCTAACTCAATAAATACTCTATCTATTGATGAAAACCGCATGAAAATCTGTGCAGTAGTTTTTGACCGAAGTCTTTATTGCGCATCCCGTGGGATTTGTAGATTTTTTCGGGATAAAAAGTAGCCTATGTTACTCTTCATCCCTTCAACTATCTCCACGTAAAAAATCACGTCAATTCGTCGCTCCGTTTTGCTGTGAAAGACGGACAAACAGACAGACACACTTTCCCATTTACAATATTAGGATAGATTGGCATTTATCTACCAATAACGTTGGTGCGTTCTCATCTTTATATATATTTTATAAATGTTCTGTACGTGTGTTAGTTTTCTAGGAGGTAGACTCTGTACCAGGGTCGTCTGCATGGGTACCTCCGTCTTACCTATTTCCGCCGCCAAACAGCAGGGTTCGCTTTACTGTGTTCCGGCGTGAGGGTAAGATAGGCAGTGAAATTACTGGGTACTGTGACTTTACATCTTATGTCACAAGTTGGCAACGTACACTGTGGTTCTTATGAGGTTTGCAGATTTGCTGCGAATCTCGTGGGAACCACATGTACTATAGGCGACTTTACCACTTACCATCAGGTGGGCAGCCTGCTTGTTTGTCAACTTCAGCAATAAAAAAAAAAAAAAAAAGTTATTGAACTCCTCCTAAACGGCTGGACCGATTTTGATGAAATTTTTTGTGTGTACTCCAGGGGGTTAGAGGATGGTTTTAATTCACAATACGGTCATCTAGATATTGTTTTTGATATTTGAGACGTGGGACAGGACAACGTCTGTCGGGTCAGCTAGTACCATATATATTTATAGACATAGACATAACTTTATTTGCAACCTTGACACAAAATATAAACCAGAACATTATTAAAAATACGTAGGTAACATTGTGCCCTAGTAGCAAACAGGTCTCGGCTCAGCGTTGTGCTTCACATAGCGCGAAGCGCTGATATTCTGCCGAAACCCTTTGAGGTAAGTAAACCAGACAGCAGACACACAGAAAGAAACAGACAAACCTAAGCATACATATTACATTAATAAATACAGCGCTATACGTGAATGTAGACAGATAATATTATTATATATATACACACATACATACATATACTATATATACACATACAGATACATATTTCCCAATTAGCCATCAGCATACAAATGGAGAGTCAGCATACCTATCAGGCAAACCAGTTCTTTGTTTTTGTAACACATGTTTTTTTAAATTTTTTTAAACGTAGATTTACACTTCAGTTGCCGTATGGGAGGTGGGATGTTGTTCCAACATTTGGTTGCCTGATAGCGAAACTTCCCCTAAACGTCGCAATATATATATATTGAAACTAGCTGGTCTAGCTTGCAACGTCGTCTGCGCAGGATTGTATTTCGAGTAGCTTTATTAGCGTGACGTAGAAAAGAACTTACATCATAACGTACTAGCTTTCTGCCCGCGGCTTCGTCCACTTGGATTTCGGGATTGGGTCTATAGAGGGTTAAGGGTCATAGCTTTTGCCCACGGCTACATATGCGCGGACGTCAGTTTATGGCGCGTAGGTTTTATGGCGCTTCCCGTGGGACTATATATTACTATAACAATATTATATTATATATTGTTATAGTCCAACTATCCCAACTAATATTATAAATGCGAAAGTGTGTTTGTTTGTTTGTTTGTTTGTTTGTTACCTCTTCACGCTTAAACTACTGGACCGATTTCAAAAATTCTTTCACCTTTGGAAAGCTACATTCTCCCCGAGTAACATAGGCTACTTTTTATCCCGGAAAAATCGACAGATCCCACGGGATGCGCAATAAAGGCTTCGCTCAAAAACTACTGCACAGATTTTTATGCGGTTTTCATCAATAGATAGAGTGATTCTTGAGGAGTTTTGCGGCATTTTTTATCTCGGAAAAACGGATAGTCCCACGGGAAGCGCGATAAAATCTTCGCACCATAAACCGACTTCCGCGTATATGTAGCCGTGGGCAAAAGCTATGACCCTTAACCCTCTATACACCCAATCCCGAAATCCACGCGGGCGAAGCCGCGGGCAGAAAGCTAGTAATGGTATAAATAAAGGTGACAGTTTGTATGGATGAATGTACGAGTATGTTACTCTGTCACGTGAAAATTACACTTTACAATATTATAGCTTATAACATCGAAATAACACATAGGTTACATTTTATAAAGATATATCGTGGACCCCCCATTTTTTTTCGCTAACGTAGACACCTTGTAGGTTATCTATCAGAGACCCCTAGTGGTCGATATAGACCATTATGAAGAAATCAGCGATGTAGCTTGCATTTTAGGCGTAGTCCGAATATTTACCATATTTTTAACCGTTTTTTTTATAGGATAGGGCAGCAAACGAGCAAACGGATCACCTGATGTGTGAGCGATAACCGTTGCCCATGGACATCCGCAACACCAGAGGAGTCACCGATGCGTTGCTGGCCTTTTAAAAGGGAATAAGGGGAGGGGGGAAACACAGCGCAAGCGCTATTTTACACCGGTTTTCTGTGAGGCCGTGGTATCACTCCGGTCGAACCGGCCCATTTCGTGCCGAAGCATGGCTCTCCCACGGTAAAACTCCCGTTACCGGTGTCTTACTAGTTCTGCCGTAAAACAATGCAGATGAAGGGTATAAATAAACATTGTCATATTACTATGAATCATTTTGCACTAACAATGCTAATATTACTGTTAATAAATGATAGACATAGCACTAGAGCGTCGAAACTGATACATTGAAATTCGGCCAATTGGTGTAATTTGGTTTAATCATTTATTAAACGATATATAATGATAAGGCAACCGCTAACCTTGAAACTGCCACACTAACCATCGGTTACGGAGGTCATCAACAAATACGCATCAACGACAATTAACCTTAGCCATAGACAAATAGCGAAAGGATAGAGCGCCATATATGAACTTGTATGGATTTAAAAATCATAGTAGATAAAGGTACTTATATCGTTGGAAATGTTTAGACAATAAAACTTGTCAGAAATAACGTCTTTTGTTACTAAAATTCATCTCGTATTCACCTATTCCTATAATCCGATAATCGTTATTTTGCAAGGACGTTATATATAAAACAGAGGATACATTGCATTAAATAAACGTTAATTTGACATTATCATCCGTGACATTTGCTTTTTCTAATCCTAGAATAATATGTAGTTAATTAAACTAGCGAATGATAGATGGCGGTGGTTCTGCGATTACAGGAGACTGAATAATGATTGAGTTTGCAATAAATTCTACCTTATCTGTGTGTAAACTAAACTTATTTAGAAGTTATTGTAGATTGCGTGACTTGTCTATGGTATGCATTTGTTATATTTAATAACCAATCCACAAATGATTTCATTTTAATTATTGACTGTATGTTGTTGTTTATCATATTTCAAAATGGAGAGGAGAGAGAGCATGAGAATCCTCTCGAGGAGCACGAAACATACTGGACTCCACGCGACCGGAGCGGAACTAAACTCAGCCTAGCCTTGGCCATAAGGGCCCTACGGCTTGAATGGATATATTTATTAAATTACTAGGCTGTTTATAATCGATACGTTCCGAGATTCTATACATAATCGATTGATTTCTTTAATAAATCTCATTATAGCACACCATTTCGTAGCAGATCCCGCAAGAGTCACATGTTCTCTCAGGAACACAAACTTTACATTTTCACAACGAATATCACTACAAGTACGTGCAATCTCAAGGTCAACATGTAAAGTTTGATATGTTGCTCTATATACCATAGAATTAACTGTTACCATTTACCAAAAGGTAGAAAGTCTGCTTGTCCGCCATCTTGATTGTATAACAAAGCCTAAATTCCAATTAGAGAAACCATTTCCATTATATCTCCGTAAATGTTGACCAAGGACTTCTAAACAGTACACTAACGAAACAGCGCTAATAGATGTGACATCCGAAATGTCAAACGCTGATTGGCAGCACGTTACGCCATCCAGCAGCGAGGCCACAGCAAGGCCGCGCGTTTACAATTGGATGCGCTCGTATCATTTGCGCGCATACGTTTTAGCGGAGTATTTAACTTTTGAATTAGAACAGAGGACCTTACGCGAAGGCTATGGATTCTATATTCGCTAATAAAAACATCATAACATACCGATATTTTTACATAAACGTAATCACTTTGCAGGCCCTCAAATGAAAGAGTATGCACATGTTGTCTATGGTACCTATGTGGACACACAGGTTAAATGTTCATCTTCCATAGATCCTTATACTTATTACTAACTAGCTGACCCGTACCCACTTCGTTGGGCAGAATATCAATAATCCCCGAAGCGAGCACGAACGCAATCCGAATTAAACCCGAAGCCATCGCGCGCCGTCCGCTGCTTTGGCCTTCACACTTAAGACGATGAGTTTACTTATTTTCATTAAGTTCTATAATTTTTGGTAATATAAATAACCAAAATAATAAATATGACCTAATGAATTAAATTATTTTATTAATATTAAAAATTAAATTATCTATACTTATATTGAAAAAACAACTTTTTGTAACTTGAATATAAAAGTTAGACATACGAGTATGTTGTCGTTAACTTTTTTGTAGGCATTCGACCGTTTTTCTCCGATTCACTTTGCAAAACGGACTACCATCTAAAAACCTTTTTATTTTTCGTTTTTTTATATAGCCTATGACACTCAGCAATAATGTAGCTTTCTATTGATGAAATAATTTTTAAAATCGGTTCAGCAGATCCCGAGTTTACCCCTTACAATTTAACAAATATACAAACACACAAACTTTACTTCTTTATAATATACTAGCTTTCTGCCCGCGGCTTCGCCTGCGTGGATTTCGGGATTGGGTCTATAGAGGGTTAAGGGTCATAGCTTTTGCCCACGGCTACATATGCGCGGAAGTCGATTTACGGCGCGAAGTTTTATCGCGCTTCCCGTGGGTCTATCCGTTTTGCCAAGATAAAAAATACCGCAATACCTTGCTCAAGAATCACTCTATCTATTGATGAAAACCGCATGAAAATCTGTGCAGTAGTTTTTGAGCGAAGCCTTTATTGCGCATCCCGTGGGATCTGTCGATTTTTCCGGGATAAAAAGTAGCCTATGTTACTCGGGGATAATGTAGCTTTCCAAAGGTGAAAGAATTTTTGAAATTTCTTGCCCGTGGCTCCGCCCGTCGTTGCTCCGTCCGCGTTAATTTCGATCCCACGGGAACAGTAGCTACTTTCTTCCGGGATAAAATGTGATATCCTTCCCCGTACCACAGACTATGTGTATGCAAATTTTCGTGATGATCGGTGCAGTAGTTTAAGCGTGAAGAGGTAACAAACAAACAAACAAACAAACAAACAAACAAATAAACAAACAAACAAACAACACACTTTCGCATTTATAATATTAGTTGGGATATAATAATAATATATAATATAATATTAGTATAGATATTATAAATGCGGAAGAAACTGTATCGGTCACATTTGCACGACAAAACTACTGCATTTTTTATTCATTATTTAATATTATAAAGTACCTATTTTTTAACTGATTATCCTTAATGGAGTTTGTATTTATTTGTTAGAAAATTGGGTTTAAGTTAGTTATCTCAGCCTAGTTACCAATTGCCCAATCTGTAAAAATATAGGGAGATAAAAACGTAGCACTTGCTAGTTCTTTCCAGTACAAGGTCTCCCGTCGCAGACTTGTAAACCACTTGACTTGTGGCACACATTTTGTGATGTACAAAAAGTAATTGTAAAATTCAATTTGAAGAATGAACCTTTAATATGTTTAACCGGACATGTCCGGTTTTTTCGATCGCATCCGGTCCAAATTTCACTTAAGTTAAGCGTTAAGCCTATCTAGCCTTTGGCTGTACGATTGAAAGTTTTAAAGTCGCAGCCGTGTAACTTTATGAACTGCTCCCATTCATTTTTTTTTCCTTCACCGCAACGGCAAGTAGAGATGCGGTGATTATGTCAGACTCCTGGTGAATCGAGGCGGCTCAACCCAACAGACTTACGGACTAAACTCAGCCTAGCTTTGGCCAGAAGGGCCCTACGGCTTGAATGGAGAGGTGGAACGCTCCCATCCAAGCTGCTCCTTATGACAAGGCTCAGGCTGAGTTTAGTCGGTAGGTCATTGTGGTCGAGCCTCCTAGATCCGTCTGGAGTTCGACATAATCATTGTAAAACTTGGTTGCGGTAGTGTCCATGACGACAGTTAGCCTCTCCTCTCCAAAAAAAAAAAAAACTTTATGCTAAGCAAGGCTATGAAACCGCTGTGTTGTTAGACTGGGTCGCGGCTGGGCCAATCCTCCACCGGGTTTAAGTTATTTGGCTATCAAATGACATTATGTTGGTAGACGACCTAGACATACATACATGGTCCAAATAGGAGATATCCTGAAGGAAGGCAAAGTCAAGAGAACCCGTAACCAACGAGAAAGCTAGGGAAGTATGTTTGGTAGCAATTGGAAAACTGTTATCTCTACCTAACCCTATGGGAAAGAGGTAGCATATCTGGTGTAGTCACAGTACACAGTAAATTACTACCCATATTATCCTTTAACGTCAGAACAGCACCGCGGACACTATAATTTTGCGGCAGATATAAGACAGAGTAACCCATGCAGACGACCCTGGTATAATGCCCCTCCAGTAAAAGTTCGATGAGGAGGTCGCAATAATAATACTACTTATATATTTGTTCGCATAAAAATCTGAAACTCATTTTAAGGTTTCATTAATAAACTAGCTATGCCCACAACTTCGTAATAAGTTTAATGAATGAGACTGTTACAAAAGTAGACAAATATAATCAGAAAGCTTCGAACTGCTAAGCAATTGGGAGTTACAAGTGTTATTGTGAGTCAACCATAAAAGATAGACATATGCTGTCGTGGGATATTTTTTACATAATTTTAAGTAGAACATTACCGTCATACATGATTTCTGTAGTTTTGTGTAGTTTTAACCATTAAGGTTGCACACACAACGGAAGCTTAAAAAATAGAATATTTTCTTCCGTTTTCCCAACATTCCCAGTTGATTGTAGCGTGATGAAAAGTACACTATAACCAGCTCAAGAGTATGAAAAATAATTTTACCAAGTTTCGTTAACCCGGCGTGAGTGAGGTTGGGTATGTCATACCCGAAAAGTTTCTAAACGCAGGTATTTTAATGTTACTGTTGCCATGCAAGTCCTGTTGTTTCAGTAGCTGGAGGTAAAGATGCAAGGGGTGAGGTACAGTATCGAGTTTAGTGTTGCACCGGCGGCGATGGCAAATACACATGCGTACACGCGGCTGGGGTACGGAATTGTGTTGATTTGTAGGTGTAATTTTGGTGCTCTATTACATGATCTCACAAGACTTTTCAGTTCCTTTTTTATTTATAATAATTAGAAGACACTATTGTTATATTAATTTACCAAAGTTGGAATTTTGTTAGATTTTTATGGCAAAAGAAATTAATTGCCTAAATTTGTATTTTTCGAAAATAATTTAGATATTTTGTTATTTCAATAAAAAATAATACTGCTTAACTTAATGTTTGTATTTTATTTACTAATCTTGTTGAATAGTTACTATTATTAATATATCTTAAGCATTAATGCTAAATACACAATCATAGTATCAACAATTTTACATCAAAATTTTGGGTATATCATACCCACCTCATAGCTGGTGTAACAATTTCTCACCTCATTCACGCCGGGTTAAAATCCGTCTAATAGTAGTGTTTGTTTCTATAACGGTTAAACAGACAGACAAGAATTTTACTGATTGCATTTTTGGCATCAGCATCGATCCCTAATCACCCCCTAATAGTTATTTAGGAAATATATTTCATGTACAGAATTGACCTCTACAGACTTACTATAAGTATAGATTATACATTGTAATACTTAGGTAGATAGTGTGACGAACTCATTGGGAGTTTGCCTCTTTTCAAGTATACACTGCGAGTGTTGAATCCATACTAATATTATAAATGGGAAAGTGTGTCTGTCTGTTTGTCCGTCTTTCACGGCAAAACGGAGCGACGAATTTACGTGGATATAGTTGAAGGGATGGAGAGTAACATAGGCTACTTTTTATCCCGGAAAAATCGACAGATCCCACGGGATGCGCAATGAAGGCTTCGCTCAAAAACTACTGCACAGATTTTCATGCGGTTCTCATCAATAGATAGAGTGATTCTTGTGCAAGGTTTTGCGGTATTTTTTATCTCGGAAAAACGGATAGTCTCACGGGAAGCGCGATAAAACCTTCGCGCCATAAATCGACTTCCGCGCATATGTAGCCGCGGGCAAAAGCTATATGACCCTTAACCCTCTATAGACCCAATCCCGAAATCCACGCGGACGAAGCCGCGGGCAGAAAGCCAGTTTCAAATAAAGAACCCGCTGCGTTTGGCGTAGCTTATAAACAGTTTAGAGTAAGATTTCCAGTACAGACGACCTAGCGAAAACTTTGTATTAGCTGATATAAATCGAACTAATACAGATAATTCAAGTATTATTTGAATCTGTTTCAAATATTACTTGAATTATCTGTATTTGAGAAGGGTTGACAGTAGATAGAATTCTATTCGGTATATAAATGATACATACAGGTATTTATATAAAATGAACATAATGGAACTTACATGGTCATATAAAAAGAATAGAGAAAAGACTGGTGAAAGAAATTTACAAGGCTAATACGAATGGGCAGGGTGGTATGGGACGACCCAGACGTACTTGGCCCAAATAGGAGATATTCTGAAAAAAGGCCGAGTCTAGAATACTCGGGACCTACGAGCGTGCATGAAAATATTTATAAAAGTTGAGGAAGTCAGGGAAGTAGTCTGGATTGTAGCAAATGGCAAACTGTAATCTCTACCTACCTCAGTGTGAAAGAACTAACTTTAAGGAAGTGACAGAATCATTTGTCAAGAAACCTTGTATTTTTATTTTTAATTTACATACAAACAACTCTATCCGTAAACATCATGCTATTAAGTTGTCGATAAGTGTCCAACCTATTTAATACCAGACGTACCATTTAACAATAATGTGATTAACATGACGTTAGGTGTCCACCCTGTGTAACTCCAGACGTATCGTTTAACAATTATGATAAGTTGGAGTTAGGTGTCCACCCTGTGTAACTCCAGACGTATCGTTTAACAATTATGTTATTAACTTGGGAGTAAGGTGTCCACCCTGTGTAACTCCAGACGAATCGTTTATCAATCATATTTTTAACTTGGGAGTTAGGTGTCCACCCTGTGTAACTCCAGACGTATCGTTTATCAATCATATTTTTAACTTGGGAGTTAGGTGTCCACCCTGTGTAACTCCCAGACGTATCGTTTATCAATCATGTTATTAACTTGGGAGTTAGGTGTCCACCCTGTGTAACTCCAGACGTATCGTTTATCAATCATATTTTTAACTTGGGAGTTTTTTTTTTATGTGATAGGGGGCAAACGAGCAGACGGATCACCTGATGGTAAGCAATTACCGTCGCCCATGAACGCCCGCAACACCAGAGGAGTCACAAGCGCGTTGCCGGCCTTTTAAATGGGAGTACGCTCTTTTTTAGTTAGGTTAGGTTTTGAGTTGGGTGTCCACCCTGTGTAACTCCCAGACGTATCGTTTATTAATCATGTTATTAACTTGAGAGTTAGGTGGCCACCCTGTGTAACTCCAGACGTATCGTATAGATAATTATAGATTGGTAGCTGACCTCGCGCCTCGCGTAGCTTACAGCGATACCAGTAAATAGAGCGGGGCCAAGGACGGCTCGCTGATTACGCGCAGCGTATCAACTTATGGCGCAGGAACGTGAACTGCGCATTGCGAATGATGAAACCGGGAGTTATTCAAATTAAATTGTTTATTTTTCAATTTGGATTTAACAATCATATCTACACGCCAAACGATCACAAGTCACAACGTTTTATTTATTTATTTTATTTCCGCTGTGACACATTTTAACATTTATATACAACAGAAAAAAAAACAAGTTAAATTAAATGTGACACGGAAAAGAATATCTACTCAGCATGATGTCAGGGCGTCGCATAGACCCCCTGACGCTGGTCTTCCGTAGATATCCCTCCAGAGGAACTGCTATGGCACAGCAATTAGGTACTTAGTCTACTTAATTATATTAAACATAAAACTAAATACTATATATAAAACTACATTATACAAAAACGTGGTAAAATCGCGTAATTTCTCTCAATAATATTGCCTATAACTTAATTATTTGTTCATTTACATATATACTTTTAATTTGGGAAAGCGTTCGTTTTATACAAAGGTATATTAAATAAAAAAGTTGCTTATTTTTTTAGGTTATTAAATAATAAAAACATATATTTAGTCCTGGAGCCTTAAGTGCGTCGCCCATTATATGTTAGATCATTTTAAACATTTCTACCACAGTAACAATTTTATTGTATTTTTTGCTAAACACAATGGTGGATTGTTGCATCGAACGCTAAATTAGTTAATACACGAGTGTTATTTATTACACGTTAGATAATTTTAAATAGGGAATTAATCTCTTTTTTGAAAAGAATCTTAATTTGATCCTTGCGTGTCAGTAAACCATATACTAAAAATATAAAAATTTTATACACTCATTAAGTACTATTAAAATTTAATATTTTCAAATTTCGCGCGTAATTAGACGAAGGCGCCGCACGAGTTGTTACTCTGTAGCGATGACGTCAATACGGCATGTAAATAATAAACAAAGCTCTATGTTTGATGCTATGTATTACTATATTCATAATTTAAAAATGAGTTATTATCTTTTATATATAAACAACTAAAAAAGGAATAATAATAAAAATAGTACTTAATACTGACATCGATGTTTTAATACTCCGTAACTCGCCAGAACCAAAGTCGGGATTTGCAGCAAAGAATTTTCCGACCATTAATGCATTTATTTTTGGTAAATTCGTACTATCTCCTTTTACAAAACTGCTTTCCATAGTGTGAATCACGTGCGATTTCAATTTAACTTACGTATTTATAACGTTCTCTTGCATTAAAAAAGCATCCTACAAATTTCTTTTTTTATTGTTTTGCGGCTTTATACGTACTATGATCCATAATGACATTGACACGCATAAGTTTACAGTACCTTATGACGTCACGACATGGCGGCCTATGTTTCGCTCTTGTTTTACGTATAGATTAAAAAAGTGAATACTTTGAAACTAATTTTTATATTATTTTTGTTATTTTATGTACTTAAACATGGTGGTTCCGACTATTTAATGCATAAGCTATCATAGTTATATGCTTTTAGATCTTTTCTAATATAGAGGGAAGTACCCTATTGTAGGAGAGTCATATAGATATACATGATGGATGGACTGTGTGAATTATGATATGTGAAGAAGGGAATGAGTGTCGAAATAGCGAGTGATAGAGGAGTGAAACAGGAAGACATGTAGCGCCGACCCCAAATAAAATTGGAAACAGGGTAAGAGAGAAGAAGATAATTTCAAACATTTCTGAGCAACTTTCGAGATTTCATATAACTTTTCTTCACTGATTTGGATCTAAGCAAAAACTACGCTCTTTGTGATCTTTACAAAAGCGTTTGTAAATAATATAATAAGTAAATATACGTAATAATAATATAAGTAAATAGTGAATTACTAAGTAGTTGAAAGACAAGTCCTTTGTTAATATTTGAAGTAACCTTCTTTTTTAAGAGGGTTAATGCACCTTAAGCACGATGACACCGCGATGGCAAGGCGCGGCCATGTGTGGGTCTCTCCGGTCAGAGAAAACCGGCATACCCACTAAAATCCCCCTGACTTCTCTAGGCCCATACGGGGCACATTGCGGGGTGCGCTTTCGCAATTCTACCACCATGTGCTCGGGGGCCGGCTCGACCTAGGACTGGTCGAGTCACCGCCAAAGGAAGGACTATCCGAGAACCCCTGGACAGTCCCCCAGACAGAGAGACATCACCTCGCGATAGGGTCACAAGGTGAGCATCGCGCTTGCGTGTGCCCGCCTTCGCCTACTTATCAATATTTGAAGTAACCCTAATGTACGAGGAAAATTACATTTTCGCGTAGTTTCTTTCCTCAGATCTCAAACTACTCTCCTAATATATTTCATCCAAACCGAATTTTAAATACGATAGGGGGAGCAAACGAGTAGACAGATCATCTCATGGTAGGTGGTTATTGTCGCCTATAGTACAAGTGGTTCCTGTGAGGTTCGTAGCCTCTGTAGTTCCTACAAAACATGGTGCAAGTTGCCAACTTGTGACATGCAGGTACCCATGCAGATGATCTTTCTTTTTTGCGGGGGGAAACTCTGTTGTGAGCCATGACACCGACAAGGCGCGGCCGCGTGTGGAATTCTCCGGTCTACGGGACCGGCATACCCACTAAAACCCCCCGGTATTCTCTGGGCCCAATCGGGGCGTATGGCAGGGTCCATTTTCGTGACTTAACTACCAGATGCTGATGACCCTAGTATAGGCTCCCTTTTCCCCTTTGGACAGGAGAGACGGAAAATCCTCTTGGATACTACCGTAATAAGGGCAACGGTGATTACGTGCGGCTTAAAACCGGACCGGACCGGGTCGACCGGAATGACCTACCGACTAAGCTCAGCCTTGGTCATAGATCTGGTTTGGATGGCTCACTTATGTCACATACCATTATTAGGGTTTTGTATGCTGACGCGAACAGTTTCACGGCTTCTCCAAGCTTGTTTGATTGTGGACCTTACATATTACGCAATCGAGATTACCTCTGTATGATAACATATCAAGGTTGTTTTCCCATTGGTTGAACGTATCGTTCAGTTATGATAATCTGTCACACATTTTCTGTGTATAGAGAAATTATATAGAGTATATGTTGAATATGTGAATGTTGCGTATTGAGAAAATGTGGAACCATATAGAGCAGATTAGAAACGTGATTGTTGAGTATTGATAAGATATAAATACGTATGTGGAAATATATAGAGCAGTTTAAAAACGTGAATGTTGAGTTTTGACAAATATGACTATTTGGAACTATATAAAGCTGTATGTATATATATAGAGTATGACAATATAATAATATGTTTATTTAGAACTAGCTTTCTGCCCGCGGCTTCGCCTGCGTGGATTTCGGGATTGGGTCTATAGAGGGTTAAGGGTCATAGCTTTTGCCCACGACTACATATGCGCGGAAGTCGGTTTATGGCGCGAAGGTTTTATCGCGCTTCCCGTGGGACTATCCGTTTTTCCGAGATAAAAAATACCGCAAAACCTTGCTCAAGAATCACTCTATCTATTGATGAAAACCGGATGAAAATCTGTGCAGTAGCCTTTAATGCGCATCCCGTGGGATCTGTCCATTTTTCCGGGATAAAAAGTAGTCTATGTTACTCGGGGATAATGTGGCTTTCCAAAGGTGAAAGAATTTTAGAAATCGGTCCAGTAGTTTCGGAGCCTATTCATTACAAACAAACAAACAAATCTTTCCTCTTTATAATATTAGTATAGATTGACAATATATGTCTGTTCGGAACTATACATAGCAGTTGAATATGTGAATGTTGCGTATTGACAAAATGTATATATGTGGAACCATATAGAGCAGATTAGAAACGTGATTGTTGAGTATTGATAAGATATAAATACGTATGTGGAATATATAGAGCAGTTTAAAAACGTGAATGTTGAGTTTTGACAAATATGACTATTTGGAACTATATAAAGCAGATTAAAAGAGTATGACAATATAATAATATGTTTATTTAGAACTATACAGTACAGTAAGAACGGAATACAAAGAATTGGCGAAATCAAATGGAATTTCAACTACAGCAAAATCGAAATAAAATATAAATGAAATAGTTTTGCTATTGTTTAAATATGATACATATCGGATATACACAGTAAGGCGGCAGCCTTTATACGTTGATCTTGAGACGGCTCTTATGTCGCTCGCAATAGCGGCGACTTTCATATTGCAAATGTGTTGCTGACATCATGAAAAAGAAATATCAAGGTCGCGACACATGGAAAATAGGCGTTTATAAATCTATTGTTGTCACGCTGTGTTCGAAATCGTCTGCAGAGTGCGATAAGGACAACAATAGAAAAAAGAATATTCCTCCAAAACTAAACCTGATATGTGCACCTAGAAAATTCTTATTATACGATATTTGATGTTAGTGATGGGTACAGAAAACATTCCTACAACGAGCGATAAGTTGAGGACATCTTAAATCATTCAATAATAAAGTAGTCAATTCTAACAAATTAAAAATCAACTTGAAAAAATATTTGATCTCTCACTACTCTACGGTCTTTCAAGGGCTAAATAATAGGGACAGGCCGCTGTGGTGGATTTATTTTTGCATTTAATTTTAACCCTTCAATTCTTTTTGATTACTGCTGAATCTTACCACTACGAATGAAAATCCTCTTTCAAGTAAAAACTACTAAATGGAAACTTTGCAATTGCAACTGGTGCCCGCGACATCGTCTGCGCTACACGAAATACATATTAATAACATAATAATAATAATAATAAAGGCGTAGGGAAGTGACGACCCCATCGCCCGCTGGTGGGGCATTTAATGCCCCTTGACTGCCATAAATGCCCCATTAGTGCAGTCAGTCTCCCTCAGGGCAGCTTGTGGCGAGCTGTCGGTGAGTTGCGTCACCGAGGGTACCGATGTGCTTCAGGGGGGCGTATGCCACCCGCCTCTGTCTTGCCTTAACCAGCCGGACAGAGTGGAGTCGCAAGAGCAAATGCTCGAAGGGTGGAAGTGTAATAATGTCATAACGCCGACGGCGTCTCGATCGCTGTCGCAGACACACCTCTCTACACCCTTAGCCGTTCACACCAATGTTGCTCTCTTCGCACCAATATTGGTCTGCATTTTTGGAGGGCCCATTTAGTGAGCGGCGAGTCACCACCTGCCATATTTAAATCAATTAGGAGGCTTTGAGAAGGCAGGTGATTGGAGTCTCATGGAGCTGGAGTTCCATAGCCCGGTTTTCATTACCACCTAAATCGAAATGCAATAGGCCACAAACGTTTTGACCACTTATGACAATAGTTTCTGTGCATCTAACTAGGTATAGTCCTTGGCTGCATTTTTCATGGTGAGATAGAGATTAGACCCAGTTGGTACACTCCACGCACACTTTCATTAAATTTCGCTTAAATGGCCTCTACGCGTTGGATCTGTATCCCCGCGCAAGCCTTGTAAAGGACCGTGTCTTATAAAGATACGTGATTTAAGCTACATAATAATAATATTATATATAATAATATTAGCTACTCGAAATACTAATCCTGCGCAGCCGAAGTCGCTAGTATTTAATATTATTTTAATGGAATAGGTAAATATAAAAAATATACCGACAGAATATAAAAAGGAGAAAAAAAATTAAGTGATTCTTTCAACATAGGCCGGAGCCATTTGGGTGTACCGTGCCTCTTCTAGCGCATAATGCTCTTTATAGGGCAGCGCTGACTGCTCCTCTACTGTCCCATCAGTCTTATTAGCTCATTAGGGAAGGTATATGAGCGTTTAATTCTTGTTCGCCTTAAATAGCATCTCGCTTCTAATGACATCATTATCCCCGAGCAGTTTGGCTTTAGAGCTAAGCACTCATGTCCCCAGCAAGTAGGCCGTATAGTAGAATATATACTAGACGCGTTTCACCCTCGCGGAACCCGCGGAGCCTCGCGGAACTGGAATAAAATGGTAGATAATTGCTTGATCAGTAATGGTTACAAAAGGTCAAAAATAGAGCCATGTATGTATATAAAAGATAATAACAAATGTAAGATCATTGTTACAGTGTATGTCGATGACTTCTTTATTTTTCCAACGATAAAACTGAAACTAAGAGCTTGGAACAGATTTTATCTAATGAGTTTAGCATTAAAGACTTGGGTGAAGTTAAACTATGTCTTGGAATGAATGTAAACTTCAACAAAGATAAAGGATATGTAACTTTGAGCCAGGAAACTTATATTGATCAGTTATTGAGCAAATTTAATTTAAGTGATTGTAAGGATGTTGATACACCTATGGAGATCAAATTGAATATAAGTAAAGGTGAAGTAGGTGTAAATAATTATGTGCCCTACAACTAATTGGTAGTTTGATGTACTTGTCAGTCTTAACTAGGCCAGATATTAGTCTATACTAATATTATAAAGAAGTAAAGTTTGTGTGTTTGTATATTTGTATATTTGTTAAATTGTAAGGGGTAATCTCAGGATCTACTGAACCGATTCTAAAAATTCTTTCAGCAATAGAAGGCCACGTTAATGCTGAGTGTCATAGGTTATATAAAAACCGAAAAATAAAAAAGGTTTTTACGTGGTAGTCCGTTTTGCAAAGTGAATCGGAGAAACAAACAGGCAGCGGACGGCGCGCGATGGCTTCGGGTTTAATTCGGATCGCGTTCGTGCTCGCTTCGGGGATTATTAATATTATGCCCAACGAAAGTGGGCACGGGTCAGCTAGTTATTCTATAAGTTTATTGAGTCAATTTAATAATTGCCACACTAAACAGCATTGGGGATATGCAAAAAGAATATTAATGGCCGTTTTCACCAACCTTGTCTTAGCTTAAGTGACTCCTAAGAGACATGCTGTCTCACTCTTTTCAGTTAATATAAAAAGTGACAGCATGTCACTTAGGAGTCACCTAAGCTAAGACAAGGTTGGTGAAAACGGCCATAAGATATCTTAAAAGAACTAAATCTTATGGAATACAATATTGTAAGGATGGTAACTCAGAAATAAGAGGCTATGTGGATGCTGTTGGGCTTCTAACTCTGAAGATAGGAGATCATATACTGGATTGTGTTTTCTGTTATCTGATGGTGTAATATCATGGGAATGTAGGAAACAGAAATGTGTAGCTCTCTCCAGTACTGAAACGGAGTATATTGGTTTAACTGAGGCATGTAGAGAAGCATTATATCTTAAGGAGTTACAGTAAGAAATAACCAATAAGATATACACAATATGCATATTTAATGATAACCAAGGCGCACAGAAGCTGAGTGCAGACCCAGTCTATCACAAACGTACAAAGCATATTGATGTCAAATATAATTTTTGTCGTGATTTAGCAAAAGATAAAATTGTTAAAGTGCTGTATGTGCCAACAGCTGATATGCCAGCTGACATTTTAACGAGAGAGAGAGAGAGTGTATGTTCAGCAAAGCATTATAAATTTATATTGATTCTTGGCATAGTTTGTTTAGATTAAAATTGTATTTATCTGTAATGTAATAGTGGATATTGCGATAAGTAGGGGTGTTATTTTATGTCTATTTTGTATCGACAATATCATTCTATTTCTGCCAGTATCGTCATCTATCTTTAAGTATCTAAGTATCAGGAATACAGATAACCTGACTACAAACTTTCAAAAGGCTCTTTCCGAGATAAGAACCACGTCCAAAGTTATAAGAGGAAAATTCTGTCCATACCTACAGATGTATTCTTAACACACGAAAATTACATTTTATATAATTCTGATGGTATCCTCAGATCAAAGGTTAAGTCCCAGCATATTTCAGCGACATTGCATGCTCTATACAATGCGTACGAGCACAATGCTTCTACTATCATACAAAAATCTATTCAAATGACGTGTATAGATAAGTAGTGACTGGAAATGATCCCTCCCATAGATAAGGTAGCTGCGTCTATAGATCTCATATTTATTCATTCAAAACTACCTATTGAAAAGTGTCAAAAATTTGCATAGACAACATTTGTTAAGGCATATACCTACATAACTCAACAACGTGAATATCTTCGCATTTAATCTATTGAACGCGAAAATAGACATTACCTTTTTGCTGTTTAGGGAGGTTTTGCAATTTCATTTCAAAAAAGATATAATGTTTTTTTCCCTCTAGATAAAAAATAAAATAAATATTTCCTACACTCACACCAATTAGCCTAGCCCAAATTAAACTCGAAGGCTTGTGTTATGGGATCTGAGGTAAGGGATATATATATATATCCCTTACTTACTTATATTATCCATATCAAAAAGACACTCATGAGTAAAGGTTATTATAAAGTAAGTGACTATCTTAATGATCACACTATTTGGGAATAGGGACACTATTAATAGAGCTATGTTTGGTAACAACATTATTTATAATATTGTATTATTTTATATGTGTATGTAAACATACATACGACTGTAATCGTATTAGGTATGAATGTATCTTATACTATATTGTATTTTTATATTATATTTTATAATTATTAACATTGAAAAGAGGAGATAAAAAATAGACCTTCAGAGTTTCTTGCCTGTTCTTTTCGAGAAGGCTCTCCCAATTTCCGAACAGCCCCCTATTCACAACTGTCGGGCCACGGATTCTATTCGGAAAGTAACGTCCCATCTCGCTTTAATGTGTGGCAAAAGTAAGTGACAGGTATAGAAATTCCGTGATTCGATTATTTTCCGACAGTTGTGAATAGGGGTGCTGGTGTCGAGTCAATATATTTTTTCTTTTTTTTTTTCCTTATTCGTACGTACGGACAAGGTTTTTGTTTTTTTTTTTATTTAAGCTTTTTTTTTATTTTGTTTGTTGACGTCAATAAGTGCCTGTAAAGGTCTATGTTGAATAAATATTATTTTGATTTTTTTTTTTGATTTGGTAGAAATATATATGTATATTAACAACCACGACTAAGGTGCAAATGCTCGCACAAACATCTGGCCCCACTGGGATTCGAACCCGGGACCTCAGAGATAGCGACACCTTGAAACCGAAACAGAGGTCGTCAAAGAACATACGTAATATACGAACGACTTCTAATTCTATGCCCTATGTAATAAAGGCAAATTTTGATTCTTTGACTGCATTCCTCTAACATATTTGGATACTGGCTCGCACCTTTTCCCATTGGGTGTAGGCAGAAATCATTTTCCATTTGCTAGTATCCAAACAGACTTCCCTAGCTTTCTCAATTATCATTATTTAATATTTTTCACATCTTGAATTTCAAAATCCATCGTCATTATTATTATTTATTTTAATGACGAGCTGTGTGTATAAAGTGTCTTCATAATGTGATTGTTCATTCAATGGAATATTCAACATTTTGTTTCCCTTTGTAAATTAAATGGCGTATCATTAAAAAGTGTTCAATTACAATAGAACAAATGGTAAACATTATTGTGAGTCTTTATAAAATTTGTCCAACAAGCTTAAAGCATCTTGGTATTTTTTTTTTTGTTTCTTGTAAACATCTCATTAAGTAGACAATTTTTATTAATACCTCATCAAAGTTTAAGATTTTTCATGCAATAAATCTTAAATTTTATTTAATATATAAGGGGTCATCCATAAATTACGTCACACGAATTTCGTGATTTTTTGCCCCTCCCCCCGTCCTTGTCACAGCTAGTCACATTTGTGAGACTCCCCCCCCCCCAGTGTGAAGTCACAAATTTTGAAATTATAGAAATTATTGAATGCTAAAAGCGGATTCGAAATCAGATTTATTTTCATTTTAAAAAATTTACATCAAATCAATTAACAAAACAAAAAACGATTACTTATATTAAATAAGTATATGGTCATTTCATGATTATCTTATTATATTTTTCAAAATCACCTACTATTAGAAAAATAGTACGTTTCGAGAGTACCCCTATTAATAGATAGAAGAAGATATTATTCCTTTATTTATTTATGAGAGTATAAAGACTTTACAATAAAACTTAATATTTACAGCACTTTTCATACTAATAGTAATAATTTAAAGTTTGTGGTTTAACAGTTAGCTTATTTGATTTAATATAGATTTTGTAATGTGACGTCACGAAATTTAAGATCCCTCCCACCCCTTGTCACACAATGTCACACTTCGTCAACCCCCTCCCTCCTCCTAACCGTGTGACGTAATTTATGGATGGCCCCTAAGTATATTTTTTAATAAAGTCCCATTGATAATCATACATTACAAATACATTCTAGATGGTTCTAGATGTAACACTCTCACATAGACTTCAAAATAATTGTAATTGTGTGAGTATTGAGACTTAGTTCCTGCATAGAACATTGTAAACTATGGAATTTTTATAATAATATTCTTATGTAATCTTTTTGTATAAAGGTCTGTTACTAAAATATATTTATTAAGTTCAGTCCATTACAGGAAGCTGTCGGAGAACAAGTGTAAAATATAAGAAAAGAAACTCCAGTTTATTTTTAAAAATACTCAATTTATTTAAAAGGTTTTCGCTTTGTTCAATAGATAAGTTGTTCAGAATCACACAGAAGATAACATTATTTTATTATAATATATATATTCGAATTAAGTACATATAGATAGATATATGATTTCTAATATATAAAGGTAGATCCAAATCAAAGCTCGTAACTTTTAAGAGAATTTCTACTTTCGCACCAAACATTTAAGGTGTATTATGCCTAATAGCGGACCTTACTAAGGTATTTTAGGATAACCACCTCATCACCAACAAGTCATCATCGCAGCTGCAAATACCAATAACATTGTATTGTCACAGAGACAATGATAAATTATTGATGAAGATAGTTTAAGTGTTATAGATAAAAAATGGAAAACTCGATTTCTTTGAAACAATTACCGGTTATTCCTTCACATATATCTGGGGTTATCTCGACATTAACTTGGCGAATGGCGTCAAAACGACGACCTTGAACAATCCATGTCATCGGTGTGATTATAACTTCCTCCAAAGTCTATATGTTGCTAGCGAATTTTTGAGAAAAACGACTATTAAGACGTGTTACTAAAAAAATAGTTTTTGACTGAACTGTCAATATTACCATTGCTAATATAGAAAACTCGAATTGGACCAGCCTTTAAAAAAAATTGCAACCAACTAATACACAAAATATATAGGTATAAGCAGTGAATTTAATTTTAAACACAAATAAATATAACATTAATAAATATCAAATACATATACAAAATTGATAAAAATTTTTGTTTCGTTAACGAGTGCCTTAAACATTCCTCCACTAAAACTTAATACAACAGTACAACTAATTCGTCAATGAACCTATATCGAAATATGGTCTCTATACTCTGGCTGCAGATCTTCAGTAGTTCCTCGTTCTGATGCTTGTCGGCTCAACATTCCAGATGCAAGGAGCACTAAGTTACTTAATGGCCTTGCGACTGCGACAACGCAAGATGCATCGAGAATGTTGCGCCGTTGATTCCGCTGTTGGAAAGTGTACACAACACAACATGTTGTATATACACAATACACGAGTACCAGTACACAATAGTCAAAAATTAATGATGAAAATATAAACCAGTCTTAACTAATACAGTTTTCGATCAAAAAAGTATGTTTAACATTTTTATAGTATATATTTAGAGAGAGAATGTTCGTCAACCAGGATTTAAACACGGGTTTTTCATTAGTATATATTTCCTCCATAGACTGGGTGCTTTTATTTTATTGTCCTCATTTAGGTTATTTTCTAGTTTATGTAATAATAAGTTTCGCCACTAATCCTCACCTGTACAATTACATAATATTACAATTTACATACTAAATTGTTTTTTTTCCAACTGCCACAATTAAAATTAAACAATAAAAGCAACACGGTTATACTTTATAAACCTAGATCATTACACAACAGATTCTAGAATAGGCATTTAAAAATAAAAAAAGAACTGTTAACATACATTACTGCGCACACGCAACTGCGCCATTAAAATCCTCGCGAAACAATCGCTAGAAACGACTGTCATCTGATTATGTAACTCTGTTGCTGACAATTGTGATTGACATTGACAGATGCTGCAGTCACATTGCTGGTCGACGAAAATAATTGTCACATTGAATCTTAAGTAAAGCAGCAATGTTACTGCTTTATTTCAATAAAAATTGATATCGACAGTTAACACAATGAGGGGGCTGGACTGTAGGCCTACCACGCTCTCTTAAGACAAGGATAAAAGCGAGATGGCGCTATATGCTGCAAGAGCGTTGTCTGTTTCTATATAGTTTTAACCTTACTTTAAGCGGTCATGGTACGGCCTTTGGCCTACTTATTGAGTGATTACTTACTGATAATAATCCATAATGATTAGTTTACGGGGACGATGTTATTATCGAAACAACCGACCAATTTGTATTGTTCATAATAAAGAGTTAAGCGGAAACATCAAGGTCGCGACAATTGAACGGACATGTATAAAACCGTAGAGTGCGATAGGGACAACAACAGTTCGAACAGAAGACAAAATCAACGTTTAGTAGTTCTTTATTTCTCCAAAATTAAATAGATTTAAACACTTTTATCAGTAAGATATGAAGATAAGTTTCTGTATTATCTTGTTCCTTTTTTAAAATAGTTACGTAAAAAATATTTGTTATATATCTGAACATACCGAATAATCTGGCTATATTATAGCTATTTGAAAATTTATATTGCTGTTATTAAGTTTAAAAAAAAAACGGAAAACACCAATGTGGAATAAGGAAAAAAATACAAAGGATCAATCCTTTATATGGAAAATATTCCGCACGGCGTTCTCCAGAGATGGATTTTAATTGACAAAATAATAGGACTAACGTTAAAAATTTAAGTTATTTTCCAAATCATTCGAATTATTAAGTTTTACCGAGATATATTTCACCGCCATATCATAAAATTGTGTTCAAGCAAAATAGCTTCTAATAAGTTAACAGCAACTTATATAGGAAAGGAAATCTTTATAAATTTGCAAAACCAACAAAAATCCGCATATTACCACGTGATCTGTCTGTCGTTCTAAAATTAAATTGTACACGCCAGTATCAGACGCTTGATATAAATCATTCAAAGTTTTCAACAAAGCCTGCGCTGCCACAGCGCCATCGATCCAAACGGAGTAGACGCAACGTGCAATGTACCGAATCTAGGTCAGCTGGAGCGAGGGGTACGGGGCGGCCCTGCGATTGGCGGCCCTAATGCTGCGTCGGAAATGCTCGTCGCTCCTATTGGCGGCGGCCTGACGCATGCGCCAAAAAGGTGAGTAACGATTGGCCTGATTCGACTGGCCCGCGTGATAATTTAATAGGTCTGAAACGTAAATGCATTAAGGCGATAATATAGACAATACCATAATAAAAAGAGTACCATAATTGTTTCTGTACTATTCAAAATTACTCTGGAAACGAACATTCCGACTCTAAACTACAATGACATTATCAACAGATATTTTCCAATTAAGTTACAAGATGTTATATTGTAGAAAAAAAAAGATTAATCATGACATAATTTGACGGAATACGTCATGCTCTCATTTGACAGATGTCAAATCAATATGAATGTCAATTAGTTATTACTTCATAAACATGTGTTATGCCTCTTAATACGGTAACATGACAGTGGATGATGTAACAGGTCTACGTTAGATCTTCGGTTCTTCGTGGTGATGACGTCAGCGATGAGTGTGCATAGGGCCCACCCACCATTCGACAAGACTGAGGCTCAAACGGCACCAGTCAAGCCGAATGAAGGGCACACCCTACGCTTTAACTTCAGGCTTTTGCGGTCTTCTCTTCTGTTGGATCTTGCGAAGTTGCCAGCTTCAACCCCCATACTTATTTAACATTCTTACAATTTTACAATTAAAACGACTTAACAAAAAGAAAGCAATTCAATTCAAGAGACAGGATGAAATGTCACTACTAGAAAGAGACATATTTTTGATACTATATATTATAAATAATTATATCTATAATTGTTACACAAATATATTTTCTATACAATATTTCCATAGAGACGAACTACGTCTTAGAAACGGGGCGATGACGTCATTCCTTATGGAGCTAAAATAGTCAGAACAGAGGAAATACATATAGATCTATCCTCTATCACCACTTACACAAGCGAATTATATTCAAATAGAATTAATATTTAACTAATGAAAACCATAAACTAGCTTTTTTTTATTTTGTAAAGACATTATTACAATTTTAAGTAGGTCATTGAATTAATATGCTTGGATGTGGGAACTGGCCCGAAAGCACGCCGAGCGCGATACATTTGAACGTTTCGCCCGAAACTTAACATTCTTCATAAACTTTTATTTATATCTCGAAAACTGCGGAGTTTCTATTCCTGTATCAGCTCGTTTCAGATTCTACAGAAAATGTATAAGGCACGGATTCGTTTGAACAAAAATTCCATCACATATTCAGGAGCAATTATCAAACACTACGAACAAATTTATATAATTTTACTAGTAAATACAAAGTAATCGACTTGTCAATGTTTTATTTGAATCGTCAAAGATTTATATTGGCACCATATGAACGCTGTTCACACAGAAATTACAAAGCACACAATAGAACAAAGAGAATTTAGCCAACATGGCATTGAAAGATTAAAAACACGTCATTACATAAATTCGGTACTAATTTTTATCACAGGAAATCTCGTGCAATTCGAAATACAAATATGTAATTTCAAAATTCGAATACGGCTGTCCTATGATGTCAGAACAGCAGCACTGGAAAATAGTTATGTATTAACGTCTAAATTCTTACGCACTGACGTAAAAAAAATTCCACGAGTACTACTCGGAAGCACTGACACAGTTTTTAATCTGTTTGTATGTTTCAGCCGACGCCGCGGTTGAGGACCGCGTAGGTTGGCGTCTGAGCGCGCACTGACTGAGGGACTGAGCGAGGCCGAATGGCGACTGCGGGTCGCTCGCGATGTAGGCTACGTGCACAAAGGTGGCATCAATGATGAGTACATAATATACTTAGCTCTATGTACTCGCCTTCCGTTCGCATTGCGAATTCTGCATACAGGCCTAATTAGTATGAACGTGGTCGTTTAATCGAATCTGTATCGATTAATTGAAAAAGACGAATTTGATGTACGATTTTCTATAACTATACTGGCTTGAAGCTAGTATGTAGTTTGTTACAAATTAATATTGAACTCTAATACGTTTGATATTAAGTTGAAGATTGGTTAAATAAACCTGAGAGATTTGAATAGCCACCAGATTACCCGTGCTATGATTACTGAGATCGTAACGCCATAACTTGAGAACAATTTTTTTATTTACACCAACTTTTATATTTGAATACTTTGTCGAAGGAAAAAATTAAGAACTTTGTGCGTATTGTTTTCCAAGATTTGAGAAAACTTATTGTGTATTTCACACTAATAAGACAGGACAACGTTTTTAGTAGTTTTTACCACAGATTAGTAATTAGTAACTGCAAGGAAGACGTTTTGAAATTGTGATTGATTTTAAATATCGAAGAATGTGGTAATTAAAAAATCTGCAAACGGCATTCATTTATCAACACAATCTTGTTGATATTGTCTATATACATACTGTTTATTATAAGGATAGTGTATGATAATTAATTAATTACTCCTCAGATTATCTAACGAAAGAGTTTGATTATCATATTCATGATTCGAGAATTTATACATTTAAATTAAGAACGCGGAGAAACATTTGAAGGCTTGTAACAAAAGCAATGGGATACACTCTTCCTTCTACAGGCTCTGTGCTCCGACATATTCGACATTGTGGTTAAATTTTTACTTGTTAAGCTAATTTTTAATTAGGGAGACTTATTAATATTTTATTAATAAAGCGATTGTTTCTACTAAGTCTGTGTTTTAATTGACATCTTTCGTTCTTCAATCATTATGTACAGTCAGTGCCATAAGAATTTAGGCTAATCATCATGACATGATTAAAATCGGACATACAGAATTTTACCTAGGCAACCAAACTTATTATGTTGGTATAAAAATTCCGTGTATTAAGAATAGTTAAGAATCTTTGCAATTAAGTCATTCAATGGTATCTAAGTATACAAAAAGGTCAAAATGTGCTAAATTTCGAATTTTTTAATATATTATTTTTTTACAGGACTGCTATGTTGTAGTACTTCGAAACTGTCAAAAATTTTCGTTTCTCCAAAGATAATTTACTAGCAAAAAAAAAAGAGTTTTGGCAACATCCCGCCTTCTAGTTTAAATATGTCATGTCATGTTACTGGACATTAAAGATTATTTTTCTCACATGAGGTACTCTTTATTCTTGCTTAGATTCTAGTAACTATTTATTTGCTTAGATATCTATATGAACACTGCGGCGGCAGCTTTTTAGTATTGTAACAATGTTGCCAACTGTTAAGTCCTAAACTGAGTTGACTACAGCGCCATCTAGTTTCGTTGCTTGGAAACACTTTCATTTAATCAAATGTAGCAAATTCCATAGTAAATTCGGTTCAAAAACCGATATTAGTATAAATATATAGATTTATGACACCGAATAAGATTTAAATAGAGCTAAGAGCTGGCCAATCAGAGAGCAGGATTGTGCGATAACAGCATGGCGCCGCTATAGATTTAACGTCAATGTGTCATCCAGTTTTTAGCAGTAGTTGTCTTGAATTACGTAACCTTTTTGTGGGTAAAATTCTAGTTTAAACAAGAGCAAGTAAAGGTAAGGCTAATAAGAAAAGAAAACCCCGTGAATTGCTAAATTTGTTAAAACAAAAAAGGTTTGTCATATGCCCATATTTTCGTATTGAAAATGTATTAGAATGTTAGCATTTATACAAATAGTTTGTGTTTTTTAGTAAATTTGACGGCTTTTCTTGGTGAAAACTTGGTTATAAAATACAGGATACTAGTTTTTCGACCGCGTTATATCAGATTTTCCGTAGCGAAAATTATATGGCCCGTCCCCGGGTCTATTAATCTATCGCCATATTGATTTCCCCTAATTACAACAAACACGTCGAGATGTAATCATTAGATATTCCTTGTCTAAGAGTCTCAAACTATCTATCACCTTTCATTAAAAAAAAAGTCATACAGTAGTTTTTGAGCCTATTGAAATTCAAAAACTTAAACCCCTTTTTTTACAAAGTTTGAATGTCGCTTTATTTGTAATTAATCAAAATCAAGTTCTAATGAGTAAAATGAGTTTCCTATATATAAACCCCTCACAACACTGTGCTCTGCTGTGTACTAAATTTCATTTAATAAAATCCATTCAGTAGTTCTGGCGTGAAAGTGCGACAGACAGACAAGATTTACTTTAGCAATTATATTTCCTTACTAAATTATCTGTACATAGACAAAATTATTGTTTTGTGACTTACTGAACATTTGATTTTAGTTGCCTTTAGACTTTATAGTTCTCATATATTGACCACGCTGGATGCATTCCAACAACATACTTACATTCGACTTGGAAGATATAAATGCAATAACGCTCATCAGATCATTTTGGCAAAAATGAAAACATCAAACTGTTTCCAAGCAACGGAACTAGATGGCGATAGTTAACTCATTGTTGGTTAGTACTTTTACCGGTTTCAAGGTGTCGCCCTCTCTGAGGTCCCGGATTCGGATCCCGGTGGGGGCAGATGTTTGTGTAATGAATACTAGCATTTGTACCTTAGTCTTCATAGGCTTCAGCAGAGGCTTCATAGCATTCATAGCATAGCATAGGTCCGTAAAAAATAAACCTTTATGTCTATTCGTTACCCTAGATCTCATAACACATGCCTTATAGTGTTTACTTTGGCCTTTTTTTTGAGGGGAAATGCTTCTTATGCACCGTGACACCGCGCTGGAAAGGCGCGGCCGTGTGGGGCTCTCTAAACCCCCCGGTGTTATTAATTATATAAGGGTTAATTTAATTATTAATGTATGTTAGGATAGCATATTATTATTAGATTAATTAATTTTATTGTATAAAGTATTGAAATTAAGTGTATTGTTAAATGGTTGTATGTAGGTATATATTAGGATAGTTATTAGATAAGAAAGTACTATTGTCAGATAAGTAAGTGCTGCGCAACTCACGTTAATGTTAAGTCACGGAATAGTATTATAAGATAATTTGACGCTGTACGTACAGTACGTAGTAGATCCAAACGAGGACAGTTTTAAAAAAGGCACGGACTACGAGTCCGTGGAGTAAACATATATGACGACCTCCATAGTCGAGTGGATAATACACCGGTTTCAAGGTGTCGCCATCTCTGAGGTCCCGGGTTCGAATCCCGGTGGGGGCAGATGTTTGTGTGATGAATGCGAGCATTTGTACCTTAGTCATGGATGTTGATATATATTTCAATAAAAATTATTTATATATGTATAATATATGTATGTCTATCCGTTACCCTAGATCCCATTGCACAAGCCTTATAGAGCTTAGTTTGGGCTAGGCTAATTGGTGTAAGTGTAACAAATATTTATTTATTTATATATATAAAAAAAACCCCCGGTGTTCGCTAGACCCATGCGGGGCAGCCCATGTGCTCCGGGGCATAGTGCTTACTTTGGCCTAGGGTAATTGGTTTACCCTAGGCCAAATACGTATTGTAAGAAATATTTATTTTAGATGCAGCATATACTAGCAACATTGTTATAACGGGTCGGGATACTCTCATATACTTAGATACACCTGGTCTGTCAGTTTATGTCAGAAAAATTATCCTTAATCTCAAGTAATAGAGTATTGTTTTGACCGACGTATCATTTGTTTTCTATCTTTACCAGGACCCAGTTAGGCCCCTAAACAAAGAATCATTTGCGTTCGATTCCAACTTAGAATCATTACCATATATTTCGTTCTAACGAAATGAATGCGAATGTCATTTGTGCTCTTTGGCGATTTCATAATAAACTCAATAATTTTGCCATGAACTCTATTTTTTGTTACAGTACAGTCGGCAACACGTGACAACGTTTAAACAACTAACACAGCTTCTAATACGTAGGGAATAAAGGCGGACCCAAGGTCTACATGTGCAATAGGCAGAGAGCACAGACAGACCGACTCGTGCACCGCATTACACAATAGTTCCGCTGGCTCGTGATCACCAAACGTGAAAAAGTGAAAGCCATTATGATGGCCAAGTTACAATCCACTACGAGGGCTGTGTTGACGACTTGTTAACAGTGTTTCAAGCAGTGTTGGGCAATGTTTGGCTTGCCCAATGATTCATGATCAATCATAACAGTACCAAGCAGTGTTGGGTAATTGTAGGTTTGCCAAATGAATGGTTAGAGCAATCCTGATTTATAAACTACTAACTTTCTGCCCGCAGCTTCGCTCGCGTGGATATCGGGATTGGATCAATTGAGGGTTAAGGGTCATAACTTTTGCCCACGGCTACATATGCGCGGAAGTCGGTTTAGGCGCGAAGATTTTATCGCGCTTCCCGTGGGACTATCCGTTTTTCCGAGATAAAAAATACCGCAAAACCTTGCTCAAGAATCACTCTATCTATTGGTGAAAACTGCATGAAAATCTGTGCAGTAGTTTTTGAGCGAAGCCTTTATTGCGCATCCCGTGGGATCTGACGATTTTTCCGGGATAAAAAGTAGCCTATGTTACTCTTCATCCCTTCAACTATCTCCACGTAAAAATCACGTCAATTCGTCGCTCCGTTTTACCGTGAAAGACGGACAAACAGACAGAGACACTTTCCCATTTATAATATTAGTAGTATGGATACAAGAGTGTGACGTCACAGACCGATATAATCAAACGACTGAATATTTATTGAATTTAACCCCCGTAACGTGAACCATAAGCGATAAAGCGGCTATCATGCGATATAGCCGCCATCTTGAAATTAATCCTTTGTATATTGACAAATCGCTCACTCGGAATCTTGGTAATCATACTATAATAGAAAAACGTAAGTTTTTGTATTAGAAAAGACCTTGACACACGTTTCAATGTTGTAATAAAATCGCATTGTTCTGTTATTCACCACACCTTGACCTAACATTTGAAATACGTTTACTTTGTGATTTCTATTAAGCCACTGCAGAAGTTCTTGAACACGAGTGAACTTCTAAACGGTTCTTTAATATTTTTTCTAATCTTTATACAGTGGACCTCGGGTAATCCGGCCCCCACTGTAATTCGTCATGGTCTATTATTTATTATTGAATACATATATATTCGCTAATGCACGATTGAACAAAGAAATAGGCGTGCGCCCATTTCAGGACCCGTGTTGGCCATGAAAGCTAAATATTTTTATAAAGAAATAATAAAAAAAATATGATTTTGTGGCTGGCAAAGGATGGCTAGAACGTTTCAAAAGTGACGCCTTTTGGCAACGTTTAATGACTATTACAGGAAACTTTCTAACGATGCTTCCTGTATAAGTCATTTAAATTTAGATTTTTGCAAAAGGTGAAAGATTTAAATCTTCACCAGTCAACAATGTACATATACGAGGGGAGGTCAAAAAGTTCGCGGAATGACTGGGAAAAAGATAAAATGATACATTATGTTATTTTTCCTTTTCAATATATTCCCCCTTAACACGAATACATTTTTCGGATCTGGCATATAACTTATTAATACCGTCGAAAAAATAGGTTTTGTCTTGGGCGTCAAAATACGCCGAAATCGCCGACTTGACTTCATCATCGTCTCTAAATTTTTTTCCACGCAGCTCTTTCTTCATCTTTGGGAATAAATAAAAATCACTAGGGGCCAGGTCTGGACTGTAGGGTGGATGGCGTAGTTGTTCAAAACCGCATCGATGAATGGCAGCCGTCGCAACATGACTCGTGTGAACGGGCGCGTTGTCGTGCAAAAGGAGTACACCTTTTGTCAGTTTTCCTCTTCTTTTTTCTTTAATAGCTTCTTTTAATCGGTCCAATAGGGAAGCGTAGTACTCTTCCGTTATAGAAACACCACGTTCTTTATAATCGATCAAAAGAATACCTTCAGTATCCCAAAAAATAGTCGCCATGATCATTCCGGCCGATTGCGACACTTTAAATTTTTTAGGGGGTGGTGTGCCTTTTTTGTGCCACTGCATCGACTCAGGCTCATAGTGGTGAACCCAAGTTTCATCACCGGTTACAATTCGGGCCATAATTTCTTCCCTATCTTCTCCACAGCGGTCCAAAAACTCGCGGGAACAGTTGACGCGCTCACGTTTTTGCAGCGGCGTGAGCATTCTCGGGACCCACCTTGAACACACTTTACTCATGCCAAGATGTTGATGAAGAATATTTAAAATTGTGGTTTCTGATACCCCAACTGATGCTGCAAGTTGTTTCTTCTTCAACCTTCCGTCTTCCAATACAAGTTTTTCAACTTTTTCAATGATTTCCGGCGTAGTGGCCTCAATGGGCCGTCCAGGTCGAGGATCATCTTCAATTGACTCCCTTCCTTGCTTGAAAAGGCCGTGCCATTTGTAAATCATGGTTTTACCAGGAGCAGAGTCTCCGTAAACAGCTAACATCTCTTGCAAAATAGTTTGAGGCGTTTTTCCTTGTTTGGTGAGGAACTTTACGACGGCGCGATGTTCAATTTTCTCCATAGTGGCTAGTTTGTTCCCGATTTACTTGTTTACTCGTTTGTAACTCGAAAGCTAATGACCCAATTAGGCTAGAAATTGGCATATATAGTAATTATGAGTTACTCAAGTAGCGGCTACCTGGAGGAGCGACCTCACCCCCGCCAACCCCGCCATTCCGCGAACTTTTTGACCGCCCCTCGTATGTAATATAAAGAATCTTATCACTGGATCTGTAATTTGTCGGATTACAAGGTACTCTTTTGTAAAAAATTCGACACTGCCATGCAAAATGATTGTCGGACTACCGGGGGTACACTGTATTATAATTTACCATCACCATTTACACTTATTGTTTTGTTTAAGAACCGGATGTGAATGAGCGAGGAGGGATTTGACACATACTCTCAACTCGTCACCGAGCAATCGTACTTCAAGAGATTTTTCTATCGTTATAAAAAGTTAGGGGTCTTGTTAAGTTGGGCAGTTACATGTTGACGTTGAGACAGCTCTTATGTCAATTGCAATAAAGGTGGTTTTTGTAGTGCTGTCTTTTAATCAGAAAGCCCGGGTACTTTTCAGTCTCTGAAGGAAAACATCATGAGACTACTTGCATACACTTGTGAAGAAATTCAAAGGCCTAAGTCGAGCAGTCCACAACGAGAAAACGTAATTGTGTAAATCTTAATCGCCCTAACATCGCACTACCCTGACTATGGCCGTTATGCTGATGATGAAATGTAAAGCATCACATGTAGAGATGAAACGGATAGTGATTTGGCCGGATACCGGATATTCGGCTAACTACGAGGCCGGAGCGCCGGATATCCGGCCACGGACGCATTCGGCGTGATCGGCATTCGGCCGGCACGACTCGCGGCGTTCGGGTGTAATCGCTCATGTCAGGTTATATGCATTTGTTTATTCCATTGTTTTTCTTTCTATTTAACTTGTCGATTATTAAAAAATGTCAGTATCAAAAAAAAGATCGCCAATTTGGCAATATTTTGATTTAAAAAGTGACGATAACAAGTACGCGTCATGTTTATTGTGTCACGTTGAAATTTCTCGCGGTGGTGAAGGAAAAAAGGCAGGTATGTAAGTTTTAGAGGTTATGTTTTTGCTTCAATTTTAATGCGAGAATACTCTTATATTTTCAAACTTATTTTGTTAATAAACAAACATACTACTTAGCAGTATTCTTAAATTAGTTATTTCGCTGGTCATTCATTTCATTTTAATTTTCATTACTACTACTACAATCTCAATTTGAAATTTAAAATTTAATTTTTTTCTAAACGATATTTTATTAATGCAAGCTTCAGACTTCAGTTTATTTATGCATATTGTGAATGGGTAGGTACTAGGTACAATATTTTAAAATACGTTTCTTTTTCATTCATCAGGTACGTCTGCCATGAGTAATCATTTAAAGTCCAAACATCCACAGGAGTCTAGATTGATAAGTACAAGTAAAACTAGCGAAATTTCAAGACCAATTACGGTTTCACAACGTGCCAATCCCAGCCCAATTGCTCCTTCTACAACTGCAGAAAAACAGCTAACACTGTCGGAATCGTTTGAAAGAAAATTTCTTTGGGATGTGAATGATGCCAAAGCCAAAAAGTATCATTATTTAATTGCAGAAATGATTGCAATAGATAACGAGCCGTTCAGTATTGTAGAAAAGGTTGGGTTTAAAAGACTTTTAGAACAAGCGCTACCTCGTTATGAATTACCAAGTCGCACTTATATATCTCAAAAAATTATTCCAGACATCTACAATAGAATTCGCGACAAAATAAAAGCAAACATTTCTAAAGCTATTGCAATTTCTGTTACGTCTGATATTTGGACCTGCCTGCACAATAGTTCCAGTTTCCTAAGTTTCACAGCCCATTGGTTGTCTCCGGAATTTCAGCTGAACCACGGCGTTCTTGCTATAAAACCGTTTTCAGGATCACACACAGGTGAAAATATAGCAAACGAACTGAACGCTATAGCTGCTCGCTGGGATATTGAGAAAGATAAAATTCACTTACTAATCCATGATAGTGGAGCTAATATGGTGAAAGGAGCTCGAGTTGGAGAGTATCATTCCGCTAGATGTTTCATACATTCGCTTCAGCGAGTTATTGATAAGTCAATGAAGGTCCAGGCTGAGCTATTAGAAGTGATTGCTACTGGTAGACGTCTAGTAACTCATTTCAATCATTCAGGTTTGGCACAAGAAAAATTACTTGCAATTCAAAAGGAGTTAAATTTGCCGCAGCATCAGTTAGTGCAGGACATCAACACGAGGGTGAATTCTACCTACTACATGGCTGTACGCTTGGTGGAACAAAAAAGGGCTATCTCTCTTTATGTTGTTGAACATGAGACACTGACTAATTTGACGATACAACAGTGGGGTCTGTTGGAGCAGTGCATAAACCTTTTAAAACCATTTGAAGAAATAACAAAAATTACAAGTTCTGGCGTTTCCTGTATATCCGAAGTGATACCACACGTTTATGCACTAAAAAAGTATTTGGATAAAACCGAGACAGCACAAAGAACACCAGACTTAGCACGTTTAAGAGCCTCCTTGAAAGCTGAATTGGAAAGTCGTTTTAAATCCTTAGAAGAAGATCTAAACTTCATAATTGCTACCTTTCTAGACCCAAGATTCAAATCAGACTATTTAGGAGTTCTTGAAACTGAAAAAGCCCGACAGAAAATTCTGATAGAATATATAAAAAACTCTTACGATTCTTCTTCCGACAGTAATAGATCATCGCCGTCTTCAACACCTGCTAAACGACAAAAAAAAGATGAAACTGGATCAAATTTTACACGCGAAGCTCATAACACTTTTTGGGACTGTTTCAATGAAGTGGCAAAGGACAACAGTAGCAGTTGTCGCGATCAAGAAAAACAAAATCCAATTTCTAATGAGATTGACTTTTTCTTAAAGTTATCTCGAATAGATCGCAATCGCGACCCATACCTTTGGTGGTCGGTCAATTCAAACCAATACCCTCAATTGGCGAAGTTTGCAAGAATTTATCTTGGAGCTCCTGCCAGTAGCGTTTACAGCGAAAGGCTATTTTCAGAAGCTGGTCTAGTATACGAAGCCAAGCGGAGTCGCCTCTTACCAACAAATGCTGAAAACCTAGTATTCATTCACCATAATTTGCCGCTAGTTAATTTTGAGTACTAACACTAAGTAAATTTTTAGTAATTAACTTTTTATCAAACAATTTCTGTCATTATTTTAATTTAATAAATGGTGTCCGTCCATAACCTATTGTTATATTATTTTTATTTCATATATGTGTGTGTATGTGCAAAATAATCCGTTACTAATATTATAAATTCAGTCTGTTTGTCTGCTACTCTCTCACGCCTAAACTAAAGAACTGATTTTGCTGAAATTTGATACAGAGATAGATTAGACAACGAGAAACAATATAGATAGGCTTAAAAACTTTTGTATTCCCACAGAAAAGCGCGATATAGACGAGTTTAGGGCGTAAAGCACTCAGCGCGAACGGTATCGCGGGAAACATCTAGTATTCGGTATTCGGCCGGATAGTGCCCTACTATCCGGTATCCGGCCGGATAGGCCGGATACCGGATAGTTACCGGATATCCGTTTCATCATCACATGACGTCTACTGTACGTCCAAATTTTAAAAACCTCACTAACTACTTATGAGTCTCATAGATTTATTGAAGGTATTTTTTAGTGTACTATATTATTCCTTACGCAGGTGTTTCAGAGTAGACGATATAATATTTAAGCTTATAAGTTACATATTAGATGAGCCATGGGATTCAAGGTAAAGTGACTTCAAAATAAAGCAAACACAATTCAAACGTCACCGTCAATGAAATCCTTGTGATAGGGCTGTCAATAATTAGAATCCAAAAATAATTTATTAAGGTTGTAAGGAAATGAAAAAGTAGCTTGAATGGCGCTAATATATTTTTACAGAAACTTCACTTCTGATGGAAACGCGCTATTAAATATTATTTCGGTGACCCTGAAACAGTATTTCTAAAAACTTATGGTACCATCATACTAAGCAATGTTGACATTCCTACTAAGCAATGTTGACAATATACATAGTTATTGCTACACTTACCTGGCTGGCATTGCTGTCAATACACAGGAATTATATGCGTACAGTATTTCTTAATATAATTGAAATCGTATAGTTGACTGAATGACCAGTATTGTTAACTGAGTTACAAGTATTATTGAGTCACTAGTATTGGTGACTGAATCACTAGTATTGCTGACTGAGTCACTAGTATTATTGAAAGAATCATTAGTATTTTTCACTGAGTCACTAGTATTGTTGACCGAGTCACTAGTACTGTTGACTAAGTCACTACTATTGCTGACTGACTCACTAGCATTATTATTGAAAGAATCATTAGTATTGTTCACTGAGTCACTAGTATTGTTGACCGAGTCGCTAGTACTGTTGACTAAGTCACTACTATTGTTCCCAAACTCACTAGTATTGTTGACTGAATCACTAGTATTGACACGTTGACCAATCAACCAATGCTATACACTTACCTGGCTGGTACTGCTGTCGAACACGGCGTCGTACGCGTAGACGCGCGGCGGTTCCGGCGGAGACGCATTATTTCTGGTGACGGCGACAGTGTTGTTGACAGAGTCTACTGACACGCAGTCGTACGTGTCTTCTAGCTTCTCCCTCTGGTCCATCGGACGCACGCGCACCACCACTCGAACATTTTCCACCGTGGGAGCGGCAAGCTCCGCATCCTTTTGTAGTTGAGGTTCATGTTAATTTAACATCATGGATATATATTATATTTTATGGAAATATATAAAAACAACCGTGACTAAGGCACAAATGTTAGTATTCATAATACAAACATGTGCCCTCTGCTGGGACCTGAGACCGCTCGATATCTCACTGAGTCATCAAAATATGAAATTAAATATATTATATACATTGCAAGAATATGGCCAGTGTAGCCATTAAAAGTTTCCTAACTTTTACTGAAATAGGAAATGTTGATAATCATACAGTAAATATTAATTTTACTTGTAGCAAAATAGAGACTATGAAACTCTTGGTAAACAATTTGACAGCTACGATCAACATATTTCACTAAAAAGACATGTAAGTTGCACAAATATGATTGTGACAAGGATGGATACTTTTGTCCATGCAAGTCCATGCCCACACACCAAGTTTGAATTATGGTAACCACTTTATAGTGCATTAGAAATTCCTCTTAGTTCAATAGTGGAATAATTAAAAGCATTGCAGCTGAGAAATATGTGATATCACCAAAAGGATAGTCTTGGGCAGTGATTCCCAGTGGTCTAAATCGACCCCTAGGAGTCTATGACAATCTGCAAGAGGTCTAAGTCAGAAAAAATAAATTGAGGGTCCATGAAATGAAAATTGGGTCCACAATAATGGATCACAAGATACACTGATAGTACTTATTCACTTACTTTATACTATTTTCTAATATAGACATATCTATTATTTATAATAGTATCTGAGAAGTAAAAAAAATATTATATATGTCTATAAATTTTTTTAAGTTGTAGGATGTAGTCATTCAATATCAGATAAGTAGGGGGTCTACCCAAGCCTAAAATCATAGCAAAGGTCTACTAAATAGTCTAAAATATCTCATTTTTTATAAGTCAGGGTTTAAGACTTATCCAAGATTTGCCAGCAAATCAACTTTGCTTGTATTTAGAGTTATACAGAGAGTATATTAGACATCTAATAAAAGCCATTGCGTAAGATGTTCCTGACAAAATCTTTTATGTATAGTACTGGTTACATAATGTGCAGAATGTTATAATTAACTATCAATCTGACTATGTTTGACTATTCTTTGGCATAAAAATGTTATATGAAATCAGAATAAAGCAAATACATTGTACAGTATAATAAATAAGACAATAATAATATTAAAACAATGATAATTTTAAATGTTCCTTAAGAGTAGTTCTTTTATAATTGAAAATATTAAAGCATTAATTTATTTTTAATCTTACCATGTCTCCTTTAGTTGCTATTACTTACATAAAGACAAAGTAAACCAGTTTTTAAACTCAGCATTACAGCAGTATACCAGTAATTTACTATTGTATAAGAATAAATTGATTGCTTAACCTTTTTGCAGCACAAATCAATACTAAGTACAAATGTATTTGTATTTGTTCCTTTGTTTCCATTTTGTAGTATTATCTTTTTTGTTTTTACTGTGAATTTTGTTTCTTTATGTGCAAATAAATATTTTCATATGCTATATAAGATTAGATTGTAAAAACATATAACTCGTTTTTTTTTATTCATTCTCCTTACTTTCATTATCTAAATATGTTGGAAAACTGAAAAAATGTGAACTCAAATTATTTATCATTAGACTAGAGATTTTCCATTGCTTAAAACAACTAATTACCACTTATCCTAAAAGTGAAGTAATATTGTACATGGCTAAAAGTTAATAAAAAAAAAAGAGTATACATGTTGACCTTGAGGCTGTATTCCTAATGCAATAAAAGCTGTTTTCGTAGCATAACTGTTTACCTTGGCGTGCTGCTAACCATATATTAATATGATCCAAATCTAAATGATGTGAAATTTGGTAATAAATAAAACTAATGTTTCTCTTACCACATATTGTCAGGATTCAATCTTATTTTGAAAAATATATTTCATTTACAAATCTTTGAATGCTATAACAAATGCCATTTTATACGTTTAAAACCAGGTTTCAGCATATGTATTATAATATGTAAATTAATAAGATTTCTTTGCTTTTCTAATAAGAATCTGTGGAATCTTATTAAAAAACAATATATCTGATTTATGTACTAGCAAACATCTACTTGATTATAATAATTTGCAGATATCGTGTTTGCCCGTTAAAACGTGCTTTTTGGGTTGTGTGAAAACCCCGCCGTCAGGAAAACTAATCGCAAACTTTGAAACTGAATTTATTTAACTATATAACGCCTCGGAAATCTGAATTCAAAAAACAACAGACTCGTATAAAATTAATACAATCGTTGTTACTTAGTTGCAAAGAATGCAAAAATCGTTAAAGTGGGTGTGAAATGACCCTGAAAAAATGACTCACTACACTAACCTAATATTCATGACCACATTTCTAAAATATAAAAACAGTTAAATGTTAAAGTAAAACAAAAAGAAAAAATGAAATAGCGCCATTACTTAGAAAATTATGAAAAGCACTTACATTTCTAGAAGGAAAATAATTGAGAAACGGTTATTTTGCATCTGAACGATTCATGATTAAAATTTACTCACAGGCATTTTTGGAAGTATCTGCTGTCAGCAATTCTAGATCACAGGAACATTAAAACTATATAGTTTTACGCCCTTCTTTGTCGAGGACTAGAAAATCGATACTGTACTGATACTGACAACTGACGACCTACTTTTCTCTTGGATTTCTTTGAGAACGGCACCTACTACAACTCTATAGCATAAAAAAAAATGAAATACAGATAAGAAAGCAGGGCTGCCATTAGATAGAACTAGATTGCCATGTTTCATATATCAAAACACCACGTTTTGGAGTAATTGCTATGTCACATACATTTTTGATAAACATATAATTTTTGTATACATTTACTCTATTTTAAGATGTAAAATAGCAAAAATAAACAAAAGTAAATACATAAAATTACAGTACATATTTTTTCTAGATATAAGTGAACCCAACCTAATCTACTGTCAAAATAGATCAGATACGTTCACAATTTCATCAATTCCAAATGTCAAAAACACGTCAAAAAGCAGTAGATAGTCAATATTTATTTCAGGAAATAATTTATTTTGAATTGAAGTGATGTCGATGGCTTCTTTATGTTTAAGAAAGACATTGTGTGATCATTGGGTCAAATAAGACATTTATATTAAGACAATGATGTCAGTAGAGCCCGAGGATAAATTGATCCAAAGCGAGAGTGTTGACGTCAATATAGAGGGCAAAGAAAATATATCTGTATGCGAAACTAGAAGTGATTCTGGCGTATCAAACCTTGATTCATGTTCTACTGTATATACACCATCGCCCGACAGCGAGGTATCTCCAAATAAGTTGGCAGACAATTATGAAAAGCCCACGGCTTATGGAGGTACAGAAAACGATATTGACTCTTTTCCATCGAGCTCCACATCATTATCTCCAGATCGTCATTATTTAACAGACAATTCCACCGAAGGCTGTTGTCCGTCCATTACAAATCCTATAATTGAAGTATCTGAAAACACAGCAACCAAAGAAGCAAACATATGCCATAGTATCATAGGACCTGATTTACTTAATAATAAAGTTAGTGACATCTCCACATCAATAAATAACGATAAGCTATTCAATAATATACATAGTGAGTTAGCATCTTCTTCTGTTAGTTTAAATGAACAGAATGTGGCTTCCATTTATAGTAGTGCAACTTTGTCTAAGTGCTCATTTAGTAAGAGTGCAGAAAACATATCAGTTTTACAAGAAACTCTAAATAAGTATGACAAAACAGTATCTACTGGTGAAATAAATGCAGATGAAGTTTTATCAACATTTAACAATCAAAAGAATAAAGTCAGCGCTATACAAAAAATCCCTGAATTACCCCAAAATAATACCAACACACACTATGCCAGATTACCAAAAGAATTAATACCTCAAGACTTGGGTAGTATTGTGAAGAATGTCCATGGGATATTTTCCACTGTCAGTGGTAGTTTAAAGCATGCATACAATACTCAACGTTTTTCAATGCAAAAAGCACCTGTTAAAAATGTTACCAAACCAATACCAAATGGTAAAGTGATGAGTTATATTTTCGAAGAAGATGCTATTGAAAATACAGCAGAAACTAAACCAACTGAGAAACTAGACACTCTTGAAATGCTGCAAAATAAGGATGCTCACATGAAAATCAATACAGAAAACAATGAGTCTGATATTGATTCTAAAAAAGATGTGTTGAAAATGCAAGTGGAAATGCTTGAGAAATTATTAACAGAGCAAAGGAAGGAAAATGCTTCTCTGAGAGACCGGGTAAAAGAGCAGCTGGATGAATTACAGAGAAAGGATGAAACATTTAAAAACTTTGAAAGCAAATTAGAATCAGTAAGTATAGACTGTTATAACTGTGTTGTTGTGTCATTATTTATTATATTTCATTTTTATTCAGTACACTATTTATATTACTACAGCACAGGACTGACCAGTGTGAAGAGCCCACAGCTGGACATAGATTTATTATTTTCGTAGATTTCGTAGAATAACAATATACATAAATTTTATTCTACTTATTAACATATTAATTTAATGAGTTTTTTTTTGTTAGGTAAGTTATGTTTTGGAGATGGCACCATATACATTTTAATTGAAATTGATTCAGAGCATTTATAGTAATAACTCTGACATGTTGTGTATATTATATGTTCTACCTTAAACTGTACAGAAAATGTAATTAATCAATATTTCTCTTCGTAGTCTAATAACCCTTACTTAAGATTTTCAATGTATCCTTGTAATGCATGTTACTGACCTCTTTTTCATTTCATAGAGAAACAATAAAATTAATATTTCATCATTTACAGAGTAGTTAGTACTCTGGATTCAAAGTGTCACCATCTCTGTGGTACTGAGTTTGAGTCTCGGTGGGGACAGATGTTTGTGTGGTAAATGTAGTTGTACCCTAGACTTATTTGTTAATATGTATAACATCTGCCCTCACCGGGACCGGAGATGGCTACACCTCAATACCAGTATACTAACTACTTGGCCATAAAGGTGTTTGCTGTTAGTTTTATTTCACAATGTTTATGCAGATGAGCAAGCACGTCGAGCAAGCGGAGCGTGAGAAAGACGCGGCGGTGATGCGGTACGCGAGCGTGGAGTGTACGGGCATCGAGGCGCGGCGCGCCGCCGACCGCGCCGCCGCCGCCGAGCGCGCCGCCGTCGCCGAGGCCGAGCTGCTCGCCAGCAAGCTCAAGTCCGCGCACGCCGAGAAACAGAGAATATGTCAGCTATATGACGATAAGGTATACCATTACTTATTTAATTATTCATTTTACAAAGGTTACAGACAAATAAACCTATTACAAGGTAAATAAAATATCAGTTTGCTAATTACAAGCCTTCATAAATAGGTTATATAAAATATGAATTTATAAGAAATATTATTTGAAAAAATTAAGTAAAGTTTATAATATCAAACACCACTGTCAACCCAACACAGTAAGAAAAAAAACACAAACAAAAATCTAATTAAGCACTGAGAATGCTGCAAGAACTTCTTTGAACTCTAAGAAGTTATTATTTCACCGCACTCTCCTGTAAAAATAACCTCGTTACATTTCTTTTAGGCCTATAAAATGTGAACATACATCTATTGACATTACAAACTAATATATATAATTATTGCTAACTTAGTACCTTACTGCAAATATGATACTAATTGAATACCATCATCTGCAAATCGTCAGCAAGAATGAGCTCCCAGCTGCAATATCTTGAGTGCTACTATATGAAATGGAATATGTATGAAACTAGGCTTAAAAAGCCATGTACCACTGTGTTTTTCTTTTATCGATTTACATACTTACATTTATCTAGCGCTCCTATGGTAAAGGAAAACATTTTTTTTCTCTCATGAGAGTGAGACTGCAACTGTACACGGCTAGTGGTAGGAAAAGAAATTTGGATAATTCAAAAGAGCTTCCTATAAAGTCATATTTAAATAAAGTTAATTTTAATTTGATATGATTTGAATTATTTGGACTCAGTTTCAGTCAGGAGGACTGACATGACCTGCTAACTAAATTCAGCTTTAAAACTTGGTCCTATTGACTTTATAGCTAGGAATAAGAGCAACATCTCTTCAGGAGAGGGCACGGTGCATTGATAACATTGTGATGCAACCTAAATACACCTGAAATACAATGGTGTAAGTGCATTTGATCAATTTGCACTCGACCAATGTTTTTTATATTACTTCAAGGCGTAATCACCTTAACAGTGCTTGGGTGGGCTTGGAAGACACTTGTTGCGCTGACTCCAAATACAATTGGGCACAGGGCAAGAGCAAGAAGAAAAAGAGTTTGGGTAGGCTCGTGTTCCTCAGTGGGCATAGATATGAGCCGTATTGATTGATCACAATTATTGATGTGACATTGAGTAGCTAAGTTTTCTTGCTTAATAACCTAATTAACAAAACGCCGCAAAAACCCCGAGATAATGTCAAACTTTTTGGTTTCACTCCTCCAGCCCAAGTGAAATATTATTGTCTTATTATATACTTGTGGCCCGTCCCGGCTTCGCATGGTTAGACATTATTCTTCGCAGCGTATCCGATGAAAGACATTTTATGGTAAATTTTTTTACACCTTCATTTGATTTTAATAAGAATTTCTAAAGATTTCTATAGAATCTAGTACTAAATATAGCCTATGTTACTCAGTGATAATGTAGCTTTCTAATGAAAACAGAATGATTAAAATCGGTCCAGTACTTTTTGAGTTTATTCGTTACATACAAAAATACAAATATTTCCTCTTTATAATATTAGTGTAGATAAATGTCAATCCATTTTCCCTTCCCCAGTGCCACGAACTGTCCAACAGCGAGCGGGAGGTAGGCAAGGCACGCGAGGAGCTCCGCGAGGTGGAGGGGCGGCTGAAGTGGACACAGAGCAAGCTGCGGATGGAGATGGACGCTTACAAGGTGCGTATTTGACGCGCGCACTGCTCCGGCTTACAAGTTGTGACTGAAATTAGAAATACAAATTTGAAACGATCGTTGACGCGTTCACTCTTAAGCTGTCAAAATGTGTAGTTTAAATGAAATTGTTCAGAATTAAATAAAAAACAACAAATTTTATCAACAAAACTGGTTCGCTTGAAATAAACTGTCTTTTGTTTTGGAGATTCCCATTATGGAAAAAATCAGTAAATAAAATAATTTATATTTCTTCCACCTACTTCAATTAGCCTAGCCCAAAACAAACTCAGTAAGGCTTGTGTTATGGGATCTAGGGTAACAGATAGACATACATATATAATATAATTATGTATTAAAATAATATTGTAAAAGACTTGAAAAAGCAGATAATAATGCATAGTGCGTAGGGAAGTGACGACCCCTTCGCCCGCTGGTGGGGCATTTAATGCCCCTTAACTGCCATAAATGCCCCATCAGTGCAGTCAGTCTCCCTCAGGGCAGCATGTGGCGAGCTGTCGGTGTGTTGCGTCACCGAGGGTACCGATGTGCTTCAGGGGGGCGTGTGCCACCCGCCTCTGTCTTGCCTTAACCAGCCGGACAGAGTGGAGTCGCAAGAGCGGATGGTCGAAGGAAGTGTAATAATGTCATAACGCCGACGGCGTCTCGATCGCTGTCGCAGACACACCTCTCTACACCCTTAGCCGTTCACACCAATGTTGCTCTCTTCGCACCAATATTGGTCTGCTTTTTTGGGGGCCCCATTTAGTGAGCGGCGAGTCACCACCTGCCATATTTAAATCAATTAGGAGGCTTTGTGAAGGCAGGTGACCGAAGTCTCTTCCTTAGTCCGGGTCTCATTACCACCAAAATCGAAATGCACAACCTTTTTGACCACAAATGACAATAGTTTCTGTGCATCTAACTGGGTGTAGTCTTTGGCTGCATTTTTCATGATTCAGATAGAGATCCCAGTTGGTACACTCCACGCACACTTTCATTAAATTTCGCTTAAATGGCCTCTACGTGTTGAATCTGTATCCCCGCGTACGCCTTATAAAGGACATTGTGTTATAAAGACACGTGACTTAAGCTACAATAATAATAATATTTCTTACGCTTACATCAATTAGCCTATAGCTCAAAGTAAGCTTTGTATAGTTTGTGTTAAGGGATTTAGGGTAATGGATAAACATACATATATTTTTGATAGAAATATATATTTACAATCGTGACCAAGGTACAAATGTTCGCATTCATCACACAAACATCTGCCCCCAACGGGATTCAAACCCGGGTCCTCACAGATGGTGACATCTAGAAACTAGTGTACTACTGAGGTCTTCCAAAAAAGTTGAAGTCTTTTTATTTATCGATCGAGGTAGTATGAAGTCTGTCGGGTCAGGTAGTACACAATAAAGAACTTGAACAGTGTGTTGTACACATTATCTACAGTAGCGCGTTGAGTTTATCCGTAAGCCAATTAATGGCCTTGAAATATAACTTCACTTTAATTTTACTACTAAGGCGAAGAAAAGTAGTTTTGACATCGAACCAAAAATCCTTTCTACTAATCTTTAATGAAACCCCTTCGGTTCCAGGAGAGCGCGGAGAAGGCGGAGAAGCTGTCACAGCAAGTGTCAGAGCTGGAGGCAGCTAGAGAGGCGGCGGCGAATAGTGCAGAAGATAGCGCCAGGGCGAAACAGCTGGGTAAGGATATTAACCAAGTTTCACAATTCCTTATACAACATATGCCGTTACAGACACAAAAGCATATGAGCAGAGGTCGGAATTAAGTAGAGTTATTCATGCATCTACACTGGTTCCATACAGCGAAAGAATATAATGGATATGCCTCAATTCCGGAGATTAATTTTAAACAGCAAAAAAAAGATCGTTTAAATAAAATAGTAGATTGTTAACCGAGGGTAGAAAGAATCAATTCCCGAGGTATTTAAACACCCGAGCGCAGCGAGGGCGGCTATAGTCCGAGAAGGAATTGATTCTTTTACCCGTGTTAAACACTCTACTTTTCACTTCGAATTATTGAGGAAAATAAAACATTGGTTGTTTATTTGATCTATTTATTGATAATATATGATAATATCAGTAGACCATCAGTAGGCAGAACACAATTTGCCTCGTCTTTAATTGAATCTGGTGTCAATATTTCGGAATCGCTTGAACTCATTTTTAAAATTAAAATCTTAACTAGTATAAGAGATTATTTGAATTTTTTCAAATTCCGTCACAGATATATTTAATAAATTCACATCCTGCCAATTTATGTCGACTGTTTAAATTTTAAATATGGAACTCACCGCGTGTTTGTTGCGGCTTATTCCGCTGGAAGTAGTTTGCGCTATGTTCACACTGGCTGTTTAAAAACTCACATGGCCGCAGCATTTTTTTTTATAGTTCACAGCTGACAGTTCGTAGCTGACATTCGTAGTTCTATTTATAAAGTTCATTCTGGCCCTTGGGTGGGAAGTAAATTGTATGAGTTTTTCCCTCCCTATGTCGGGAAGCAGCATTTTCCACCCAATAATCAGATCAAAACAACATAACTTTCCGAGTATGAGAAATGAAAAGTTATTTATTTTCACACAATTTAAACTACTCGCGCGCGACGTCAACGTCGCGCGCGAGTACATCTTACATCAATGACAGCACAACATAACTTGTGAGAACAAAAGAATACAATAGCTGAAATGCGGAGCACTTCTCATTTGATGGACGGAATGGACTATATTTTGTCACTTTCTACCGCATTCAAACTATCTATTAGCAATAAATTGGTTTCTCATTCACACAGCTCATTCGCTTACCTTGGTTCGTCTAATGCGCTTACTTGTTTCCTATTGAGTTTTGTGGTGAATCCAAGTATAAATATTTTTGATAGAATTATATATTAACAACCATGACTGAGGTATTAATGCTCGCGTTCATCACACAAACTTCAGCCCCCCACCGGGATTCGAAACGCGGGACCTCAGAGATGGCGACACCTTGAATTCGACTACGGAGTTCGTTGCAATGGAACGACGTCGTAAATGGGATGAGAGCCCCCAAGCGGGAAAATACATCGTCAATTTTTTCTAAAAGTTATATATTATGTTATATATTCTGAATCATCTCGTCAAGGAGAACAACATATCCAAAAATCAGATGCTTCTGCCGAAAACCACGATATTCTAATTCAGACTTCAGAGCCGCCTAACGGGAAAATACATCGTTCAACTTTTTCTAAAAGTTATATATTTTGAATCAGCTCGTCAAGGAGAACAACATATTCAAAAATCAGCTGCTTCTGCCGAAAACCACGATTTTTTAATTCAGACTTCAGAGCCCCCTAGCGGGAAAATTGAGTGGTTGATTTTTTTTGCGACCATTACATTTTTTGCTCAACTCGACCAGGAGGCTGCCGCTAAACATCAAGACGGCCGTCTATAAGCTTTACATCCGACCACGGCTCACATATGCGGCCCCGGCATGGTATGCAGTGACGGGCAAGGGCTCGCGGAAGAAGCTGGCAGTCCAGCAGTCCCAGGCCCTCAGGACAATAGTCCGTGCGCCAAAGTTCGTCCGCAACAATGTCATAGCCAGGGACCTGAAAATAGACAACCTGCACCACTACATCCGAACGCTGACCACCAATATGTTCCGCAGGGCTGCCAGCTCGAAACACCTTCACCTGAGGAACATAGCCCCATACCATGCCCGCCCACCAGACATCAGAGCGCAGCCGAGAAGCCTCATCCTCTCCTCGGAGAGTGAATAGAAGATAACGAAAATTGCAGCTCCAAAGGAGCATACGAAGCCGAGGTGGAGGAGCAACTCCCCACCGCCCCAATGCCCCGGCAGTAGCCACTGCCGGCGAAGAATGCCACTGCAGGGGGCCACTAGAGCCCCGAACAGTTCCCTCCGCCCAAGATTAAGGAGCGGAGATGGATGTCCCGATTCGATTCGACCAGGAGAACAACATATCCAAAATTTTGACCTGGGTCCACTTGGCCATTTAAACGGTATCATCTACCTTGTTTGCAATGTGTTTCTTTATCAATAGTAGGATTCTACATTACCAGATATTTTTAAAACATACATTTGATAATTCTGTATTAAATAATCAATTAATTGTTTTTGTATCGTTGTTCATTGCTCAGATTCGGGGAATAGGAAACTTTCTCCAAACTAAGTTCTGTCAAGAAGTATACTATACATCATCTTGGATATGCCTTAGAGTTAATATTCTTCTCTAAGGACAATTGGCTTGACATGGGGCTACATCTGAGATCTGACATCTGATATTTTGTATTCTGTACCGTGGGAGAGCCATGCTTCGCACGAATTGGGCCGGCTCGACCGGAGTGATACCACGGCCTCACAGAAAACCGGCGTAAAATAGCGCTTGCGCTGTGTTTCGCCGAGTAAGTGAGGGTACCGGAGGCCCAACCCCCCTTCCCCCCTTATCCCCTTTTAAAAGGCCGGCAACGCATCTGTAACTCCTCTGGTGTTGCGGGTGTCCATGGGCAACGGTTATCGCTTACCATCAGGTGATCCGTTTGCTCGTTTGCTGCCCTATCCTATAAAAAAAAAAAAAATCTCAAATTATACTCGTAAATACTTCCATAATCAGTTTATTATTCGTTAAAAAGTTCAAGATTTTTTTTCACGAACAGAAATTTCATATGCACAAACACCCAGACCGGAACAAATTTTTGTAGGTCAAAATGTCGCCAAAGTTAGAAGCTGTCCTTAACGTGTAATTTCGTCAGATTGACTTATGCACAGACATATTCAAAACATAACTGGCATATAGTTTAGTCCGAGTTATATAGCAGTATTAAAATATCCCGTTTCTTATCAGAATCGGAACTGAAAGAGAGTCAGGCCGCTTTGATACTGTGCCGGCATGAGAAAGCGGAGTTGGAGAAAAGGCTGTCGTCCTGCTCGCTCCAGTTGGATTCGTGCGCGCGCGAGCGAGACACCGCTACTGCAGATCTTGCTGCCGCCAAGACCGAAGTAAGTGTCAGTCGACCAATTATACAAAATATATTTTTTCAGTGATAATAGCGCAAAGTGCTCAAAATAGTTTGACCCGATTTTTTATTTTAAATCTTAAGTGATCATATTATATGGAACTGGAGACAGTTTCATTGAGCACTTCATTCCTTTTTTCATTGACACTACATAAATACTGTGAACGTTGTATATAATAAATTATAGTTTTAAACTAAAAAAAACACGTTTTTAAAATTGATTGAGTAAAAAAATTAAAAATAAAGCTATAGTAATCATTTAAAAAGAAATCTCTATTCCCGCTTGTGTCTTACAAGACGCGTAATATAAGCGACAATAATAATAATATTTACAAAAAAACTAAAACCTATGTTAAAAAATCAAATATTTATACATATATAAAATATACATTTAAAAATAAATAAACATTTATAAAGCTATCCGAATAAATTATCGGATGCCATGGTGCGATCACTTATTGCGGTGTTAGGGGAACAAATTTCCGGATGCCGGCACTGGCACAGTTTAGTGCTTATCCAGCAGTATAGCCGGTCGAGATCCTATGCACTACGCGAGCCCGTATGTGCCGGCGCTCCGCATATTGTTTACGATAAATTATTACCGCTTCATTCTTTGTGTTATATCTAATTGTATTTATATCTATTGTGATTATACGTCTATACCAGAGGTTCCCATTATGTGTCGCAGATGTTTTTCGGTTTTGGGTACTTACCTGATATTGCCTGAGATTGCCTACATCCTACAACTTACAATTTTTTTTACTTCATAGATAGTTTTATACATAATAGGGTACTTCTCTCTATATTAGAAAAGATCTAAAAGCATATAACTATGATAGCTTCATTAAATAGTCGGAACCATCATGTCGTACATAAAATAACAAACATAATATAAAAATTAGTTTCAAAGTATTCACTTTTTTAATCTATACGTAAAACAAGAGCGAAACATAGGCCGCCATGTTGTGACGACATAAGGTACTGTAAACTTATGCGTGTCAATGTCATAATGAATCAGTACGTATAAAGCCGCAAAACAATAAAAAAAGAAGTTGGTAGGTCGCTTTTTTAATGTAAGAGAACGTTATGAATACGTAAGTTAAATTAAAATCGCACGTGAATCACACTATGGAAAGCAGTTTTGTAAAAGGAGATAGTACGAATTTACCAAAAATAAATGCATTAATGGTCGGAAAATTCTTTGCTGTAAATCCCGACTTTTGTTCTGCCGAGTTACGGAGTATTAAAACATCAATGTCAGTATTACTCTTTTATTATTATTCCTTTATTAATTGTTTATATATAAAAGATAATAACTCATTTTTAAATTATGAATATAATAATACATAGCATCAAACATAGAGCTTTGTTTATTATTTACATGCCGTATTGACGTCATCGCTACAGAGTAACAACTCGTGCGGCGCCTTCGTCTAATTACGCGCGAAATTTGAAAATATTAAATTTTAATGCAATTTTTATAGTACTTAACGAGTGTATAAAATATTTATATTTTTAGTATATGGTTTACTGACACGCAAGGATCAAATTAAGATTCTTTTAAAAAAAAAAAAATTCCCTATTCTGTCGGGTCAGCTGACCCGACAGACGTTGTCGTGTCAAATGTATCAAATGTCATGTTGTTTCATGTTGTCTCGCTGTATGTAAAAAAAGATTTACCCGCTTTTCTGTTGAAATTTTTCCTGAATTTTCTTTGCTATAAACATCACGGAGCCCGAGACCTTTCCAACGAATGCAAAACCGTGGAAATCGGTTCTTGCGTTCTGGAGTTATAGCGTCAGGAAGGAAAACTCTACTTATTTTTGATAGGTAGTAGATTTTATGTCTTTATATTAGAAGATAGTATATTGTAAGCAATAGGTACTATCAGTGTACGTTGAAATCCATTATCGTGGACCCCCGTTTTTATTTCATGGACCCTCAAATTTTTGTTCCGCTGACGTAGACCTCTTGCAGGTGTAACGTTGAAACGTATATATATTTTTTATATCTAATTAAAAATTAAATATATTTTTCTTAAAGAGATATTATTATAATAATAATAAATATAAAATAATAATATGTAAACGTCTCGTTGTTCAACTGGCGCTACGTCTACTCTGTGGTTCACAGATATTACTTTATACTGTGGCACCGCATTCCTGTGCCATTGTTTTCGCTCTGTCGACGAATACGGTCGAGAGAATCATTCTAGACACTTACCGAGACCTACGTTATTTTCTTTTCGTGTCAACTTTTAATTTTATAAACGTTCGTTTTAATAGCATTCGTTGCTTAATTATTATCATTTAAAATAGTTTTTATAAATATTAGTTTTTATCTATAAACCCAACTTATCTAGGGTCCAAATTCACGGTTGGCCAACACAGCACCCTTTGTTCTTGAACTACCTGGATGTCTATCTTCTGGCGTGAAGACCTGGAAACTCCTCGCATTGTTGTACTTCGTTGCAGGGGAGTCATAGGCGTATCTACCTTTCATCAGACATAAAGAAATTGGGACCGGTTTCTTACTCCGACCCTTTAATAAATTTGTGTGTCTAAGGAAAATCAATCTTTTCTTTTTTTAATTGATTCCCTTAATGCCACACAGGTTGTCATGGACCCCTAGGGGCGATATAGACCACTTTGGGAATAACTGGTCTATACTGTACTTTATTGTGAACGCTTGTTATATGTGCCATTATTTCTTGCAATACTTCTGATAATTATTATACGAGAAATGTATTTGGAGTCTTAGTATCAACACAACAGCTAGTGATGTAATATTTATCATTCCTTCCATTAGGTTGAGCAGTTAAAAGTTAACAACTTGCGCTTAGAAGAGGAAGCGGCCGAATTGGCGGCTCTGAGGGCGCAGGCTGCGTTAGCAGACACACTGAGCGCGCAGCTTCAAAGGTGAGTTAAAAAACGGGAACTGAAATGCCCAAATCCAAGGACTAGCTGTGCGGGTAGCCTAGTAGTATCTAGGATCGAAGATATTTAGCACATGTTGTTGGAATGTGCCCGAAACTCTGAGCTAAGAGAAAAACTCCTCGTGGGAATGGATCTGGCTAATGGCAATGTAAATTGTTTGCTGACGGAACCATTGTCCAGCTTAGCCATAAAATGATACATGTTTGTCTGTTTCTTTCCCCTTCGAGGAGGCAAACTAATAATCGTGTGTGTATGTTATGTAAAAATGTGATTATCCCTATGAGACTGACGTGTTCACCCAAAGTGATCAAAACCTCGCTAAAAATCGTCGTTAAGAATTAAAATCAAAAGAACCTACTAGTAATAAGGTATCATATCATTTTATTCATTGTTTTCATTGTCAAAAAATCGCAGATTATATACACGATTATATCACGATAATCGAGTGCAAAATATGCTGCGAATAGAATTCTAAGAATGTTTACAATCTTGACGTATGTTCGAGAACAATTTTACATTTGTTACTTGCCAGTAACAATATTCAGAATACATATGTTGCCAGAAAACAAATTATATTAGGTAATTTCATATTAATAAAATGCATGTGTAGTTACCTACCGGCATCCACAGATTGATACATACATGCCGCAAGCCGCGTCTCGAATCAACTGAGAATGATCTTCGCAGCGAAGTTTCTATACGAGCTAACACGACAAATTGTTATTTCTTGTGGGTATCACTGATTCTCACCTTGCGCAAGTACCTACATATTTGTTAAATTGTAATAGATGCGTATTCACGGTAGTAACAAGTCGTAAGCCCTAAATATAAATATTAACGAGCGTGTTTTAATAAATGGGATTCATTCAAGCCGTAGGGCCATTAAGGCCAAGGCTAGGCTGAGTTTAGTCGGGTCCGTGTGATCGAGCCGCCTCGACAGCACCAGGAGTCCGACATAATCAACGCATCCCTGCTTGCCTGTTGCGTTGGTATCCATGATGGATTCTCAGCCTCCTCGCCTGAGGAGAAAAAAAAAGGGATTATTTACCCGTCATTCGACTTTCATTTCTCTAAACATGCATAATCGCATGCAATTTATTTGTTGTAAAGCTAGCGTTGATCGTACCTTAGTGATCTGTGGCAGCTCGACGCGTCGTTACGGCGCTATTAAAGTTTTATGATGTACCTATTTTCGTGAGACTTGATGGAATATATAGCAAACTAAATAAATATATTAGTAGAAAAATGTATTAATAACATGGAAGTCAACAAGACGCTGTAGTAATTTGTTTCCTACTCTCGCAGGGAAACAGAGCGTTGCGCGCGCGCAGAAACCTCATTGGCCGAAGCGCGCGCACTGGCGGAGACTTGCGCACGGCGCGAGGCCGCCGCGCTGGAGCACGCCGCGCGCCTCACCGCCGCGCACGTGCAGCGCTCGCACGACGCGCACCGCGACCGGGACCAGGTGTGTGTGTGTGTGTGTGTGTGTCGGCCGCCGCGCTGGAGCACGCCGCGCGCCTCACCGCCGCGCACGTGCAGCGCTCGCACGACGCGCACCGCGACCGGGACCAGGTGTGTGTGTGTGTGTGGTGTGTCGGCCGCCGCGCTGGAGCACGCCGCGCGCCTCACCGCCGCGCACGTGCAGCGCTCGCACGACGCGCACCGCGACCGGGACCAGGTGTGTGTGTGTGTGTGTGTGTGTGTGTGTTGGCCGCCGCGCTGGAGCACGCCGCGCGCCTCACCGCCGCGCACGTGCAGCGCTCGCACGACGCGCACCGCGACCGGGACCAGGTGTGTGTGTGTGTGTGTGTGTGTGTGTGTGTGTGGCCGCCGCGCTGGAGCACGCCGCGCGCCTCACCGCCGCGCACGTGCAGCGCTCGCACGACGCGCACCGCGACCGGACCAGGTGTGTGTGTGTGTGTGTGTGTGTGTGTGTGTTGGCCGCCGCGCTGGAGCACGCCGCGCGCCTCACCGCCGCGCACGTGCAGCGCTCGCACGACGCGCACCGCGACCGGGACCAGGTGTGTGTGTGTGTGTGTGTGTGTCGGCCGCCGCGCTGGAGCACGCCGCGCGCCTCACCGCCGCGCACGTGCAGCGCTCGCACGACGCGCACCGCGACCGGGACCAGGTGTGTGTGTGTGTGTGTGTGTGTGTGTGTTGGCCGCCGCGCTGGAGCACGCCGCGCGCCTCACCGCCGCGCACGTGCAGCGCTCGCACGACGCGCACCGCGACCGGGACCAGGTGTGTGTTGTGTGTGTGTGTGTGTCGGCCGCCGCGCTGGAGCACGCCGCGCGCCTCACCGCCGCGCACGTGCAGCGCTCGCACGACGCGCACCGCGACCGGGACCAGGTGTGTGTGTGTGTGTGTGTGTGGTCGGCCGCCGCGCTGGAGCACGCCGCGCGCCTCACCGCCGCGCACTGCAGCGCTCGCACGACGCGCACCGCGACCGGACCAGGTGTGTGTGTGTGTGTGTGTGTGTCGGCCGCCGCGCTGGAGCACGCCGCGCGCCTCACCGCCGCGCACGTGCAGCGCTCGCACGACGCGCACCGCGACCGGGACCAGGTGTGTGTGTGTGTGTGTGTGTCGGCCGCCGCGCTGGAGCACGCCGCGCGCCTCACCGCCGCGCACGTGCAGCGCTCGCACGACGCGCACCGCGACCGGGACCAGGTGTGTGTGTGTGTGTGTGTGTGTCGGCCGCCGCGCTGGAGCACGCCGCGCGCCTCACCGCCGCGCACGTGCAGCGCTCGCACGACGCGCACCGCGACCGGGACCAGGTGTGTGTGTGTGTGTGTGTGTCGGCCGCCGCGCTGGAGCACGCCGCGCGCCTCACCGCCGCGCACGTGCAGCGCTCGCACGACGCGCACCGCGACCGGACCAGGTGTGTGTGTGTGTGTGTGTGTGTCGGCCGCCGCGCTGGAGCACGCCGCGCGCCTCACCGCCGCGCACGTGCAGCGCTCGCACGACGCGCACCGCGACCGGGACCAGGTGTGTGTGTGTGTGTGTGTGTGTGTCGGCCGCCGCGCTGGAGCACGCCGCGCGCCTCACCGCCGCGCACGTGCAGCGCTCGCACGACGCGCACCGCGACCGGGACCAGGTGTGTGTGTGTGTGTGTGTGTGTCGGCCGCCGCGCTGGAGCACGCCGCGCGCCTCACCGCCGCGCACGTGCAGCGCTCGCACGACGCGCACCGCGACCGGACCAGGTGTGTGTGTGTGTGTTGTGTGTGTCGGCCGCCGCGCTGGAGCACGCCGCGCGCCTCACCGCCGCGCACGTGCAGCGCTCGCACGACGCGCACCGCGACCGGACCAGTGTGTGTGTGTGTGTGTGTGTGTCGGCCGCCGCGCTGGAGCACGCCGCGCGCCTCACCGCCGCGCACGTGCAGCGCTCGCACGACGCGCACCGCGACCGGGACCAGGTGTGTGTGTGTGTGTGTGTGTGTGTGTCGGCCGCCGCGCTGGAGCACGCCGCGCGCCTCACCGCCGCGCACGTGCAGCGCTCGCACGACGCGCACCGCGACCGGGACCAGGTGTGTGTGTGTGTGTGTGTGTGTGTCGGCCGCCGCGCTGGAGCACGCCGCGCGCCTCACCGCCGCGCACGTGCAGCGCTCGCACGACGCGCACCGCGACCGGGACCAGGTGTGTGTGTGTGTGTGTGTGTGTGTGTGTGTTGCCGCCGCGCTGGAGCACGCCGCGCGCCTCACCGGCGCGCACGTGCAGCGCTCGCACGACGCGCACCGCGACCGGGACCAGGTGTGTGTGTGTGTGTGTGTGTGTGTCGGCCGCCGCGCTGGAGCACGCCGCGCGCCTCACCGCCGCGCACGTGCAGCGCTCGCACGACGCGCACCGCGACCGGACCAGGTGTGTGTGTGTGTGTGTGTGTGTGTGTGTTCGGCCGCCGCGCTGGAGCACGCCGCGCGCCTCACCGCCGCGCACGTGCAGCGCTCGCACGACGCGCACCGCGACCGGGACCAGGTGTGTGTGTGTGTGTGTGTGTGTGTGGTTGGCCGCCGCGCTGGAGCACGCCGCGCGCCTCACCGCCGCGCACGTGCAGCGCTCGCACGACGCGCACCCGCACCGGGACCAGGTGTGTGTGTGTGTGTGTGTGTGTCGGCCGCCGCGCTGGAGCACGCCGCGCGCCTCACCGCCGCGCACGTGCAGCGCTCGCACGACGCGCAGCCGCGACCGGGACCAGGTTGTGTGTGTGTGTGTGTGTGTGTGTGCTTGGCCGCCGCGCTGGAGCACGCCGCGCGCCTCACCGCCGCGCACGTGCAGCGCTCGCACGACGCGCGCACCGCGACCGGGACCAGGTGTGTGTGTGTGTGTGTGTGTGTCGGCCGCCGCGCTGGAGCACGCCGCGCGCCTCACCGCGCGCACGTGCAGCGCTCGCACGACGCGCACCGCGACCGGGACCAGGTGTTGTGTGTGTGTGTGTGTGTGTCGGCCGCCGCGCTGGAGCACGCCGCGCGCCTCACCGCCGCGCACGTGCAGCGCTCGCACGACGCGCACCGCGACCGGGACCAGGTGTGTGTGTGTGTGTGTGTGGTGTGTGTTGGCCGCCGCGCTGGAGCACGCCGCGCGCCTCACCGCCGCGCACGTGCAGCGCTCGCACGACGCGCACCGCGACCGGGACCAGGTGTGTGTGTGTGTGTGTGTGTGTGTCGGCCGCCGCGCTGGAGCACGCCGCCGCCTCACCGCCGCGCACGTGCAGCGCTCGCACGACGCGCACCGCGACCGGGACCAGGTGTGTGTGTGTGTGTGTGTGTCGGCCGCCGCGCTGGAGCACGCCGCGCGCCTCACCGCCGCGCACGTGCAGCGCTCGCACGACGCGCACCGCGACCGGGACCAGGTGTGTGTGTGTGTGTGTGTGTCGGCCGCCGCGCTGGAGCACGCCGCGCGCCTCACCGCCGCGCACGTGCAGCGCTCGCACGACGCGCACCGCGACCGGGACCAGGTGTGTGTGTGTGTGTGTGTGTCGGCCGCCGCGCTGGAGCACGCCGCGCGCCTCACCGCGCGCACGTGCAGCGCTCGCACGACGCGCACCGCGACCGGGACCAGGTGTGTGTGTGTGTGTGTGTGTGTCGGCCGCCGCGCTGGAGCACGCCGCGCGCCTCACCGCCGCGCACGTGCAGCGCTCGCACGACGCGCACCGCGACCGGACCAGGTGTGTGTGGTGTGTGTGTGTGTGTCGGCCGCCGCGCTGGAGCACGCCGCGCGCCTCACCGCCCGCACGTGCAGCGCTCGCACGACGCGCACCGCGACGGGACCAGGTTGTGTGTGTGTGTGTGTGTCGGCCGCGCGCGCTGGAGCAGCGCGCGCGCGCCGCACCGCCGCGACGTGCACGCTTCGCACGAACGCGCCCGCGACCGGGACCAGTGTGTGTGTGTGTGTGTGTGTGTGTGTGTTGGCCGCCGCGCTGGAGCACGCCGCGCGCCTCACCGCCGCGCACGTGCAGCGCTCGCACGACGCGCACCGCGACCGGGACCAGGTGGTGTGTGTGTGTGTGTGTGTGTGTCGGCCGCCGCGCTGGAGCACGCCGCGCCGCGCCTCACCGCCGCGCACGTGCAGCGCTCGCACGACGCGCACCGCGACCGGGACCAGGTGTGTGTGGTGTGTGTGTGTGTGTGTGTGGTGTGTTGCCGCCGCGCTGGAGCACGCCGCGCGCCTCACCGCCGCGCACGTGCAGCGCTCGCACGACGCGCACCGCGACCGGGACCGGTTGTGTGTGTGTGTGTGTGTGTGTGTCGGGCGCCGCGCTGGAGCACGCCGCGCGCCTCACCGCCGCGCACGTGCAGCGCTCGCACGACGCGCACCGCGACCGGGACCAGGTGTGTGTGTGTGTGTGTGTGTGTGTCGGCCGCCGCGCTGGAGCACGCCGCGCGCCTCACCGCCGCGCACGTGCAGCGCTCGCACGACGCGCACCGCGACCGGGACCAGGTGTGTGTGTGTGTGTGTGTGTGTGTGTGGTCGCCGCCGCGCTGGAGCACGCCGCGCGCCTCACCGCCGCGCACGTGCAGCGCTCGCACGACGCGCACCGCGACCGGACCAGGTGTGTGTGTGTTGTGTGTGTGTGCGGCCGGCGCGCTGGAGCACGCCGCGCGCCTCACCGCCGCGCACGTGCAGCGCTCGCAGACGCGCGCACCGCGACCGGACCAGGTGTGTGTGTGTGTGTGTGTGTGTGTGTGTGTTGGCCGCCGCGCTGGAGCACGCGCGCGCCTCACCGCCGCGCACGTGCAGCGCTCGCACGACGCGCACCGCGACCGGGACCAGGTGTGTGTGTGTTGTGTGTGTTGGCCGCCGCGCTGGAGCACGCCGCGCGCCTCACCGCCGCGCACGTGCAGCGCGCTGCACGACGCGCACCGCGACCGGACCAGGTGTGTGTGTGTGGTGTGTGTGTGTGTGTGTTGGCCGCCGCGCTGGAGCACGCGCGCGCGCCTCACCGCCGCGCACGTGCAGCGCTCGCACGACGCGCACCGCGACCGGGACAAGGTGTGTGTGTGTGTGTGTGTGTTGGCCGCCGCGCTGGAGCACGCCGCGCGCCTCACCGCCGCGCACGTGCAGCGCTCGCACGACGCGCACCGCGACCGGGACCAGTGTGTGTGTGTGGTGTGTGTGTTGGCCGCCGCGCTGGAGCACGCCGCGCGCCTCACCGCCGCGCACGTGCAGCGCTCGCACGACGCGCACCGCGACCGGGACCAGGTGTGTGTGTGTGTGTGTGTGTGTTGGCCGCCGCGCTGGAGCACGCCGCGCGCCTCACCGCCGCGCACGTGCAGCGCTCGCACGACGCGCACCGCGACCGGGACCAGTGTGTGTGTGTGTGTGTGTTGTGTGTGGCCGCCGCGCTGGGAGGCACGCCGCGCGCCTCACCGCCGCGCACGTGCAGCGCTCGCACGACGCGCACCGCGACCGGGACCAGGTGTGAAGATGTGCCGCGTATAATGACTTATTAAGTTTTGGCTTTATCAATTTGTTCAGATTAAATAAGAGTTACTAATGAATCAATTGAACTAAAATTCGAAACTTCATCACATGTTTTAGTTGAAAGTTCAAGCTTTTACAAGGCATGCGAAACATATATAATTGGGGGTTGGTCGCGCAGGTGCAAGCGTTGCGGGCGGACAACACGTCGCTCCGGGAGCGGGTGGCCGCCCTGGAGGGGCAGTGCACCGCGCTGACCGCGGCGCTGGCCGGCGAGGCCGACCGCCGCAACAAGGAGAACAAGGTGCTTGCCAGGAAGGTCGGTGGATATTCTTCACTCGTTGACACTTATTATACAGAAATGTTGTTACGTTTTAGGGGTTGTGGAAGTAAAAAGACAACCCTACAGTAAACAAAATTTATTAGGCGTGGTTCGAACCGGCTACTATATTGAATCTACTAGTTCATCATGGGTGCACGGATCCTTGTAGTCGAGGGATAGATGAAACCATACGAGGGGTAGATGAATAGGCCCAATCAATCCTTCTTTTTTTTTGTTCTGTTCTTAGGATTCGTGTCTGTGGTCACGGACGTCAGCACGAATCGGGGACCCTGGAATGCCACACAATAACAATATTGAATCCAGGCTTAGATATATAAGCTCGGAGAGTTCTTCATCATCTACTAGCGCTTTAAGGAGGTACTAGTTGTTTGTAGTGCTGCGTGATTATCAGCAGTACGGAGTTACAAAATAGTTTAAACGTTAATAAGGTCTACAATAAATTAAAACTGAGAATTATTAAATTGTATAACAATAAATGTATTGCAAAATAACTACTTTCGGGAGAATAAAAAATAAATTAATCTACGAGTACCTGCTAACAATTAAAAGGAGAATTACTTGTTCAACACTTACTAATACGTGGGTTTTCAATTTTATTAAGTCGCTTCACTGTGAGCAAATATAATAGTTATAAAAACTAGATATTCACTAGAATAAAACTTGTGATTATTTTCGAGAGCACGTATGATGACGCTATTAAAGGCGAACGTGCATCTCCCTTGGAACGAAGGATGAGCGTCTGGCCGCCGCCAACTGTCCCGGCGCAGGCCAGATTGCCAGCGGGTGAGCGGGGCGTGGAACTCCCAAACTGGTTCAGCAAGACCGCGCGCTCGCGCATTGCTTGTAATATGTTTTAATTTATTGTAAAGAATGATTTAAAAAATATATATATATTAAAAAAACTATTTGGTAACGTTTTACGTTACAATGTGCAGCGACAGCACGGCCAACTAGCTGCGATACGAAAGGTCATTTACCCTACTGTGACGTCAACATTCTATATTTATCTCTTTCCATCTTGTATATTTGTCGTATTGTCTCGTTTTCTCGGTGCGATCATGCCAAGATCTAGACAGGGTCGCCAACCTTGTGTTATTTTTATTGTTTATGTAATTACTGTTATGTTTACGCCAAATATCTGTTTCGCGCTTGTAGATACGCATACACGCTCGCTAGTAGATAGTAGTTAGAGTGTGCAACGTGGTGGCTGGACCGACGCGACAATACCAGATCGAAGAACTCAGTGGGTAATTCCTATGGTCGACCTAGGGTTCTCCGAAGTCTTTGTTTTTTTATACAACGTGTCCCAAAATTCAACGACAAACGGCCACCAGGGAGTTTATCTACTCATGGCTACTCGACAAAAAATAGAAGAAAAAGAAATCTCAATTTATTTTTAAATTCCAAATTAAAATTAAGTTCTTCGAAAATCTACACCCCTTATGGTATTTTTGACTACTATTTTTCAAATATTTCACTATTTTTTTTGTATTTGTATTGGCAACCTAAGTAGCATTGCTATCCACCAAACCCCTTAAAAATACCTGAATACAGGTAGCAAATACTTCTGTGCTGGCCGCTTATCGTTGAATTTTGAGACACGTTATATATACAATTTCTCTTCTCTCTAGGTGTTTATTTTATTTGTTGATTAAGTAAACATAACAGCTTATATACATTTGTTTATAATATTCCATTAAAAACATACAAAACCAATAAAAACGTTTGTCATATTAACACCTTACTGCTGCAGGTAACGCAGACAATTATTGTTATAACAAAAAATACAAAAGTAACCACTCAGACATATTTTTTTTTTGTTCCCCTGAGGAAAATGCATCAAATTGCATACCCCGGCTGTGGCGAGCCGGGGTTATGTGGGGCTCTCCTCCCCAGAAGGGGGAACTAAAAACCTCAGGGATGGCTTCCTCAGGCATGTAGGGAGCCCCCGGGAACACCAAGCCACCTCCGGGAACCCCCAGCCTCCGCTCCCCTGCCTAGAGGGGAGCCCTCCTCGGGGGAGGCTACTACCTCCCCCGGTCTCCTCCACCGACGACGCCCCCCGGCCACGGAAGGGGCGTGGTCCATCCCGGGTCGCCGTAGCGGTCGCGACTTCCTCGCGCCCGCCGGCGACCCGCGGCGGCGCCGCAGCTGTGCTACCGAGCCCGGCGCCGCCTCCTTCGAGCGGGATCGGCCATCTCCCGACCCCGCTCGGCGGCCTCCTTCTGGAGCACCACTGCTTCACAGAAGGAGGCCACAGCCCTCCAACCTCCCTCGTCCGCCAGCATTGCCGCAATCAATGCCGGCGGAGACAGATCTCGCCCGATCTCTGCGACCAAGACTCGGCGCTCGGAGGCCCACGCGGGGCACTCCGCCAGCGTGTGCTGGGCCGAGCCGAGGTCGGAACCACTCAGACATACTATTTGAGAACCTGGGGCAAATGCTTTTAAATACTGTTTATGAATTAGTTGTGAGTCAGATAGGAAAGCTAAACTATCTCCGGTGAACAAAGGTGACAATAAATTATCAGAAAAGTTTGGGATCCATACTAAAACTCCAATAATGTAACCCGAGGTGTAAAAAAGTTAAGAACTTTCTTACATCGCGTGCGCTGCGGAAACTATTGATTATTGAACAAAATAATGTACTAAGTCTTTGCAGAACGTATAAATTATCTACAAAAAATATTGCGGGAGCGTATGTCTAACTGTTATAGTTATGACAAACAAGAAGTGTTTCTTCATTTTAATAAATATATATAAATGCCGCCGCCTATGAAAGCTTTTTATTTATACTTTGAAATCAAACCGTGAACTGGCGATGGGCGAAAATTGGGGGAAATTCTCCCCTCGGCAAATATGGGACATGAAACCTAAAAAAGGAATTTAGGACTGGTTAGACGGCACCATAATAATAATAATAAGCGAAAGTATGTATGGGAGAGAGTGAGTGTGGATATGTAAAAGAATATAACTTACTAGCTTTCTGCCCGCGGCTTCGCCCGCGTGGATTTCAGGAATTGGGTCTATAGAGGGTTAAGGGTTCATAGCTTTTGCCCACGGCTATATAGCCGTGGGCAAAAGCTTCAACCGACTTGCGCGCATATGTATGCGCGCAAGTCGGTTTATGGCGCGAAGGTTTTATCGCGCTTCCCGTGGGACTATCCGTTTTTCCGAGATAAAAAATACCGCAAAACCTTGCTCAAGAATCACTCTATCTATTGATGAAAACCGCATGAACATCTGTGCAGTAGTTTTTGAGCGATGCCTTTATTGCGCCTCCCGTGGGATTTATCGGATTTTCCGGGATACATCATAGCCTAGAAACTTATTTCAAGAATCACTGTCTATTAATGAAAACTGCAGGAAAATCCGAACAGTAGTTTTTGAATAGTCTTTATCGCGCATTCTACGGGATCTGACGATTTTTCCGGGGTAAAAAGTAGCCTATGTTACTCTCCATCCCTTCAACTATCTTCCCGTAAAAAATCACGTCAATTCGTCGCTCCGTTTTGCCGTGAAAGACAGACAAACAGACAGACACACTTTCCCATTTATAATATTAGTATGGATGAAATGTTTATTTAATGCCCGCGCGAAGCCGAGGCGAGCTGCTAGTTGTATATATTGCCAATTCTCCCAGATGATAAATGTACGTCTTGGTGACTTCAGGTAGCAGAGCTGACGGAAGAACTTGCAGACTCGAACAAGAAGTTAGAGTGGGAGAAAGGAGAGACCGGAGTGCTCAAGAAGAAACACGCGAGCACCATCAAAGTAAGTATACCAGTCTACGATCAGGAGACGAATTTTTGAAACAATAGAAAACCAATTCGCATTCGAAATCGTGAGATTCGTATACGAATTACCGAATTCACTATTTCTGAACTTTCATTTCGTGCGTTGTTGCCACTGGTTTTGGGTTTCTACTAGTAGAATATCCAACGCTGAAGTGACGTTGACAGTGATCCGTTTCACGTGTGGGTCATCGCCGGTTTTTGTGATTTTAAATTTTTTGCGTGAAACGGAATCTAATTAAGATTTTGTTATTAATGACAACACTGAATTCGAGTGATTCAAAAATCTATAAAATTGTAAGCAGTAGAAAAAATTTCGCGCACGATTTGTATTCGTATTCGAATTCCAAATTCACATCTAATGATTCAAAAGTACGTCTCCTGACGACCTCCGTAGTCGAATGCTTGCTACACCGGTTTCAAGGTCTCGCCATGTCTGCGGTCCCGGGTTCGAGTCCCGGTGGGGGCATGTATGTGTGATTAATGCGAGCATTTGTGCCTTGATTGTATGTTTTTATCAAAATATTTATATATGTATGTTTATCCGTTGCCCTAGATCCAACAAGCCTTACGGAGCTTACTTTTCGGGTCAGACTAATTGATGTAAAATAAATGTACATGTAGTTATTATATTATACGAGTTAAATCAGAGGATCCTTAATTTTTTTGTGTCGTCGACCGTTTTGCCATGTTTTTCGGTTTGGGGTAGAGCCCCCTTTTTTTTTTGTTCCCCTGAGGAAAATGCATTAAATTGCATACCCCGGCTGTGGCGAGCCGGTGGTTATGTGGGGCTCTCCTCCCCAGATGGGGGAGGCCTACCCACTAAAAACCTCAGGGATGGCCTTCCTCAGGCATGTAGGCCCCCGGGAACATCAAGCCACTTCCGGGACCCCAGCCTCCGCTCCCGTCTAGAGGGGAGCCCTCCTCGGGGGAGGCTACTACCTCCCCCGGTCTCCTCCACTGGGGTAGAGCCCCTACTTTCCTGATATTGAATGCCTACATCCTACAAAATTTTATAAGCATATATAATATATATATTATATATATTAAAGCATACATATATAATAGATACTATCAGTGTATGTTGAGGTGCATTATTATTTTATTTTATTTTTATGTACTAGGAAAACTTACAGTACTACACATCTATGTGTCGTTATAGCAATGCTTATCTATGTACAATTAACAAGTTTTCACATATAATTATCTGATTACACACGTAACGAAAAAAATATAAATAAAAAAAAAATTAAAATATAATCAAAATAATAAAAATTATATAATAAAACGCAGTACATGCGTCAGTATAGAATTTAAGGTAGTTTCTCCTGGGATTAGAACGACTCGGCGCTTGTAAGTAGATTCTTGAAAGTATCTCGCTACTCTCAACTTATTTATTTAAATGTATTTTTTAGGAACTAAATCGTGAGCTGCAGAGGGCGTTGAAGCGATGCGAACAGCTGGAGTCGAAGCTTCCCCAGCCTGACGCAGGCTCTACTCGTACGGGCAAGTGCTTTTTTTCTGTACTACAGAAGTGGTTTTTTTTTTATCTTATATCCAGAGGTCGGAATTACAAATCAAATCAAATCAAAATCAAAATAATCTTTATTCAACATAGACCTTTACAGGCACTTATTGACGTCAACAGACAAAACAAAAAAACAAAGCTTAAAAAAAACAAAAACATTGTCCGTACGTAAATTAAAATAAAATGACTCGACACCTGTTCGGAAATTGGGAGAGACTTCTCGAGAAGAACATTCAAGAAACTCTGAAGGTCTATTTTTTATCTCCTCTTTTCAATGTTAATAATTATAATAATATAATTTAAAATACAATATAGTATAAGATACAATCATATCTAATACAATTACAGTCGTATGTATGTTTACATACACACATAAAAATAATACAATATTATAAATAATGTTGTTACCAAACATGGCTCTATGAATAGTGTCCCTATTCCCAAATACTGTGATCATTTAGATAGTCACTTACTTTATAATAACCTTTACTCATGAGTGTCTTTTTGATATGGATTTTAAATTTATATAAAGGCAAATCAATGACACCTTGCGGAAGTTTGTTAAACATAGATATACATTTCCCCAAGAACGAACAGCTAGTTTTATGGAGTCTGAACATTGGAACGGCAAGTTTATTTTTGTTTCTAGTATTCACATTATGTAGTTCACTGTTTTTATTGAATTTATTATAGTTTCTATATACAAAAAACTAAATTATCATAAATATATTGACTAGCTAAAGTTAAAATATTAATTTCCTTGAACAATTCTTTTAGGGATTCTCTAGCCCGTAAACAGTAAATAGCATTAGGTAGAGTTATTTATATATCTGCATCGAAATCTTGATATTAATGTAGACCTTCCGCAAAACTGGCAACAACTTAAGGTGAACATAGATATGTTAAATCATTTTATTTGGAAATTACATCAAAATGTAAGCATATTTGTTTTGATAAATGGAGTGAATATTTCGATAAACGGTCAAAAGAAAAAGGCATACTCTACGTCACCCATGGTTTTACAATCTTAAATTAAGTAGAGAATATACAGTGTGTTAGGGATCGGACTTCCGATACTTTACCACCGTGTTGTATGTTAAGTTTTATCGACAAAAACCTATACAAATGGGGGTCGCATCCCTCACCCCTATGAATGAGAGCTATTTTAAAATTTTATTTCTCGTATTTTAAGGAGTTTATTAAATCTTGCTGTTTTATGATTTTATTTGGTCTACATACACAAAAGTGGCCTTATTTCAAAGTTATTGAGCTGTGCTAGCATTTAACAATAAATTTGTTAAGAAATTCTTTACAATAATAAACAAAATCCTTTGATTTAGACGGAAAACTGGGTAAAATTATCCATTTTTTTAGTTATTGGGCTCTACCTAAAATTCCGGGCCCTTGACATATATATTTTTTTTGTTTTAATTTATTGGCAATGAGTTGAGCTTGTAAATAAACCTAAAATAAGTACCGCTAAACAGGCAAATAGTTAAGAAACGGGTCTAACAAAACAAGTCAAAAATTGACAAAAAAACCCTATTCATAAGAACACACACAATAGAAATATTACCATATTTCTATGTATGTGAGAGAGAGAGGAATGTCAAGGGCCCGGAATTTTAGGTAGAGCCCAATAACTAAAAAAAAATAGATAATTTTACCCAGTTTTCCGTCTAAATCAAAGGGTTTTTGTTTATTATTGTAAAGAATTTCTTAACAAATTTATTGTTAAATGCTAGCACAGCTCATTAACTTTGAAATAAGGCCACTTTTGTGTATTTAGACCAAATTAAATCTAAAAACAGCAAGATTTAATAAAACTCCTTAAAATACGAGAAATAAAATTTTAAAATAGCTCTCATTCATAGGGGTGAGGGATGCGACCCCCATTTGTTAGGTTTTTGTCGATAAAACTGAACATACAACACGTTGGTAAAGTATCGGAAGTCCGATCCCTAACACACTGTACAATATTATTTAATAGATTACGTTCTGGACATTATCCATCCAACAAGTTTGGATATTTTATGAAAAAAAAGAAATCTCCTGACTGTGAAATTTATGGTACTATGGAAGATGTCCAACACTTGTTGGTGGAATGTGTCCGTTATTAAGATGCTAGGAGGGATTTAATCACAGATTAAAAATTAATATTATGGATGTTGGTATGTTCCACAGTATTTTGGCACAGCCAATTTCCAAAGAGGCCGTATGTTATGCCTTTTGCAACGGCAAAATAAATACTTTCTTTATTGTGTTTGTTAACACTATAACATGAAATCGATTCCAAACCATTCATGCTTTCGTCTTAGCAAATACAATAATGCTTCTGAAACGGTTTAAATCAAACTAAATATGTTGCGTTCATATTCCATTCATGACAGAAAATCTCGATTTTAATATATGAAATTCGATTCACTAGATCTATTCTAAAAATCGATAAGAAATCGATTTTGATTAGACGTAAATCTTTAATCTGTCTCAGATCACATCCCTAGATTTGACAGTCTGTGTTTGTTAGTTTGGTGTGTGAGTCAACGAGAACAGCGCAAAAAAACTAATGCAAACCTTATTAATTACGGCATAAAGTGTGCATTTCCTTGAAACTATAACAACTTAAAAACAAACTTATTTTCTTTATTATATTAACATTCCCATGTATCATTTATTATTATTATATAACCAAATAAAAGCATTTTCATCGAGACACAAAAATAATAAAGTCAGTACATTTGCCCATACTAAAATAGTCAATCTCTTTTATAGCTTACTAGCTCTCTGCCCGCGGTTTCGCTAGCGTGGATTTCGGGATTAGGTCTATAGAGGGTCATAGCTTTTGCCCACGGCTACATATGCACGGAAGTCGGCTTATGGCGCGAAGGTTTTATCGCGCTTCCCGTGGGACTATCCGTTTTTCCGAGATAAAAACTCAAGAATCACTCTATCTATTGATGAAAACCGCATGAAAATCTATGCAGTAGTTTTTGAGCGAAGCCTTTATTGCGCATCCCGTGGAATCTGTCGATTTTTCCGGGATAAAAAGTAGCCTATTATTTAAACCGGACTTTTATCTTTGCGTGTGCAAAATTTCATAGCAATCGGTTCAGTAGTTACGGCGGGAAAGCAGAACAAACAAACTCACTTTCCGATCCTACTACTATTATAAATGTGAAAGTTTGTAAGTATGGATGTTTGTTACTCTTTCACGTAAAAACTACTGAATGGATTTGAATGAAACTTTACCACAATATAGCTTATACATCAGAATAACACATAGGCTACAATTTTTGAGGTTTCTAATGTGAGGTCGTAAAAAAAACACATTTTTTGCGCTTACATTGCAAACGCTGACTGAATCCTACAAGATAGATCAAAACAATTTACTACAGTAGTGTACAACTTAAAAAGGTCTACAAAAAGTCCGTGATGGTATATGTTTATCTCTTAGGAATAACCCACAAAAGGAAAAAGATCGTTAAATGTAGTTTATAGGAGCATACTGCAGTAGCTACCTATAGGCCTATGATTAGGGCTCTGCAGAGACTAGACGGGACGAACCTGAAGTCCAACCCAACGAAGTCGCGGGCAAAAGCTAGTTTATAATATTGTTACGAGCTGGGGTGAGTAAATCAAATGGCGGTCTACCAAAACACTGAACTTTTATTAATTAGCACACTAACAGTCACTAATCACTTCACTGAAAGCACTGAAAGTCGCTTCTTAGTTCTCCAATATCACTTCTTAGATGTTTTCGCACTGTATCGCAAAACAATACTCCTCCCGGCGGCCGGACACAGCCTTATATAGTCCCCTAAGGCACTTGCCACTCTTGCCAGAACATTCGCGGACACACTCGAATGTGTAGTCCAATACATAAGCGCGTAGGAATGACGTCGCGCGTTCGAGACATTTCGAGTATAACTGTCTCTTCCTTGTGCTATCCTTGTCACACAATACTCGAATATTCCCGTACTATCTTTCTCGAATATTCTGAGTTTGTCTATCTCTTTCTAATGATGTTTTCTCATTCTAATACTTCTCGAATGTTCCAACTATATCTGTCTCTTTCTACTATTGCTATCTCTTTCACTCCTATTGAAATTTATGTCCTTTTACTGAAGTAGGCTTAATGGCTCATAAGGGGTCCTGAAAACGCCTGAAAACGGGTTTTCAGGTTATTACGGCGTTGGATAGAGGGTAGCCTGAAACGTACTGAAAACATGTTTCAGGCGCCTGAAAACTACTGTAACTTGGGTGTAATTTAGATTTTTTAGTATGTGAAAGAGCTACTTCTGAAACGGCCTGAAACGTTTCAGCCTGCTGAAAACGTTTCTAAGTCACAGAAAATCGCTTTTGAAGTTTTACTAAGCCACCGGCGTAACAATATAAACAACTAATAAAGGAATAATAATAAAAGAGTAATACTGACATCGATGTTTTAATACTCCGTAGCTCGGCAGAACAAAAGTCGGGATTTGCAGCAAAGAATTTTCCGACCATTAATGCATTTATTTTTGGTAAATTCGCACTATCTCCTTTTACAAAACTGCTTTCCATAGTGTGATTCACGTGCGATTTCAATTTAACTTACGTATTTATAACGTTCTCTTACATTAAAAAAGCAACCTACAAACTTCTTTTTTTATTGTTTTTCGGCTTTATACGTACTGATGATTCATAATGACATTGACACGCATAAGTTTACAGTACCTTATGACGTCACGACATGGCGGCCTATGTTTCGCTCTTGTTTTACGTATAGATTAAAAAAGGTGAATACTTTGAAACTAATTTTTATATTATTTTTGTTATTTTATGTACTTAAACATGATGGTTCCGACTATTTAATGCATAAGCTATCATAGTTATATGCTTTTAGATCTTTTCTAATATTTATTTATTTATTTATTAGACACACCATCAACAATATTACTCATCATTTATCAATGTAATTCTTAAACAGTCTTAGACAATGTAACTTGTTTTTACAGGTATGTACAGCACTCTTAAAGAAATGGTACAGATATTTATATCTAACTATAAGTATAAACTAAAACTATGCCATAATTACACACAAAAAAGGTAATTGTACATTATAAAAGATAATTGCAAATATAAGATGTATAAATTTTTTTAATTACTTTCCGTGAAGTTGGTTTCTATAAGTATACAGAGAACTGCGAAAAATGTCAATGTCATTGCAGATTTTGTTGTATGTATCTTGGAGTCTATTTAAAGGAGATGATAATCTAGTTCTGAACAGGCTCCTTGTAAATGTTTTGATTGGATGACGGGGGATTCTTCTAGGTACAGTTATATTAATATTGCTAAGTAAGTCCTGTGCATTGAATACACCATTTATTATTTTATAGAGGAATATATTATCCAGCATTTCTCGACGTTTCTCCAAGGAGTCCATTTGAAAATATTTAAGACGAGCGGAGTAGTCGGCACGGTAGGGACATTCTCGATTTTTGTAAGCCAGAAACTTCGTGAAATTACGTTGAACTCGTTCCAACCTTTCGATGTGAACCCGATATTGTGGACTCCACACTGAAGATCCATATTCGAGAGTACTACGAACCAAGGAATTGTATAAACATAAAATACTCTCTGTATTACGAAAATCTTTACACGTGCGTTTTATAAACCCTAGCAATTTCCATGCTTTGGTAATTACATTATCGATATGTTCAATAAAGTTTAGTTTACTGTCCACAATAATACCTAAGTCGCGTGTCTTCTTGACATCATAATATAGAGGGTAGTACCCTATTCATTCAGATAAACAGTAAATAATGCACAGATTGTTGTAACTTGAACACTTTGGCGCAGGCTCGGTGACTTCGCTAAGCAGCAGCGAGAGCGCGCCGCACGAGGACAGACTTCCCAACGGACACTCTGACGCTGTACCGGAGATACAGGTTTGTCACTACACTGTGCAAATTCCTCAATAAGTGCGAATCACTTAATTTAATCACAGCTCATATACGTCCCCTCCAAGGGGCAGATGCTTATCCGATATATGTATAGAGCAGATGTTCGCAAACTTTTTGTGTCGTGGTTTTGGGTAGACCCCCTAATGGGCTAGTTGACAAAATTTGGAAATTCGTTTAAAACGATAGTTTAGTATTTATTTTACGCCTAATATATATTATTTTTAGAAAAATAGGCCTAAAGGGAATGACGCACGCCAAGCTCTTTATGGGCTCAGAAAACTGGCTGAGATTCACACTGAGCTCAAGTAGACTCCACACCTGCCTGGTGCTTGGTGCCCTTACAGGACACTTTGGTACTAGAACTATGCTGCACAAGATGGGCCTCACTGAGACCAATCTATGCAGAGCCTGCAAGACCGAGGAGGAGAGCATGACACATCTATTGTGCAACTGCGATGCTCTGGCCGGCAGTAGGCAAAGGTTGATAGGGATTGGATACCCAAAACCCAACGACTTTAGGGTAATGCCACCAAGGGACATAATCAGGCTCTTGAGCACGATTGATTGGACTGACGGTGGTCAAGTAACTGTCTAACGACATTAAGGAGTAGGAACTAATGGGGTAGCACAAAAGACCCATAATGGGTCGAAGTGCGTTGGCACCTCACGGTAGCCACCCCGACCCCTAAGATAGATAGATAGATAGAAAAATAGGCCTTTCTCATAAGTATTTTGCTTTTTTAGACATGAACTTCTAATTGACTTCGAAAAAGGCCAAGACTGTCATGGCGTCTTGAATGACGTCACTCCTCGCGAAACAATCGAGTTTATCTATGTCAGTCGACGAGATCATTATAATAAATAATGAATCCCTCTTATTATAAATGCTGTATAGTGCCCCAATGTAAACGATGCACAAAATATATATACAAAATCTATGTTTGTTGCGAAAAATTTCCCAAGCATGACGGCGTCAATTTTTGACAAATTACTGCTGTTTGCTTTGGTAAATCCTGATTCCATGGCAAATGTCTGTGTCTTTTAAGATTAAACTTAAAACAAACTGTATTAATTTAATAATAGTCTCTGAAAACAAATTGTATCAAAATAACCTGTTCAGTGTTCAACAGCACAGATTACATAGATGATGTACAGCTACACTACAACCGGTGTTTCGCGAGGCGTGACGTCACGCTTCTCTGATTGGTGTTTAATGTCACGTGATTAAATAAGTAATTTTGTCGATTTTGATTTCCAAAAATATTAGTAATCTTATATTTTTTTAATAAAAAAAGTTGTTTTTTGTTTACTACATATCATGATTAATCATTAGAAACTCTAAGCTATCCGATTCATTCTTAGTGGAAACAGGCCTATTATCTGATATTGAATGCCCACATCCACACGAAATTATATAAACATTACATTTATTACTTCACAGCTACTTTTATAAATGCCTTGTAAATGCTTTGTATATGTCTTTATATTAGAAGATAGTATGATGTAAGCAAATAGGTACTATCAGTGTATGTTGAGATCCATTATCGTGAACCCCCGTTTTCATTTCATGGACCCCCAAATTTTTGTTTCGTAGACCCCTTGCTGGTTGTAATTGACCCCTAGGGGTCGATATAGAGCCTTAGTCAACCACGCTGGCCCCAGTGCAGTTTGGTTGCCTCATGATGTTTTCCTTCATCGTAGGAGCGTCAAATAGATGTACGTGTGAAACTCGAAGAACGAAAAACGCATTGGTACAAGGCAGGATCGACCTCGCGCCCCCCGGAACATCCGATTCGTAAATTCCTAATGCAAATGATAAACTTGACATGTTGCTGACAGTACGCATGTTTTTCACGTGCGATTTTTAGTTGAGCCGAGCATGTTATAACTAGAGATCGGATAATCGGATGCATATTTACCTAAAGTTAATTTATGGCTCACAAATTATGGAAGCGGCTTTTTAAAATATATTTTGTTAAATAAAAATCCCGGGAAAATACGGGACTGCAAATTTAACATAGTGATATTGTTTGAAAATTACTAAATTAGCACGTGGTATTTATTTTCAAAAGACCGAGACTCCGGGTTCATTTATACAACTATGCATACGTATTTACCAAAATGTTCTACAGTACCGGAATTCCGGGATTTTTATTTATGGAAATAAAATAAAAAGACAGTTCCATACTTTGTCAAAAACTAAATTAGGTAAATAAATAAACATCCGGCTATCCAATTCCGCAATCCCGGGATTTTTATTTAACAAAACAATAAAAAGCCGTTTCCATACTTTGTCTTAAACTAACTTTAGGTAAATATGCATCCGATTATCCGATCTCTAGTTATCACCAATACGAACGTATATCGTACGACGTTTTTTAATACATTTGCGAGGAAACAGAATAAAAAAAAGACATTTAAATAAACTCAATCTGTGAATGCACACTGTTATTTCCCCGCTATTTTACTACTGACTGGCGCCGCGCGGCGATTAGTTCCAAATATGAATAACAACAGCGTACGAAATTGCAAATAATACTGTTATGGCATTTGTATGGAATTTAACTTAACTATTTGTTTAACTTAACTATACCAAAGCAAATAGTCAAGTTATAGTCCATACAAATTCCATAACAGTATTATATGCCACTAGCTGTTGCCCGCGACTTCGTCTGCGTAAATTTCGAGTTGAATGTTATTGATACACAAAAAGCAAAACAAAATCCGAAATCAACACAGAAGAAATTATTAAATTAATTAAAGCAAAATTCACAGAAAATTTCCTTTTCGATTCTCAGCGCAAAGATCATGAAAAGATACGAAGGAGATTTTCGCCTTATGTCGAAACACATTCCTTTATTAGGCTTTATTTGAAAAAACTACAATAGCGCGTTGTAGAAATTAATTAAATGAAACAGCGCCATCTAGTGATTTATGAAAAAATTATTTGAAAAAATACAATAGCGCGTTGTAGAAATTGATTAAATGAAACAGCGCCATCTAGTGATTTATGAAAAAACTAACATGCGTAATGAAACTGATTTACACTTAAATATTTTTTCTGTTCTATTATATGTATAGATTACTTTAAATAATCCAAAAAATGAACACCTACAAATGATAATTTGTTAGTTTATTCTATGGAATTAACACTGAAACTTAATTAGAAAGCAATAATACATCAAAAGAGCGTTATGAAGTTGGCAATTACACCAATTAAACCCTAAACGCAAAGCAAAACAAAAGCCTAAAACACAGCAAAAGTCCGTCTTGAAATAAACTCAACCAGTAACACCAAATCCTAAACACAAAGCAAAACAAAAACCGAAATCAACACAGAAGAAATTATTAAATTAATTAAAGCAAAATTCACAGAAAATTTCCTATTCGATTCTCAGCGCAAAGATCATGAAAAGATACGAAGGAGAGTTTCGCCTTATGTCGAAACACATTCCTTTATTAGGCTTTATTTGAAAAAACTACAATAGCGCGTTGTAGAAATTGATTAAATGAAACAGCGCCATCTAGTGATTTATGAAAAAACTAACATGCGTAATGAAACTGATTTACACTTAAATATTTTTTCTGTTCTATTATTAAGCGTGAAGAGGTAATAAACAAACAAACTTTCGCATTTATCATATTATTTTGTTATGTATGTATTGTATCATGATGATGAATTGTCTTTAGATTTTAAATTTCCCATGTAACTTATGTAAGAATGGTGTACATTATAATTCGCAATATTATCATGCCTTGAGTTCATTAAAATGACGATAACTTTTTTTTAATGAACCGATTTTGATGAAACAAAGTTTAGATATTATTCTGAGTTAAAACAAAGCAAATAGTGAAAGTTTCAAGCAAATCGGTTCAGTACTTTCGGAGATAAACGTGAACATACATACAGACAGACAGACAGACAAAAAATTCCAAAAATTTTTTTTTGCTTTCTAATAATCTATTTAAGTGCCCCTCTATCCATTTCAGTCAAAAATACTAAATGTACAGACTGTGAAAATATTTTTACTGTCTTATTATATGTATAGATTTGGCGCGCTGTTGCTATTCAAATTTGGAACTAATCGCCGCGCGGCGCCAGTCAGTAGTAAAATGGCGGGAAAGCAGCAGTGTGCATTCACAGATTGAGTTTATTTTAAATAAATGTTTTTTCAACACACGTTCTCATAACGGGGCTGTTTCATGCGTGTTTTTAATCTCAAAAACTAGGATATTGCACACTAGTGCGCAATTTCATTACGCACTACTGTGCAATATTTATAACCCAATAAAATTCGGTTGTTCCCTGTTACAAGACGTTTTTATATACGTACAATGCATTCTTAATTTAGTCTGGTAGCACTTTCTTTTTCTCGAACAAATGTATTCTAATGTTTAATATGTATTTATCAATGAAGAAAAGTTATAAAAACGCAATAATGTTCTTGAACGGCAACAAGCAACTTTCATTTTTACCGCGCAATCGCGCATGCGCGCGCCGCTCAGCATAATGGCGGCATCGGCATACAGGCACGAGGCAAATTATCATTCAGCCAACATTTTATACATTCAAGAAAACAGCATATGATAATATAATGTATTTAAATAAAATTATAGTGAATCTTTGATTACTATGCACCTCAATGCAAGTTTGTTGAATGTAAATTTATATCTCAAACCGTAAAAATGCCCGCAAAATCTGTACAGTATCACTTCGCAAATTGTACATTTACTAATTGTTTTAATAAATAAAAATTTGCATTTTATTAGCTTTTTTCCTCAACTTGTATTGAAAAACGTCGTATGAAACTCGTGAGCATTGTTAATTGCATCCTCGGCTAAATTGTCGCGCTCACCTTACGGCTCGCGCGACCAATACCGCCTCGTATGCAATGAGCAACTTTGCACACTAGTATCATACGTTTTAAGCGGAATAAGGAGTAATTAAATAAACGTTGTTGTAATTTTAACCCTTTTTTAACACCTTTGCTCGTAAAACTGATGTAATTCCACCGGTTTTAAATGTAATGTAAAACGGGTCATAAAAAAACGCGTGTGTTACCAAAGCAAATAGTTAAGTTATAGTCCATACAAATTCCATAACAGTATTATATGTCATTTGGCACGCTATTGCTATTCAAATTTGGAAGTAATCGCGCGTGGCGCCAGTCAGTAGTAAAATGGCGGGCAAGCAGCAGTGTGCATTCACAGATTGAGTTTATTTAAAACAAATGTTTTTCTGTTTCCTCCGTGCGTATTGGTATGTGTTATAACATAACGCACTAATATCGTAATGTACTATTACAATTTAATGTTATCAATGAACATAATATTACGTGGACGGAATATTTTAATATATTTTCCTTAATTAATCAATAATAATAATTGTTTAACCAATTCACCTACAATCCAACTGTAAAAACAGAGTATAAATGTCGACCATACAATCCTATTTTCTGAGACCTGTATATTCATTCTCGGAGACGAACGCATAGTAATGTGTTGAACTATATTGTCCTCGAAAGCCTTCCTCAGTGTCTGTGGGCGTACTCTTAAAAACGATATTCGATATATCGTGGACTTCGTCGTGTCGTATTCTACTCTTAGTTACTATCGTTTAAAGCATTTCAACGGACGATCGAACGAACAATATTAATTTTGACATAAGAAAGCCTCAAATGACAACGATGAATTGAATTTGACAGACGAACATTCGCAAAATAAACGTCAAATTTACGATGATTACAACGACACCTCAAACCGTATCGTATTACTTTTCGTAAAGACGTAAATTTTGCGAATGTTCGTCTGTCAAATTCAATTCATCGTTGTCATTTGAGGCTTTCTTATGTCAAAATTGATATCGTTCGTTCGATCGTCCATTGACATGTTTGAAACGATAGTAACTAAGAGTAGGATACGACACGACGAAGTCCACGATATATCGAATATCATTTTTAAGAGTACGCCCCCTGGTTCGTCCGATTGAGCTGGTCAACTGTTGATCTGCCTATTCTGAAACAGAATTAGCATACGAATAATATATGTTTTAAAATCATCTAATTTAGCCAATTTAGCTGTCAATATAGTGTGATTTTAAATTAGACAATTTAAATTGACAATTCTTTACAATGGTACCAATTCACTGATCAATGACGATCTCCGTAGTGGAGTAGTCAGTATACCTGTTTCAAGGTGTCGCTATCTCTGAGGTCCTTGGTTCGAATCCCGGTGGGGGCAGATGTTTGTGTGATTAATAGAGATCGGATAATCGGATGCATATTTACCTAAAGTTAGTTTAAGACAAAGTATGGAAACGGCTTTTTATTGTTTTGTTAAATAAAAATCCCGTGATTGCGGAATTGGATAGCCGGATGTTTGTTTATTTACCTAATTTAGTTTTTGACAAAGTATAGAACTGTCTTTTTATTTTATTTCCATAAATAAAAATCCCGGAATTCCGGTACTGCAGAACATTTTGGTAATGCAAAACTAGTCGGTAATATGAGTTTAAAAACGACGTTACATAAAGGTTAGTTTCAGTTCCCCGTGTGATTTGTGAGTAGGTAAGTAAGTTCATGTAATAAATCGTACATTCATAAATCGCACGGGGAACTGAAACTAAACTTCATGTAAATACGTCTGCATAGTTGTATAAATGAACCCGGAGTCTCGGTCTTTTCAAAATAAATACCACGTGCTAATTTAGTAATTTTCAAACAATATCACTACGTTAAATTTGCAGTCCCGTATTTTCCCGGGTTTTTTATTTAACAAAATGTATTTTAAAAAGCCGCTTCCATAATTTGTGAGCCAAAAATTAACTTTAGGTAAATATGCATCCGATCTCGAGTGATTAATGTACAAATACATTAATTCATGCTGCAAAAAAAAAAGAAAATGTAGCAGGATACAGATATGTTTAGTTGAACTTAATAATTTACCTTCGTATATGTATGTATGAGTGTATATATGTATACTGGTTGGTGCCCGCGGCTTCATCTGCGCAGGATTCGTGTTTCGAGTGGCTTGTATTGAGCAACGGCTACGCTTGTGGCTGGGCTAGTGCCGTCACAGATTATGTAACAGGCCCACAGAATTTCCGTGGTCGCGGCGTAGATGTCGCGACCGTTTGCGGAGTACGGTACCAAAAAGGTCCCCCTTTTTGGTACCCATAAACATTGTACCTAAATATTAAGTTTATATTGTTTGTGTACCGAATAAATATTTTTCTTTCTTTCTTTCTTCTATTGTATTGCAGATCAAACACGCGCCACTGCTTGATAAATGGTTTCATAAGGTTGGCATTGATAATTGTAGAAATTGTTAGGACAAAAAGAACTTAACGTCGATATTTAATGTGTAGTTTGGACCGTATATTAGTTGTAGTAAATTTGATTAATAATATTGCACTTTATTATAGTTTTATATAGGCAAAAGTATTTATTGAATCCCACATAATATCCCACATAATATAATAGGATATCGTGACAAGAATAGAGAAAGGGATGCTTGGATGGTTTGGGCATGTGGAACGGATGAATGAAAGTAGACTGACCTAAATGATTTATGAAGCTGGAGTGAGTGGAGATACGGGACGAGGAAGACCTAGGCGAACATATTTCGAATAAATCGAAAGTGTCCTCAAAAAAGGCGAGGTCAGAAGTACCCGCAATCGTCGAGCATGTATGAGGAATGTTATGAAAGTAGATGAAGCGAAAGAGATATGTAAAGACCGTAGCAAGTGGAAAGATGTAATCTCTGCCTACCCCCATAGGAAAAAGGCGTGAGTGTATGTATGTATGTACATAATATCAATATATGTATGTTGTTGAATCTTAGAAGAAGCGTGCAGAATGTTAAGTTAATATCTGCATACTAATATCGCTACATGTACAATCGGCACACGTGCACTATGAAAAGCGTTATTATGAACGGCATAAGAACTCTTTCAAGGTGAACGTGTAAAGTCTGAAACGTTGCTGTATGTACATAGGACAACAGAACATCAAGCTAATCAAATATATCAAATATATTTCACCAATTTAAAAAGTAATATTGTTATGCATAGAGTTCAATATCGATTACAGAAAAACGACCTTTTGTAGTAGTCCCAAGAGGCACTAAACCAAGGTCGTCTCATTGGTACCTGCGTCTATTTCTATTGCAGTGCTTGTATTTTGATGTGAATGGCAATATGTAGGTTAATTACTGAGTACCGTGACTTACAATTTGGCAATGTAATTTTTTTTTAATGTTCTCTACGGTGTATCTTATCGAACAATTCTACATTTATAGTTTAATTTTTGTAGCTCTAGTGATTTAGTTTAGTATAGGCGAAGATAAATCTGTCAGTTAGTTTATCTGGACAAGTATTTTGATATAGATCATTATATGAATCATTTGAGAGGAAACTGCGCAACATATTTTCCATACCAACATAGTCCCCTGTTTTCTCCATAAAAAATCACAGTAGAGCAACAATACTAGAGTCTGGCTAACGAAAGTTGGCCCCAGAATATTGGCGGCAAATTTAAAAAATACATGCATGACAACACTAAAATTATACTATGAAAATTGGAATAACCTACTTTGATACTTGGTAATTCATTATTAAAAATATATATGTAATTAATTCTTGGTATTAATAAAAATGCAATAGTTATTTGTTCAACTAGAGAGGAAAGTTGGTTTTTTCAAGCGAGTGCTAATTTTGAATCCCGAGTAAGCGAAGGATTCTAATAATTGAATCACGAGCGTCAGCAAGTGATTCTACATTAGAATCCTGAGCGTCGCGAGGGATTCAAAGGCACGAGATGGAAATAACTTTTCTCTCGCGTGACACATACAACTTTTCACCTTAGCAGTGAGAACATTATTAGAGATATAAATGAAACAATATGAATTAAAATGAAACCACATATATTTGCAAAAACTAAGTATCTATTAAAATTTGATTTTTGTATCCCGGTATTTTTTTAAAGTTACGTTTTTAAACTGTATCCGTGGTATTCTGTTGTACCAATAAAGATTTTTAAAACTATAAAGTATTTGTGTATTATTTTATAAAACATATTCTTTATTTTTTTCTTTACTTTAGTGTATTCATTACATTTTATAATTTAATTATATATTTAATTACAACGTTACCGAATAATTTTCATTTAAAAAGGTTTATTAGTTTCCGAACGACTTATTTTTTGACATTTAGTAAATCGAATTTCGAATGACGTGTTTCGTACATAATGATAATTCGCAGCATTCTAAATTCAAATCAATTTTCCTCACTCAGTGAGGGAAAACGCATTTCATTTTTTAAGCAGGGAACACAGTATGTTTGAGCTGCTAAGGTGAAAACGCTTTTTTCGCCATAATTTCAAAACATCAGTGTATAGTAAAAACTTACCAGACGCTATTTCGCTATTTCTTCTAAGTACTGATTCTGGGTTATTGTCCTATCTTTCTGCTCTAATTCAGTGAGATATTCAATAGTTCTTACTATTTCATCAACTCTTTTGACATCTTGCAGATTCTCTGTTAAAGAAAGTTAGTCGTTTAAAATTACCAACAAAAATACAACATAAATTGAAAATGAGTATACGTAAAACATTGGCGATGTTATTAAAATGAATACGTTGACTGATGCGATGTACGAATGAATATAATTAGTTTTATTCAATACGAAGAAGCGTAAGTAACTTATTTGTGAAAACGTAAATTATAAATCAAAATTTTATTATGACGACTGGATAGGTGTTCAAAGTATCAAAATAATATTGTCTACTAACCTATGAAATTCAACCTTGTCAAATTGACGTTGACGTTCATACAGAGTTGCTATATAAATAGTTCGCAAATAATTCCATGGCCTACTTTCGTTAGTCAGACTCTGCGACCATATATATTATCTCTACTCTACGACCCAATTTTTTTTATTTAGCCAAATGTTCAATAACAAATTGGCCAGTTTTTTCCGAGAGTGAAAGCATAGCGAGACATAAATGGGGGACTATGAAACGTTGATTTCCACATTTAATTAATGAATTGATATAATAATAATATTATTTTGTTTTTCTTGACATTTATAAATAATTATTTAAATTATTTAATTTCTTGAATTTCACTTTACACTAAGTAATCATATTTTATTATTACCATTTTAATTTTATTATGTTGACAAATTGACAATTCGATGAATTCTACTATAACATCTATATTTGACATTGTTTAAATTATAACCAATTTTATTTTATATTGCCAGTGTTTAGGCAATGGACATAATGAGACTCAGGTTATAGTCTGATATCGTCTATTATGGTCTGCATTATATTAACTGATTTATTTAACTAAGACAAAGGCTTATACAGTGTGTTAGGGGTCGGACTTCCGATACTTTATCAACGTGTTGTCAACTCTCTCTCTCACAAACAATAGAAATATTACCTTCTTATGAATAGGGTTTTTTTGTCAATTTTGACTAGTTAGACCCGTTTCTTAACTATTTGCCTGTTTAGCGGTACTCATTTTAGGTTTATTTACAAGCTCAACTCATTGCCAATAAATTAAAACAAAAAAATGATATGTCAAGGGCCCGGAATTTTAGGTAGAGCCCAATAACAAAAAAAAAATGGATAATTTTACCCAGTTTTCCGTCTAAATCAAAGGATTTTGCTTATTATTGTAAAGAATTTCTTAACAAATTTATTGTTAAATGCTAGCACAGCTCATTAACTTTGAAATAAGGCCACTTTTGTGTATGTAGACCAAGTAAAACAGCAAGATTTAATAAACTCCTTAAAATACGAGAAATAAAATTTTAAAATAGCTCTCATTCATAGGGGTGAGGGATGCGACCCCCATTTGTATAGGTTTTTGTTGATAAAACTTAACATACAACACGTTGGTAAAGTATCGGAAGTCCGATCCCTAACACACTGTATACTAATATGCACGTGCGTATTGCCGCCTCATAATATGTACCGTTATCTCAATACATGCAGCTATGCAGTCGCTACATATACATAAATATTTTATTATACAGACATTGTTCAAACTATATACTCAATATTATGAGGATAATTATTAATTGTACATTTGACGATCATTTTTCTCCAATGCATTTTAAAATTTAAGTTTATTACGTAATGAAATAAATAAAACTAAACTAATCGTAGGTATTCTTGTCCTTATCCCACTCTATGAGCACCAGCGCCACTGCGATAGGTTTTGGATAGTCGCGACCTTGATGTTTCCTCTTAAGATGTGCTGTCGACGTGTCAGGAGACGTATTTTCGAATCATTAGACGTGAATTTGGAATTCGTATACGAATACAAATCGTGCGCGAAATTATTTTCTACTGCTTACATTTTTTTAGATTTTCGAATCACTCGAATTCAGTGTTGTCATTAAAAACAAATTCTTAATTAAATTCCGTTTCACGCAGAACAATTCAAAATCACAACTACAAAGACAAAGAACTGGCGATTACCCGCACGTGAAACGGATCACTGTCACTTCAGCGTTGGATATTCTACTAGTAGAAATAAAAAACGAGTTGGTTTAACCACTCGTAGCACAACGCACGAAATGAAAGTTCAAAAATAGTGAATTCGGTAATTCGTATACGAATTTCACGATATCGAATGCGAATTGGTTTTCTATTTATTTATTTATGTACACAACATATCAACATGTAGAAATACAATGTGAATCAGGAGGTATATAGGTTCTGCTTATTTCTAAAGAAATTTCTACCAGCAGACCTGCGATAGGAAACAATATAATGATACAACATTTGGCTACAATAAAAGCTACAACTATTATAGTAATCAAATGTACATATACATATATTTATAAACATATACACATATATACATATATACACATACACACATGCACATATAATTATAAGATTATAATCATATATACATATTTTATATTACGTAGGTATATAAACTATCAATGTCAATTGCTAGAGACAGGAATTTAAATAGTTCTCTCTGACGCGGTGCTTATAAGTGTGCAGTGATTTATAGAGTGATATATAGAGTTCCACAACCTCGCAGCGTGAACAGTAAAGGAATTGGAATAGAACTGAGAAGAATGGGATGTCAATTGTTTCAAAAATTGGTCTCCAGGTGCGCGAGCCCGACCGCCAGGCGCTGATCGAGCGCATAGTGTCGCTGCAGCGCGCGGCGGCGCGGCGAGCGGAGCGCTGCGAGTTCCTGGAGGAGCACTCGCGGCAGCTGACCGGCGAGCTGCGCGCCAAGGCCAAGCTGCTGCGCCACCTGCTGTGCTCGCTGCCCGCCGGCGCCGTGGGCTCGCAGGACCGGGACCTCAACAAGGCAAGACCCAACCTTCACTCACTAGTATACCGCCAGGCGCTGATCGAGCGCATAGTGTCGCTGCAGCGCGCGGCGGCGCGGCGAGCGGAGCGCTGCGAGTTCCTGGAGGAGCACTCGCGGCAGCTGACCGGCGAGCTGCGCGCCAAGGCCAAGCTGCTGCGCCACCTGCTGTGCTCGCTGCCCGCCGGCGCCGTGGGCTCGCAGGACCGGGACCTCAACAAGGCAAGACCCAACCTTCACTCACTAGTATACCCAAAAATCTTCCAAAATTGCGTTACGTGATACTTGAACGCTACTTGTTTTTATTATTATTAATATATTTGATTAATGGCCGTTTTCACCAACCTTGTCTTAGCTTAGGTGACTCCTAAGAGACATGCTGTCTCACTCTTTTCAGTTAATATAAAAAGTGACAGCATGTCACTTAGGAGTCACCTAAGCTAAGACAAGGTTGGTGAAAACGGCCATAATATTCTTAAATTTAAGTTTTTTACAATATAGATATATATTAAATAAATACTTAAACCTAGTATGCCGCCGGTAGCGAGGCAAGGCCCAAACAAACCGGTGGTTAGGGCTGCAGACAGAGAAATCTCCGGACAATACGGGCCGTGTCGAGAATCACTGCTTTTTGTATCCGACCCTTGATCCATCCGTCAAGCGAGAGCCTCTTAAGATGTTGATCGAGACTCTTTGCTATCAAGTCATTCGCAGACACAACTATCGGAACAATGATTGTCGAATCAACATCTCACATGGCGGTTACCTCGTATGCCAAGTCAAGGTACTTACTGGCTTTGTCCTTCTCGGCTTCTACGAGGTTCTCGTCATGAGGGATGGTAATATCGGTAATATTATTATTATACACTAACTGCTTTATTTTTGCAAACAACCACCTCAGCTGTTACCCGATCTTGACAACGCGACATATCCAAATTTGATCACCACAAAAACTATTCTAATGAGTTAACATTAAAAGATAGACATATACTGTCGCGGACATTTTTTAGATCACTTTAAGTGGAATAATTCTTTCATACATATTTTTTTGGTATCTAGAACCGTTTTCGCAGCGCACGCAACGGATGCCCTCAAAGATGAATAATTTTCACCGCTTTTTCCACATTTTCCATTATTTCTTCGCTCCTATTAGTCGCAGCGTGATGTTATGTAGCCTAAAGCCTTCCTCGATTAATGGGCTATTCAATAAAAAAATAATTTTTCAATTCGAACCAGGAGTTCCAGAGATTAATGCGTTCAAACAAACAAACAATTAAACAAACAAACTCTTCAGCTTTATAATATTAGGATAGATTATTGTGAGTCAACCATAAAAGATAGACTTATGCTGTTGCGGGATGTTTTTTAGACAATTTTATGTAGAATATTTCCGTCATACATGATTTTTATGTGACTTTAACCATTAAAGCTACACACGCGAGCGAAGCTAAAAAATGTTACTTCTCCCGTTTTCCCAAAATTTCCCTTCACTACTCTGCTCCTATTGATTGTAGCGTTATGGAAAGTATTCTGTAACCTGCCCAGGAGTATGAAGAATAATTATACCAAGTTTCGTTAAAATCCGTCCAGTAGTTTTCGTTTCTATAAGGAACATACAGACAGACAAAAATTTTACTGATTGCATTTTTGGCATCAGTATCGATCCCTAATCACCCCCTGATAGTTATTTTGAAAATATGTTTCATGTACAGAATTGACCCCTCTACAGATTTATTATAAGTATACAGGGTGAAATTGAAATTAATCGACAAACTTTAAGGGGGGGTTCTAGTGCTAATAGACATCATATTTGTGAGGGCAAAAAACCAATCTAAGTTGTCAAAAAATAAACCACGATTTTTAGATACTACTACTCGAAACGGGTAAAGTATACATAAGAAAACGTAAACAATAAAAATTACATGTAAAAAGTATATAAGAAAAATATTACATTAATATTCGATAGACACTTTTGTTTACAAACGTACAGGTGTTTCATTCATAAGTCAGCACTAGGCATTTAGGTAGTTTGCGCGTACGGAGCGGCGTCAGCGCAACCCCACAAAGACGCTTGTGAAGAGACCGCTTCGAAACGAAACAAAGAAACATCAACTTAAAAACCAAAGTAATAAAGTTCTTACGCGCTACGAGACCGACCATTCGAACAGCCGGTATTCCCCGCGCGCATCCTGTCCGGTCGACCAATAGCAAAGCTGTAGGTACCATCGCGCGCAAAATGATAAGGTTGCTAGTAATAATTGCCGTTATTGTATTTTCTTACATAATGTTTCATAACGATTCTAATTATTATTAAAACCTTCATTACAACGGTCAAAATGTCCTAGATAATTTTGTCGATTGATTTCCATTTCACCCTGTAGATTAACATTTATTGATTTCAATATCTTAAGTCTGAGATTTTAAAATATATACATATATAACATATAATATTATGATTTATGATAATTAGATTATCTAATCTAATATGTAAAATTATTTTAACGATAATATTTTAAATATTCATTTCTATTGCTTTTTGCTGTTATGTAGGTGGGCCACAATTTGAGCACTCTGTGTATGAACATATTCAAACACTAAGGTTACAGCTGAAAATCAGCAATTTGCTTGTAACTGCAAGCAAATACTATGCTGAGCTGTCGCCTTATTTCGCCTGCTGCACACAAGCACCAGCGCTAGTGTTTACTTCATGAAAACATATAGTTTAAGTCATTGTCTGTGTACTATACTGTGTTTTTCTGTCGTTTTTTATACTTTATGTTTTTATGTTATTGTATATATTGTGTTTACTGCTTTTGTTTAATGTCATGTCTTTGTTATTCCCGTTTGCTTTGTGTCTGTGTGTTCTGTGGCAATGAAATAAAGTTATTATAATTATTGCCTTTGGTATTTGTTTTTTTTTTTTATGTAATAAGAGGCAAACGAACAAGACGGGTCACCTGATGGTAAGTGATTCGTCGCCGCCCACGTCACCAGCGACGCCAGTGCGTTGCCTACCCTTCAGGTAAGAATATGCTCTTTTCTTGAATAACCCAATGTCGCAGTTGTTGGGGAAGACAGCTGATGGCAACGAGTTCCAGATATTTACTGTGCGTGGCAGAAAACTGTTTTTAAAACGCATTGTAGTGGAACGCCAACCATCCAGATGGTGCGGATGATAGTTCCGGCGAGACGATCGGTTGCGAAAATCAGCGGCTTCTATTAAATTGAACAACTCCTCGGAACACTCCCCATTGTAGACTCTGTAAAGTACGCATAGGGAAGATAGCTCCCTACGCAGTGCCAAAGGATCTAGCCGATCGGAAAGTTCAGGATCGTCGACAATCCGAGATGCCCTACGTTGGATTCGGTCAAATGGAGATAGCTGATAACCCGGAGCCCTGGCCCAAAGGTGGCAACAATACTCCATGTGAGGCCGCACCTGTGCCTTATACAGTTTAAGGCGGTGAGCCGGCTTGAAGATTTGTTAGATGTAAGAAAATATGAAGTATATAAACTAGATTTCCGAAACATGCCCGTATATAAATAATGATACAAATTTATTATTTATAGCTGGCAAGGAAATTGACTAAGGTAATGTATGTTTTGATTTTGCTTTGGTTTCGTGCAATGTAATAACAAATATACAGAAAATGGTATGCTCAGAATTAAAGCGACCGTTTTGTTTATTTTTTCTATTATATCGTTAATTGTTTGTTTGAATAATTTCGAACGACGAATCGAGATTCGGAAGTCGACGCTTTTGTTATAAATATAGTTTGGTCGCCTTAGAAAGAGATCGCGCGGCTGGGCGGGGGCGCGATGGCGGCCGTGTGGGGCGGCGACCCCGCCGGCATGACGCTGGAGCTGTCGCTGGAGATGAACAAGCGGCTGCAGGCGGTCCTCGAAGACGCTCTGCTCAAGAACATCACCTTGAAAGTGAGTGCGCTTGTTTTATTGCGAACATGACATGGAGACGTATTTTTGAATCATTAGACGTGAATTTGGAATTCGAATACGAATACAAATCTTCGTATTCGAATTCTTCTTGTTCTTCTTCGTGTTACTAGCGTTGAACCAAACACGATGTTGCATAGAAAAATTAGCGGTCTCAGGGTTTATTAACCACCGAAAGGCAAGGATTGAACACACTTCCATGAGACGAATTTTTGAAACAATAGAAAACCAGTTCGCATTCGAAATCGTGAGATTCGTATACGAATCACCGAATTCACTATTTCTGAACTTTCATTTCGTGCGTTGTGCAACGAGTGGCTCAATCCACTCGTTTTTGATTTCTACTAGTAGAATATCCAGTGCTAAAGTGACCTTGACAGTGATCCGTTTCACGTGTGAGACATCGCCAGATTTTTGTTTTTGTTGTTGTGGTTTTGAATTTTTCTGCGTGAAACGGAATTTAATTAAGAATTTGTTCTTAATGACAACACTGAATTCGAGTGATTCAAAAATCTATAAAATTGTAAGCAGTAGAAAATAATTTCGCGCACGATTTGTATTCGTATTCGAATTCCAAATTCACGTCTAATGATTCAAAAATACGTCTCCTGGACAGGTTATTGGTCACCTGGGGCAGGATTGAACTCATAAAATATACAGTCCACACACTTAGTTATAAATTGTTACTACACAACAAAGTGAACTCACGTTCTGTGCGTGACTTAGATATGTGGGTATATTGGCATAATAGGGTACTTCCCTCTATATTAGAAAAGATCTAAAAGCATATGACTATGATAGCTTATGCATTAAATAGTCGGAACCATCATGTTTAAGTACATAAAGCAACAAAAATAATATAAAAATTAGTTTTAAAGTATTCACTTTTTTAATCTATACGTAAAACAAGAACGAAACATAGGCCGCCATGTCGTGACGTCATAAGGTACTGTAAACTTATGCGTGTCAATGTCATTATGAATCATAGTACGTATGGCTTTATATGGCAAAACAATAAAAAAAGAAGTTTGTAGGTTGCTTTTTTAATGTAAGAGAATGTTATAAAACGTAAGTTAACTTGAAATCGCACGTGAATCACACTATGGAAAGCAGTTTTGTAAAAGGAGATAGTACGAATTTACCAAAAATAAATGCATTAATGGTCGGAAAATTCTTTGCTGCAAATCCCGACTTTTGTTCTGCTGAGTTACATAGTATTAAAACATGTCAGTATTACTCTTTTATTATTATTCCTTTATTAGTTGTTTATATTTTGTCGCCACACACAAACCTCGGTGGTTTAAGTGGCGTCCATTGTCAAACTTTTATTTTTTTTTGTAAACTTAGTAATATCAATAAAAAAAAAAAAATATAAAAGATAATAACTCATTTTTTAATTATGAATATAATAACTACATAGCATAACACATAGAGCTTTGTTTATTATTTACATGCCGTATTGACGTCATCGCTACAGAGTAACAACTCGTGCGGCGCCTTCGTCTAATTACGCACGAAATTTGAAAATATTAAATTTTAATGCAGTTTTTATAGTACTTAACAAGTGTATAAAATTTTTTAAACACGCAAGGATCAAATTAAGATTCTTTTCAAAAAAGAGATTAATTCCCTATCAAACCAGTACTATCTTCGCAATATTAAAGTAAATTAAACAATATATTTCTAAATATTAACATTTTCATTATCTTTTTAGGTGTAATGATCAAATCATTCTAAAATGACGTCATTCATACAGTGGAATGGACTATTTTCCTTTGTCTATATTTGCAAAAAAAAGAAGAAACATTTGTTGGGTTTAATATTTATAATATCAAACATTGAATTAGAAAATTTTTCACAAAAACTATAAGTAGTATAAAATCAAGATAAACTATTTATACTTTGCCACAAAAAAATGAGGAAAGGAAATTATGCTATAATTATTATTTTATGACTATTGATAAATTATAGGCTGTTAATAAGCTTTGCCTTGTTTCTGTTGGTGTAGAGAATTTAACTATATAATCTGTAGACAGATTAAATTGTGTATTTTCTAGTGAATTCGAGATTATGTGATTCTAATGAAATTAGTTTCATTTATTATTTATTTTAATTAATATTACTATTATATTGAAAAAGATTTTTCATTATAATAAAATAAAATATTAGATTTGAGTGATACTTTTCAAAATGGCGCCTTCCGGTATATCCAATATTCTATGCGAAGCTGTGTGGCTGCTACTACCATGGAAATTTTATATTTTTTTAATCTGCATGATTCGTTGTGCAGTTATGTAGCAGAGTTGTGTCATGGTGAAAGTAATTTGGATACCAGAAATGTATTTCAAGCTTCAACATTCGCTTATTTATCATAATAAAATAATTTCTTGATCTAAAAGAGCAAACTATAACAAAACAAATACATTTTAATTACACAATGTAACATTTTTAATGTAGGAAGTTTTTACGTATGTACATAAAATGTGCATATAAAGTTATTCGCAATTTTTTTTATACGCTCATAAAACATCATCACATCGTGCAGTGTAGTATGGACGATTTTAAACTATCCGCGATAACGCCGCAAACGTGGCGCTGTATCTTCAAAAGTAATTATCGTAGACTGTGTCTTAAACGAAATTGAACTCTTAAATAAAATAAAAATGTCAACTAACCACGTCAAACAGTTGGGGTTTTTACTGAATTAATCAAATTAATTTCCAGGAAAACATGGACACACTGGGAGCGGAAATATCCAAGTTAAAAAACAACCCAAGGGCTGAGGATCCCGCTAAATCCAATTGACTGACTGACGTAGGCATTGCATGAGGAGATTTTCGAATGAGAGTCTACAGCATAGACATATAGATAGCATTTATGCAATTTGTAATCTATGAATTTATGTGAACACTGTTTAATCTGTGAATTTTAGCATTAGTGACATCTATACTCCACCTCTACCTGTCGATGTCGAGTTTCGATATAGTAAAATTCATGTTCTGCAATCGATTCGAAGCCAGAGACACAAATACAAATGAATGTAAGAGAAATACTCTTTTAGGTTCGCCTAAAACCTGAATCCAAAGTTAGTCCATGACATGGATCAATTTAGAAATTCCACCAATTAGAGTGCATGGATTCCCTGAGCTCCTATTGGTCGAACGTTACCTTTGACTTCGACAACGGTTCGTTAGTGGAATGTGAATTTGCTAGTGACAGGTCTCAATGTTAGGGTATAGCTAGATAATTTATTGTTCAAAAACAAAAGAATTATAGTAAACGAAAATTGAGACGATTGAATTTTGTTACAATAAGAAGAGAATTTAACAAATTCTATAATTAGTATTTTCGAATAAACAAACCCTGGTATCTAGATGTCGACATATGAAAAATATCCTTAAATATTACATTATTGTTAAATATTATATGAATGATAATACAAATGGAGAAGTTTCTTATTCAAATAGAAAAAATAATGCAACAGAAACGTGCAGTAATTTTCCATTTATATAATAATATGTTGACATATATTTTCGGTCGTTCTCAGCCCATAAGAGAGACCTTTTCAATGTATTGTACACATTGAAAAGGTCTCTCTTATGGATATACTAGCTTCTGCCCGTGGCTTCGCCCGCGTGAAATTAATTTTTGTTCTCCTCCTAGCTCCTAGTCGAGTGGATAGTACACCGGTTTCAAGGTGTCGCCATCTCTGAGGTCCCGGATTCCAATCCCGGTGGGGGCAGATGTTTGTGTGATGAATACCAGCATTTGTACCTTAGTCGTGGTTGTGGATATATATTTCAATAAAAATTATTTATATATGTATAATATATGTATGTCTATTCGTCACCCTAGATCCCATAGCACAAGCCTTACAGAGCTTAGTTTGGGCTAGGCTAATTGGTGTGAGTGTAACAAATATTTATTTATTTAATCGCTTAGCAGTGCGAAGCTTTCTGATTATATTTGTCTTCTCTTACGTTTGTAACAGTCTCAATCATTAAAAATATTACGAAGTTGTGGGCACAGCTAGTTTATTAATGAAACCTTAAAATGAGCTTAAGGTACCAAGATTCGTGGTCTTATCTTCAATTCAACCCCTATTTCACCCCCACACTGGTAAAAATTTCAAACTGCTAGAACAAATGAATTTTTGTTTCTTATGACGTGATATTTGACGAACTTGCATACTAACTTTCAACCCTTACTTCACCCCCTAGCTGATCGAAATTTCAAAAATGCTAGAACAAATGTTTAATGATTTATTATCAAGTGTTTAAATATAAAGTATCATGGTTTTATCTTTTAAAATTAAGAAATCCCATACAAACTTTCAACCTCTATTTCAACCCCTTCATCCCTTTTTTCGAAATAAAAAGTTAGCCTATATTCTGTCTCAATGTCTAAAGATTGTCTGTACCAAATTTCATCAAAATCGGTTTCGAGGTTTAAGCGGGAAAGCGTAACATACAGACAGACAGAGTTACTTTCGCATTTATAATATTAGTTGGGATAATTTATTATATACAACGTTTTTCTTTAGTGTATTTGTGTACATGGTCGAGTTACTACTAGTAGGCCAATAATTCGTAGCTATTGTGTAATTATACTGTTGGAAAAATTATAGACTGTTATTACTGTGCAGTCTCAATTTTTATTTAAATCCTCAAGTACTGAGTGTCTGTAAAGAAGAAACTTCTCCATTGTTTATAATCATGAGAGAAAAAAACTATTTATGCGAGCATGTTTATATTTTATGATTAATTTTTGTGGGTAACAGTTTTGTGCTAGAGTCATGCGTATGAGTACTGTGTATACATTTGTTAGTTTTCGTAAAGTTCACTTAAAGTATTATGTACTAAAATGACAAAATTTTTGACAGCACATGAGTATAATTGAAGGTATATAAGTGTGAAAGTGATTCTGGTCATATATGATTCTGATGAATAGCTGGAGACTCGGCCCCCCAAACATGATACAACGATTTAACACTTTGAACTGTCAAAATAAATTGGATCAATGTCAAGATGGCGGTTACGTAACTCGAAGAACGCTTTATATATCTCGTTTCTAGGAAGGACTAGGACAAGTTTCACTTTGAATAACTATCTTTTTATTGATACTGCAGGCGTAGCCTAAGCATTGCAATCTGTGTTGCATTGTGATAACTAAAAAAACATCTTATTGCAAGATAATCTATAATTTTCAAATAGAGAGGCCAAACTGACAGTGAAAAATGGCCAGCTATCACGAAATAATCAAATTATAATCAACATTGGCATTTATAGGCACTTCAAAACAAATACAACCCTAAGAGAAAAAAGAACCTAGTACGTACATACAAACAAGAAAAAAAATATAACACCTGTTCGGAAATTGTCAATGACCACATGTAACTGAACACTGACCAGTTGTCACTCAACAATGGCCAGTTGTCAGTGAACAATAACTTTTGGACTGTCAGTTTAGTCGATCTTATAATAAATCACGCAATAGAATATTATGATATATATTGTGCTAGAATTTTTATGCAATATATGCTTTGATAAAATGTTGCAATGACGGAGCGATCATATAAATTTTGTCTGAGAAAAATATTCTCAAGATGGCAACGTTTATATTTAGAAATAAGTTGTTGTATCAAATTGTGCTTTGGTGGTTATCCGGGGGATATTTTGGTTTTACGCTGTCTCTGAGAATGTTGTCGAAATGGTATTTTTATATTCTGTATTGAGTTGATTGTTGGCTCTTGGTGGAACTTATTATACATGTTGAATAAAACTCTTGTACTGTTCCACTAATTTTATAAAATTAGTGGAACAGTACAAGAGTTGTATTTTTATATTCATAATGTTTCCACATTATGATTTTTTTTCTTAAACCGCCTATATTTATTATCATGTCATCACAATATTAACACCATCGTCGTGGTCAAACAATTGGTGTGAATGTTCTTTTATGAAGAATGAATGAAGATTATGATGGCAGCCGACTTACACAACATAGGTTGTATTTTTTTTATTTTCTGGGTTATATATATATATATATATATATATATATATATATATTATGTGTGTTTTTTTAAATACCTTTTAAATATTATGAATTAAAACAATTTGTACAATAATATACATAAATTGTCTTATTTAAAATTGTTGTTTAATACGCTTTACGGATTAGAGTTAGACCTTTCATGATCAGTTAATTATTTTATCGCTAATATATGATTGATTGAGTAAAACAAGAATAAAACCGCTAGTGCAAGCGAGATGCCGCTATACGCTAGAAGAGCGATAACTCTGTTGCAGTATTGTTTTAATCTTACTCTAAGCGGTCGTGGTACCGCCTCTGTAGTTTGATAAACCAAAAATAGTTATTTTTTCGATTTGTATTCAGAAAAATCAAATTCATGCAATAATAGTAATTTAAAAGAAATCTTTTTGAACGAAATCCCTTGATTCTTATGAATATATATTATTTATTATATTTTTATCAGCATAAATTAACTGTCATCCTAGAATAGTTATCATTAAATAGGTCATGTTATTATGATTCGGTTTAGAAATTTTATCTTTGTTATATAAACGGTTGGTACTCGTGTACACGCCATTTTGAATAGACAAATTCTAATGCTGTGCCATAGAGTACGGTGCGTTTGTAGACCGCAATATTTTTTTAATAGCCTTGTTGAGCAAAGACCGATCTTCCCTTCCACAATTCTTTGCCTTAGTAGGTGGCTTATATATCCCGGTGCATTCAAACGAATCGCAATCATATTAGTGATAAATATTAACAATTTTCAATGTTTTGGTGCTCATTTATTTTTATTATTATTTGCGTTTTGATGTGACAACGTCTATTAAATTGGTACGGCGTGGAGTCATTCTCGAAAACACCGTAACGGCCGAATCTGACGCCACACGGAGTCCACGCTTAATTTTATTGTAACTATAAACTTCTGTATGAAGATGAATGAATGTATGTTCATATGTATGTGCAATCATATGCTTATTGTATTTAGTGTGCAAGTGCACATTACTCATAATAATTAATGTATGTATAACTTCAGAAGCAGAAAATTTAAACAAACTATTAAATAAAAATATAAATGTTATACATTACTTTATTTTAAATAATTTCATTGCACCCAGAAAAAATTACCATGTAATAGACGTTGTCACGTTAATATATCGGCAGTAGACGGAGTTCTACAGACAACCAATTTTTTAATATGAATATGTTTAATGACATTGTCTAATTTAGTTAGCTACTTCACTGGCTTCTCCAAATAATTTTGTTTAGGTAGATTATTCACTGAAAGCCCCTATGTTGAAAAATTTAAAGACTCCTGGTATGGTCACGTATTAAGAAGAGGGATTGATTATGTTACTAGGAAAGTTATGGAGACGTAAGTGGGCCACAAGTGGGCCACACGCCCACCCTGTGGGGAGAGGAAGACCAAAAAACGATGGATGGACTGTGTGAATGTTGATATGGTGAAGAAGGGAGCCAGTAATAGAGGAGAGTGGGAGAAGAAGACATGTTGCGCCGACTCCCAATAACATTGGGAGCTGGGCAAGAGATAGGGAGAGCTAGTTAATTCACGGTTATACAAGCATTCCTCTTAAACTGTATTTTAGTTCGGTTCTCCTCGCTGCTGCTCAAAAATTATAGGTTATGTTAATACTATCTCAAGGAGAATAGATACAAAATACAGTGCAACCTCGATATAACAAATGGGAGGGGATCAAAAAAATATTCGTTATATGAAATAATTCGTGATTTTGAGGTTAGTTTTGTTGAGGTTAGGTTGGTACCTAAAATTCGTTATAAAGAGGTAAAAACATGGTGTTATTCACCTCAACATTACGTAATTATGTTGTTATAACGAACAAGTTCGACTAATAATGATGTCTAATTTTTTCGTCATAGGATTGTTTTTGTTTCACTTTTCTGGGACCGATACGGAACACCGTTTTACGTTGCTGAGTCAATTTAAGTTAAATCTTTAACAATAGTGACGAGCAGAAGTGTTAACATTACTTTCCAGCAAACAACAATGATTGTTTTACGAACAAAAGCGTGTCGAAATGAATTGTCGCGACATGAATCACATACTATTAGATTTAGAGTTTTATATATTGGTGGGAAGTTTACGTACCTCTGTACGTATACTTTTTCTTGATAGTTGAAAATTCGTTATTAAGAGGTTGTTCGCAAAATCTGTTCGCAATGTAAAGGTATATTTTATATTGACTCTTACGGGCAATTCAAGGGGATTACGAAGAATTTGTTAAATCAAGGAAGTCGTTATATTGAGGTACGTTATATTAAGGTTGCACTGTATATATTTTACTGGTTTCTTTTTTCATGTAAATTCAAAATTATATAATAAAAAAACTTGAAATATATTTCAAACCTTCTTCGACAACAGATATTGTGTATTCGGTGATATAAATATTTTTAGTCTTTATTCTTTAGCGTTTATTTCATATGTCCCATTTAATTTGACTAAATTCGTGTTTGGTCCAATAGTGTTATTTCGATTGTTTCGATTCGATCTTAAGTTTTTGTCGTGTTATTATGGCTGCTATAAAACTAATCAAATTTGTCTGAACCTAACTTATACATATTTATGGACTCTATGTACTTATATTTAGATGTAACTTTTTAAACAGAAATATGCAGGAATGTGCATAAAGTTTTCCTTTGAAAACAAATTTGACGCGTATTGAAGAGGTGCGTACAGTTACAGTAGATAACGGAACTCTAACCTACATTGATAAAGCTTGTTTAGTTATTTGTAGAGATGTGCCGGATATCCGTATCCGTATCCGCGGATATCCAAGGCAGAAAGATTCGTATCCGTATCCGTTACGTTTTGGCGGATCTTTTACGGATCTATTTAGCAGTCTTCTTTAAAGAATAATTCATATTCTATGTGTTATGTGTATGTTTTCTTTGTAAATGATTTTTAAGGACGTTAAGCCTTTACCCTTACGAGAATACTTTCCATCATAAGTTTTACACTTTGTACCTTCATCATTTATTATCACGAAATAATTCCACATTGCAATACAATTTTGTAGGCATTTTGTTAAATACATGCACCAATACCAAACACCAGCGTTATCTATGCTGCCCAGTGTCACATTAAAGTAAAACAAAACAAAAAAAATCGGGTGGGGCTGTGCCGGGGCAGACGGCCGTTGGTTTTAACGTGAAACGTCCATGTTAGGAAATCGCATTTAAAGTAAAAGATTGAAATAAAAATAAAAAACTCCATGTCACAACAGCGAGCTGACTATATAAGTGAAATATTCACACCACATTTTTGTTTCAAAGACTAATAGTTTTTTAATTGTTCAGGTACGATGATATAGACCTTTTCGTTACGGTCCGCTTTTTAAACCTGGTACCCGTATGTTTCGGCGCGATTTTAAAGACGTTTCACGTCAAAAAGATCCGACGCGCAATGCAAGTCGAAACATGTTTCAACTCAAGGTCGCGCGCACCGACACCGACACCGATTGTGTAAGTTAAGATCCGTATCTGCGGATCTTGACACCAAATATCCGTATTCAGATCAGTATCCGCGTATCTAGATTTTAGACGATCCGGCACATCACTAGTTGTTTGTAAGTTTGTGGTGGTGTAAACAGAAACCTATTTAAATGGTGGTGCGATGAGTCAATAAAACAGTATTGTTGATGTATTAAAAACGGTATGCATATATCATATATTTATTTATTAAAAAACAATTCGTGGGATTTGACTTGTAAGGGAACAATTGCGTTACTAAAATAGCAAAGGAGATGTCCTCTTATTACAAGGAGGTTGGTTTTTTGTGATCAGCGTTAACTAACAAACACCAAACTACATTAAATTGAAAGCCGAAAAAATATAAAGTATGAAACAAATAATAGAAATATTTACCACCCCCAATTATTTTTAAATAAATAAAACATGTTTATAAGAAATATTTCATTATGGCAACACCTTAATGGTGTTTTTATTAATCTGTGACTACCGGTATCTTACTCTATGTTTGATATTTTCCGTTGAGTTGAATCATAGAATACATTTACTCGGTCTGATCATAATCATAAAATCAAAACTATGACATTGACAGCAGGTGCCTGAGTTGTCAGTTGATTTTTTATTAATATTTTTTCTGGCTCTAGATAACATACATTAAGTAACATAGCAGTCCCTATATTTTGTTAGTTAAAAACTTCTCAAAATTAGAAATATTCGGTTCATTAAAGCAATTATGTATGTATTTAGATTTTTAAAAGGCTTGTTGATAATTTTTTTTAAGCAATGTGTAATTATTGCATTAAAGATATTTCATTTTTTATTATACTAGAATACGAATTATTAAAAATCGGGGGTCTTGAAAATAACATGACTTACGGCGATTACTTTCTTTTAGAGCCTTCTATCCAAATATATCAAATTTACCCGAGTTAGTTACTATAAACCAATATGGGACATCTCCTTTGTTGTTAAGGTATCTATTTGTACTAGGTAATATATGGACCGTTTATTTTGAAAGTGGTGTAACTCCATTTTCTTTTGTTTCGAGAAAATTAAATATTTGTTGATTTAAAAATACAGGCAAATTATACGAGGTCTGGCATTGTTTCTATTGTTTAAATTTGTACAAAACATGGGATATTTTTGAGATATATGTATCAATTATGTGATAGCTCATTTTTCTCAAAAATGGACTTACATTTTCAAAATAAACGGTCCCTATATAATTTCTTTATTCTATACATATAATAACAAACAATAAAAAAAAAGGCGAAATAAATAAAATATTCATAACTAAGTGTTTATATAGTCTTGTAATGCTGTCATTTTAATGTGCAAATAAAAAAACAGATCGCTATATTTTTTAATGAATGTTATATGTATACATTATAAGTCATATGGTGTCACTGAAAGCAATATATTGTGCTTTCCGTAAAATAAACTATTGTTGATGTTTAATGAATTTGATGTTCTTTAGCGTAATTAGAATGGATGTTTCGGTTATGTTGGTACATGGTGACATTTTAAGAGTAGATATGTTTATTCGTTTATGGCAGCACTGACGAACAACGACATTAATGTGAACTCATTGTGGCATACTTTTCTTTGACACTTCTTAACCTCAGCTATATTAGCATAACCATCGAAACACGAAATTAATAGAAAAATATTAATTGATCGCTACTAATATTATAAAAGCAAAAGTTTGTTACAGTTTCGCGGAAAAACTACAGACTGGATTTTAATGAAACCTCACAATAATATAGCTTATATACTATAGTCCATTTCAACTAGGATGATCTGTGACAGTTCATCGTGCTCCGAATTACGCATTTTTCGTTTGACAAACAAAAATTAATTTTATTCTCTAATATTTTTTATTCATAGTAGCTTCATTGCAAAAAATAATAAAATAAAATATATTTTACATATAAAACGAGGACAGTATCGCTTAGTTTAATTTAATCAAATAAAGAATAAAAATAAATCTTTTTTAAATAACTGCAATTCGCAAACATGAAACGGAACGTCAAAAAAACATAGAGGTGGGACATCGAATAATCGGCGGCCATCTTGTGATTACCTGACAATCGCGTCAGTATGAGTGTGTCAGCCTTGTATGCGAGTTGTGTTTCATCGATTTTTGCATGGTGTTCTGTTATTGTTGACTGTTGTTGCTGTTTTTGTTTAAGTTTTTGTTGTTATTTTTTTGGCAAAATGCCGAAAAAATCACAGGTAAACACTTGACTATATTTCTACTATACCTACATAATATTATATACATAAGATAAATGCTTTGATCAACAAAAATTTCAAAATATAATACAGAAACACTAATGATACTCAAAGTTTTGGTAGTAAGATAATATCGATTTCATTTCCATAAATCGATTACCAGAAACAATCGATTTTATTTTCACTGTAGGACCTCTCTACAAGTGTCGAAATCGAACTGTCACAGAGATCATCTTATTTGAAATGGACTATAGATGTATTCTGTATTGAGTTGATTGTTGGCTCTTGGTGGAACTTATTATACATCTTGAATAAAACTCTTGTACTATTCCACTACTTTTTTAATTACTGTCGACCTGACCGGTTTCGCTTTACCAGCATTTTCAAAGGTTCTAAGCAAACACCCTAACACACTAAAAAAAGTAGTGGAACAGTACAAGAGTTTTATTCAAGATGACTATAGATGTCGCTTGTTTGCCGCGGGGTGGTCCATCTCAGCTGACTTTGAAAAAAGATGTAGTCTGTCGAAAATTGTTGAAAAAATGTCTTTTGTCATAAAAATCAAATAAAATACAAAACTGTGTACGGTTGTAAATATACTAAGAAGCTGACGGCGATTGTATTCGCGTGAGTGCCGCGAGGTGCACGCACCTGGCGGTGTAGTGGTCTGACCCCGCATTAAAAAAAAATGGCTGTCAGTTAAAAATTGGGGAAAAATTATCTTATTTCACATGAAACTACGAACCGCTAATATAAGCAACTTGAAATACTAATCGTGCGCAGACAAATTCGCGATCACCAGCTCGACCTTAATAAGTCTAAGATTTTTTGAAATTGCCTCCATAATGATTTGAATAGTACATTATGGTACAAGTGTGTAATGTTGGTGATCACCGCTAAGGCGCATTGAGGCCCGAGCCGTCAGGCGAGGGTTTTATAAGGAGCCGAGGACGGTAATCATCAATACACACGTGTATCATACAACGTTTTTCAACACACTTCTGAATAAAATAATACTTAAATAAAAAACCATTTTCTTCATAAATTGTATTTGCAGACATCTTAATTAATAACTAACTGAATAACTTCAAAAGAGAAAACGAGACGAGTTGTGAAAAATGTTTCGTAAAAATTAATCAGTTTTCCTATGCGCGCGTATCGGTCATAGACTAATAAATTTCGTAATGGCGGGAATAATTAATTAGTTTTCCTATGCGCGCGCATCGGCCATAGACTAAAAAATGAGGTTTCTTTTTTTTTGGCTTTTCGCGGATAGCTTTTTAGCGCAAATGTAAGCGTAACTCAAAAAATAATATTAAAAAAACTATTACTCACTCGTGAATAATAATAATGAAAAAGTCACAGTTTGATTATAGGTGTCATTATGTGCCTAATTGCCATGGGATTAGAGCCACTTTATGGGGAAGTGTGTTGAAAAAATACATTATTAAATCACGAGTGTTCTTTTATGTTCATTATAGAATAGAAAGAGATGGACTAACTTAAATAATAATAAACAATTATTGGACAAGTTGAAAGTAAAGTGTGATTCTTCAATTGACAAACAAAACGAGCGACTGTTTGAAACGGGACAGACACACCGAAAGTATATATATATATATATATATATTATATATATATATATATATAATATATATAATATATATATATATATATACTTTCGGTGTGTCTGTCCGTTTCAAACAGTCGCTCGTTTTGTTTTTTATTACGAGCATTCGTTATTGTTATAACAATAAACAACTTGGCTCTGGTAATATGTTTTTTGTAAATAAACCCCTTTGACATTAATGGCATTTACGTAATTTTCGATGGTCATGCTTAGGGGCCGAGTTTTGTATTTAGCTACGGAAATCTATTATTCTTCCTGCAGATGTATTGCGATGATGATCATCGTATGCGATTTGTAATCCATTGCTTGATTTTAAGTAGGGAAAATGACAACATTTGAATACCAACTGGCAATGTATTTTGATCACACGCGATGATTGTCATTTGAGTTCGTAATAAGTCTGCTGATCAGGAATTCCGTGAGTCTAGCTCACCGGATTTTATGATCCGAATACACGGAGAGCGTCAAGTTCTTTTCAGAATGAAAAAAAAAGAAGGCATACGCATTGTGTGAACATTTCGGATCGAAGTAGATTATTGAGGTTTCTCGATCTAATTTCGTGATCAGAAAACCAGTGGCTAGTGGATGGTAGTGCCTACCATGAGTTTGCTGTCGTTTTGAATAGGTGTTTCTTGTATAGTTCTTCAGAAGTCATGTCAGTTTAATATGAAAGAATAGTACAGTTATGTGCCGCTAGGGGCGCTATACGAAGTTTTCATACAAAAATATACGCTGTCGATATCGTTTCCAAACGAACGTAAACTCATGATAGCTACACAAATTTAAGAAGACAAAATAAAAATATTTTTATTATGTACTCCTTTTTTCTACTCCAATATATCAAATATAGAATGCTCAAGCAAGAAAGATTTCCTTTTATTTATATGTTTAGATCTTTTTATACAATTGACAGATGGATATATTCTGTTCGTGTCTACTATTAAAAAGTCATTATTGTAATATTTATTAGAATGGTTTATATCGCTGCTTCGGTAACTGTAAGCGCGGCTCTCTGCGGAATGGCGGTATTAATAAAATGTAAGAGATTATGGTATTGTTGTAAAAGTGATAATTTTAACGTCGCTATGACGTCATGTTAATGTAAAAATATATTTTGATCAAGCAATGTTGTGTTTCATTTAATTTTTCTTCGATTATTAAGAAGGTGTCTATACCTCGACGGTATCGCTTCGTCCCTAGGTGCGGCCACACTGCCGGCTGTGTTTTAGCCGTAATTTTAATCAATACATATTATATTAGGTATCCGATACATCTTAATCGATACCGAGTAAGTATCGATGCATGACGAGCGATACTGTATCAGGTAACGGTATCGATACCTCAACAGTATCGCTTCGTTCTTAGGTGCGGCCACACTGCCGGCTGTGTACCAGTCGTAGGTCAAATCGATACATATAATATTAGGTATCCGATACTTCTTAATCGATACCGAGTAAGTATCGATGCTTGACGAGCGATACTGTATCGGGTAACGGTATCGATACCTCCACGGTATCGCTTCGTCCCTAGGTGCGGCCACACTGCCGGCCGTGTGCCAGCCGTAAGTTAAATCGATACCTATAATATTAGGTATCCGATACTTCTTAATCGATACCGAGTAAGTATCGATGCTTGACGAGCGATACTGTATCGGGTAACGGTATCGATATCTCCACGGTATCGCTTCGTCCCTAGGTGCGGCCACACTGCCGGCCGTGTGCCAGCCGTAAGTTAAATCGATACATATTTAATTAGGTAACCGATACTTCTTATTCGATTCGGGGGGCAGGACCTCAAAGACGGCGACACCTTGAAACCGGTGTACCAACCATTCGACTACGAAGTTCGTCAAATTTAGTCGAATGATTCCCAATTATAGTAAATTTTTCAAAGCTAGCAATATAGATTTATTTTGTGGTAATATTAATTGCATTAAAAAGTCTATTATCGCACAGCTGTTGATTTCTTTCTTCGTTTAATGTGTTATTTTAATCATTCATATAGTATAGTCCCGTTTTGTGTTCCACTTTGTTACACATCTGAAATACTCCCATGTGTAAGGTTCATTATTTGTATTTAAAATTGTTTATTCAAACTGGCAACACTGAAAGAATACGAACCGTGAGTTAGTAATGAGTGGCGAGGAAGGGCATTCGACCACAGATTAGTATACTATTACATTCGACTTCGGGCAGCGGAGCCGAGTGGTCGTGCTCTAGGAAAGTGTAGTAAGTGTTAAGTCTGTTGTGCGAAATACAATTAAGTTAAAGGAATAAACGAGTATTAATTCAGACAACGGAGTTTTACTACATATGATTAAGGCCGGCGCCACTTTGGCTTCCCGCGCTTCTTTAAGCTTAGTGCCCCTTTGATGGGTCTGCACTGCAACGTCTCCTCTCCTGATTCTATCTATACATATAATAAGACAGTAAAAATATTTTGTCTGTACATTTAGTATTTTTGACTGAAATGGATAGAGGGGCACTTAAATAGATTATTAGAAAGCAAAAAAATTTTTTGGAATTTTTTGTCTGTCTGTCCGTGTGTATGTTCACGTTTATCTCCGAAAGTACTGAACCGATTTGCTTGAAACTTTCACTATTTGCTTTGTTTTAACTCAGAATAATATCTAAACTTTGTTTCATCAAAATCGGTTCATTAAAAAAAAAGTTATCGTCATTTTAATGAACTCAAATAAATAAAACTGGAGTGTCATCTGTGAAAATTGAAGACGGTGAAATTTTAATCAAAAGTACTGTGAAAATAGTATTTGTGGAAAAGCTCATTGTTTTGTGCCATACTATACATACATACATACTAATATTATAAATGCGAAAGTAACTCTGTCTGTCTGTCTGTCTGTTCCGCTTTCACACCAAAACTACTGAACCGATTTAAATGAAATTTGGTACACAGATAGTCTGGAGCCTGAGAAAGGACATAGGCTACTTTTTCATGCAAAAAAGGTTGTAAAGGGTTGTAAAAGGTTGAAAGGAGGGATTATTGGTTGTATGGAAATATTGTTAAAACTACTGAACCGATTTAAATGAAATTTGGTACACAGATAGTCTAGAGGCTGAGAAAGGACAGAGGCTACCTTTTAAAGCAGAAAAGGGTTGTAAAAGGTTGAAAGGAGGGGGTGAAAGGTTGTATGGCAGTATTGTTAAAACATAACCTTCCTGTGGGAAATTCGAATATAACGCGGGCGAAGCCGCGGGCGGAAAGCTAGTCTATCTATATAATCAGGATATAGAATCAGGATATATCTATAGATATATCCTGATTCTATGTATAGTTCTTAAAACTTAGGCATAAGGCTGAGTTTAGTCGGTAGGTCCCGCTGGTCAGACCGCTCTGGCCGGCGTGGAATCCGACACAATCACTGTTTCTTAGTTTTATGTGTCACTAGCTTCTGCCCACGGCTTCGCCCGCGTGAAGTTAGTTTTTGTCAATCCTGGCCCCTTATGTCTAAGGTACCAAGATTCATGGTCTTATCTTCAATTCAACGCCTATTTCACTGGTAAAAATTTCAAATGCTAGAACAAACGATTTTTTGTTTTTTATGACGTGATATTTGACGAACATGCATACTAACTTTCAACCCTTATTTCACCCCCTAGCTAGTCGAAATTTCAAAAATGCTAGAACAAATGTTTAATGATTTCTTATCAAGTGCTTAAATATAAAGTTTCGTGGTTTTATCATTTAAAATTAAGAAATCCCATACAAACCTTCAACCTCTATTTCAACCCCTTCGTCCCTTTTTTTTTCGAAATAAAAAGTAGCCTATGTTCTGTCTCAGGGTCTAAAGATTTTCTGTACCAAATTTCATCAAAATCAGCTGCGAGGTTTAAGCGTGAAAGCGTAACAGACAGACAGAGTTACTTTCGCATTTATAATATTAGTTGGAATTTTAATAATTCATATAGTATATAGTCCTGTTTTGTGTGCCATTTTGTTACACAACTGAAAAAAAATCCAAAAGATTAGCCATTGGTAAAAATGTAAAATAAAACTGCATTTAATTAAAAATATTACTTATATTTACAAAATTGTAATAATATAATACAAAAAATACTGTTTACTATCTCTTCTTTAGTACCATCATTGGCTCCGTAATGTTAAATGCTTCGATAAGCTCCTGAAATAAATAAAAAATCAGTTGTAATGCTTTACATTTTTTCAGGTCCATGAAATAATCTTAATTAATTTATTAATATTTTGACGAAATCTTTGTTAAGTTAAAAGGTTCTTTTAACCTGCAAAAGTGTTTGTAAAATCCTATATGAAGATTACATTTTGACGTGACAACGTCTATTAAATTGGTACGGCGTGGAGTCATTCTCGAAAACACCGTAACGGCCGAATCTGACGCCACACGGAGTCCACGCCTACTTTACCCCCACCCCTAGAGCGCCCGAAGGCATACTCGGAAACGTTAGTGTGCAAGTGCACATTACTCATAATAATTAATTTATGTATAACTTCAGAAGCAGAAAATTTAAACAAACTATTAAATAAAAATATAAATGTTATACATTACTTTATTTTAAATAATTTCATTGCACCCAGAAAAAATTACCATGTAATAGACGTTGTCACGTTCAAATATCGGCAGTAGACGGAGTTCTACAGACAACCAATTTTAATTTTTTGATTTTGATTAAAACAGCCCAGAAAGATTAAACGAACATTCTATTATAGAATTAAGCTGAGAGGCAATGCCGATGAGGATACACTCACAATTACTGATGCAACGGAAGTGTCTTAGCGGAACCAGAAACGGAAACAGATGTCAAATGTAAATTTTAGCAGAAACGGAAGTGTAAATAATATGAAAAAATAAACAAAACAAATACATTTCTTTATTAAGTATCAAATACACCAAATCTAGATTAGAAATAAATATATTAGAAATCTACTATAGAAAACAATATTGCAACTGAACATTTTATTAATGTTCAAAATTTAGTGGTGCAAGTTATCTATATATATAAAAATGAAACCCGTTTCGCGTTGTCACGGCATCACGTGTGAACGGCTGAACCGATTTCGATAATTCTTTTTTTTAAATGTTTGTGGAAGTCCAAGGATGGTTCTTACGGAAATAAATATTAAGAAAATCTCTCAGAAATATTGAAAAGTATACATTTAATTTTGCATATTTTAAAAAACGCGCGTTACGAATGTAATTTTTTTTTTTATACGAATGTCAACGTCATTCACAGCCATAGACTATATTAAAAGAGCATCGTTTCAACTATACAAAATAAAGTAGTGCATCAAAGCTACGCTAAGGCGGTACGAAGTTCGCCGGGTTAGCTAGTATTTTATAAAAAATAATTTGGCCGCTTTTGCACCTAACAATCTATTCAGCCATTCGCACGCGCCTCGCGCCGCGCATGCGTGTGTTCTCAGACGTCGGTTGTAAAATTCCGTTTAAATCTCCGTTATAAAAGTTGCGGAACAGAAGCAGAAACGGATGTTAAAAACGCGCGGAACTTCCGCACTTGCGGAAACAAACGGATATCCGTTGCATCACTACTCAAGATAGATACTTCTCCTTGGCTCAATCAATATTGTCCAATAGGGTACTTCCCTCTATATTAGAAAAGATCTAAAAGCATATAACTATGATAGCTTATGCATTAAATAGTCGGAACCATCATGTTTAAGTACATAAAATAACAAAAATAATATAAAAATTAGTTTCAAAGTATTCACTTTTTTTAATCTATACGTAAAACAAGAGCGAAACATAGGGCGCCATGTCGTGACGTCATAAGGTACTGTAAACTTATGCTTGTCAATGTCATTATGAATCATAGTACGTATAAAGCCGCAATAAAAAAAGACGTTGCTTTTTTAATGTAAGAGAACGTTATAAAGACGTAAGTTAAATTGAAATCGCACATGAATCACACTATGGAAAGCAGTTTTGTAAAAGGAGATAGTACGAATTTACCAAAAATAAATGCGTTTATGGCCGGAAAATTCTTTGCTGCAAATCCCGACTTTTGTTCAGCCGAGTTACGGAGTATTAAAACATCGATGTCAGTATTACTTTTTTATTATTATTCTTTATTAGTTGTTTATATATAAAAGATAATAACTCATCTTTAAATTATGCATATAACATACTACATAGCTTCAAACATAGAGCTTTGTTTATTTTTTACATGCCGTATTGACGTCATCGCTACAGAGTAACAACTCGTGCGGCGCCTTCGTCTAATTACGCGCGAAATTTGAAAATATTAAATTTTAATGCAATTTTTATAGTACTTAACGACTGTATAAAATTTTTATATTTTTAGTATATGGTTTACTGACACGCAAGGATCAAATTAAGATTATTTTCAAAAAAGAGATTAATTGTTTGATTAATAAGGGTGCTAATAACTGCGACACAGTCTTCGATTAATGTAGTTAGCTAACGTTATATAAGTTTGTAAACTTTATAATTATTAAATTATTATTTTTTCGCAAAATTCGGAAACAAATAATAAATAGATAGGTACTCACTTTCAGGCTTTAGGCTATAGGTATTGTAATTGTACAATTTTTTCAGCAAAAATAGGTTGGTTCTTAGAGTTTGAAAACGCATTATCTCCTTAAGTTTAAGTTACTGTAAGACGCGTAACATATATTTGGGTTCAGTTCATGTTAACAAATTAAAGACAATGTATATTTACATAATGGAATGTAAGCACTGTAATATACATATGTATAATGTGGTAATATACCCATTGACACTGTGAACTACATTTTAGACATAAGATAGCATTGTAGAAAAATTATAAATGTTTGTAATCATGTTTTAAAATCGGCCGTAGAATAAGTAGTTTAGCTAGAGCGACCACAGAACAATTTTACTCAGAGCGACTGACCGACGCGCCCGCGATCACAGATTAATTACATACAAAGTGTTCGACATGCGGTCCGAAAATTCCAGTTGGTGATCGCGTGCACGCTTGGTCGCGTTTGATAAATTTTTATTGGATATTCTCCTGTTTGTTTGTCCGCCGTTGCTCGCCAATTGGGCTCCACCAGAATATCAGCGTTGCGGTGGCAGTCTACGTCGCTGTAACATGTGCTGAGGTTGTGGCCTAGTTGACGACACAACACCATGTGTTCTTTTAAAAAAAATATATTTAATATGTGTCGTCAATAAATATTTTTCTTTCTTTCTTTCTTATTATTGTCGCTTATGTTACGTGGTTTTATAAAACACGGTCCTTTATAGGGCGTACGCGGGGATACAGATCTAACGCGTAGAGGCCATTTAAGCGAAATTTAATGAAAGTGTGCGTGGAGTGTACCAACTGGGTCTGATCTCTATCTGCACCATGAAATAGCAGCTAAAGACTACACCCAGTTAGATGCACAGAAACTATTGTCATTTGTGGTCAAAAAGCCTGTGGACTATTGCATTTCAATTTCGGTGGTAATGAGAACCGGACTATGGAAGAGACTCCGGTCACCTGCCTTCTCAAAGCCTCCTAATTGATTTTAAATATAGGTAGGTAGTGACTAGCCCTTCACTAAATGGGCCCCCCAAAAAGCAGACCAATATTGGTGCGTCTGCGACAGCGATCGAGACGCCGTCGGCGTTATGACATTATTACACTTCTACCCTTCGAGCATCTGCTCTTGAGACTCCACTCTGTCCGGCTGGTTAAGGCAAGACAGAGGCGGGTGGCATACAACCCTCTGAAGCACATTGGTACCCTCGGTGACGCAACTCGCCGACAGCTCGCCACAAGCTGCCTTGAGGGGAAAAAAAATATTATTATTATTAAAATTACACCGAAGAACAAGACCCACCTGCCACCTGGTCATGTCCACAGAGACGATGAACTGGTTCTCCTCCGAGGTGGCCCCGCTCTCCTGCTCGCCTCCGTGCACTGGCGTTATGAAAGGCAGCCCGTACTCTTCGTCTGAGGATTTGATGACTTGTCAGCCAAACGACGACTTTATCTACATGGTATAAGACGCAAGTCGCTTTCCACTGCCTGTCCCTATATATGTGTGGATCTTGAAGGCTCATATTACAGAATCAAACTAAAATCTCTGCTCGAGTACAGTTAAAAAGAGATGGCGCTATTTTGCCTCAATAGCGCCGTCCCTTTCTAACTGGTTTTAGGTATGGAATGGACCAAGAGACGAATTTTGGAAACAATAGAAAACCAATTCGCATTCGATATCGTGAGATTCGTTTACGAATTACCGAATTCACTATTTCTGAATTTTCATTTTCGTTTTTTATTTCTACTAGTAGAATATCCAACGCTGAAGTGACGTTGACAGTGATAAAATTACTCTGGTTAATGTAAAGCTTGTACATAGGTACATAATAATAAGTTAATATTGTTTGAGTACATATATATTTTAATTTTTGTTGTTGCGATTTTTAATTTTTCTGCATGAAACGGAATCTAATTAAGAATTTGTTTTTAGTGACAACACTGAATTCGAGTGATTCAAAAGTCAATAAAATTGTAAACAGTATAATTTCGCGCACGATTTGTATTCGAATTCCAAATTCACGTCTAATGATCCAAAAATACGTCTCCAGGTCTTTTCTATACAATGCATAGTCGAAAAATGTTTGGCGAAAAACCAAAACATTTATTGCGCTTTCGTGGATTTGTAAAAGGCCTACGATAAAGTCAGTGCTGTGGAAACGTTATTCAGGTATGGAGTGTGCAGAGCGACACGGGCACTGAAGTCACTATACAGGTGCAGTAATGTTGCTTGCTTCAATATAGTGGCCACAGCGGCTTGACGAGTCGACGTCCAATGGGACAGGTTGGGGGCACTCACCAAGGTCCACAGCGATCATCCCGTCCCTCACCAAGAACGACAGGTTATACACGTTCTCCACTGTCCGGGCGAAGCTTGTGGGATCCAGCGCCACGTGGAAGTAACTGAGTGGTTTGTGGCCACCGTTCTTGTACGCTTTGACCAGGAATCGGTTCACCCGGCTAACCATTTCTGAGCCCTCCTCCACTTTCTCTAGCCTGAAAAATAAAAATGTCAAAATATTTATTGCGTTTAATATCATGATGCAAGCAGCGCCGATGTACAGTGGGCAGCACACGCACCTGTCCACGGCGGGCTGGTGCCTCTCGGCACAGTACAGTGGGCAGCACACGCACCTGTCCACGGCGGGCTGATGCCTCTCGGCACAGTACAGTGGGCAGCACACGCACCTGTCCACGGCGGGCTGATGCCTCTCGGCACAGTACAGTGGGCAGCACACGCACCTATCCACGGCGGGCTGGTGCTCTCGGCACAGTACAGTGGGCAGCACTCGCACCTATCCACGGCGGGCTGGTGCCTCTCGGCACAGTACAGTGGGCAGCACACGCACCTATCCACGGCGGGCTGATGCCTCTCGGCACAGTACAGTGGGCAGCACACGCACCTATCCACGGCGGGCTGATGCCTCTCGGCACAGTACAGTGGGCAGCACACGCACCTGTCCACGGCGGGCTGATGCCTCTCGGCACAGTACAGTGGGCAGCACACGCACCTATCCACGCGGCGGGCTGGTGCCTCTCGGCACAGTACAGTGGGCAGCACACGCACCTATCCACGGCGGGCTGATGCCTCTCGGCACAGTACAGTGGGCAGCACACGCACCTATCCACGGCGGGCTGATGCCTCTCGGCACAGTACAGTGGGCAGCACACGCACCTATCCACGGCGGGCTGGTGCCTCTCGGCACAGTACAGTGGGCAGCACACGCACCTATCCACGGCGGGCTGGTGCCTCTCGGCACAGTACAGTGGGCAGCACACGCACCTGTCCACGGCGGGCTGATGCCTCTCGGCACAGTACAGTGGGCAGCACACGCACCTATCCACGGCGGGCTGGTGCCTCTCGGCACAGTACAGTGGGCAGCACACGCACCTGTCCACGGCGGGCTGATGCCTCTCGGCACAGTACAGTGGGCAGCACACGCACCTATCCACGGCGGGCTGGTGCCTCTCGGCACAGTACAGTGGGCAGCACACGCACCTATCCACGGCGGGCTGGTGCCTCTCGGCACAGTACAGTGGGCAGCACACGACGCACCTGTCCACGGCGCTGCTTGATGCCTCTCGGCACAGTACAGTGGGCAGCACACGCACCTATCCACGGCGGGCTGGTGCCTCTCGGCACAGTACAGTGGGCAGCACACGCACCTATCCACGGCGGGCTGGTGCCTCTCGGCACAGTACAGTGGGCAGCACACGCACCTGTCCACGGCGGGCTGATGCCTCTCGGCACAGTACAGTGGGCAGCACACGCACCTGTCCACGGCGGGCTGGTGCCTCTCGGCACAGTACAGTGGGCAGCACACGCACCTGTCCACGGCGGGCTGGTGCCTCTCGGCACAGTACAGTGGGCAGCACACGCACTTGTCCACGGCGGGCTGACGCCTCTCGGCACAGTACAGTGGGCAGCACACGCACCTGTCCACAGCAGCGGGCGCGCGCAGGGCGGCGGCCTGCTGCCTCTCAGCACGACGTCGCGGCGCGCGGGGCCGCTGCTCGGGCGGTGTGGGCGCGAATGTACCAAACAAGTAGGAATACACCGGCACCTCCTGCGGGAACATCACCTCCCAGAAGTCTGGGTTCTCGCGCTGCAATAGTAATAACTTTTATTGGATACCGCCACATCACACACCCACTACACTCTTGGGTCTGGTTTGTTAAACTTGCTGTTAGCATTATTTGAGTGCAAGCAGTCGAACAATACACTATAACAAATGTACACATACAACCACTCTGATACAGATGATAAAAAAAAACGTTACATTTAATGTGAGAATGCTAGAAATGTGTTCGTTACGTTCGTATAATTAAACTGAAATTTCTATATTGAATACTTTCATTAGATATAAATTGCTCAAATCAGATAATCTATATATATAAAAATCAATTGCTGTTCGTTAGTCTCGCTAAAACTCGAGAACGGCTGGGCCGATTGAGCTGATTTTGGTTTTAAAATGTTTGTCGTAGTCCAGGGTAGGTCTAAACGGTGAGCAAATAAGGAAAAATTGCGAGTAAGATAGAGTAAGACGACAATTTCATTTTCCCATATAAAAGTTGATCACTTACTTTCTGTCAAACATTTGACGGTATTTGTACTCTCAGTTCCACTCGAATTGAAGAACGCATTAAAACAAGACTTTTGAATCGACAACATAATATCAACTTTGCTTATAACATCGAGTATTTAAATTTCAAAATATAAAAATAATTAATGTGTTGACATATTTGATGGGTGCCAACCTATTGTCTATGGTAAAATGTCACTTGAAATGTAAACGCCTCTTTGCTGTGCACCTATACTATAATTCTTTAATATTCCTAAAAATCTAAAAGCAACAAATTTCAATAAAATTAAAAAAGTATTGTGTCGTGTGTTTGTGACTTACTAAATATGCCTCCAATAATAAGGCGGTACGAAGTTCACCGGGTCAGCTATCTTATATATAAAAATGAATAAAAAAGAAAAAAGTGACGTTAGTTCTGTCAAACAAATTTAATGTCATCATATGTCATTTCAAGTAGGAACAAAAAACTGCCACTTTACAAATCTTTTTGACAGGACGAAGTCTGTCGGGTCCGCTAGTTATAGTATAAAAATGGCCATAATCAATTGTAGTCGTCTACCCTATTGCGGCTTGAGATATGACCGTTATCAGATCAAGGAGCATATTCATTCAATTACAGAGCTAGCCAATCTCTGTCAGAATAATGAGGACCGTTACCAGGCCCTTGGGGACAAACATAACAATAGTATAAATATCCAGAATTCAACATTGAATAACCAGATTATAACTGTAAATGAACCCAGTCATACATCCTCCGTCAGTAATATATGTCAAATGCCGGACAAGTCTACAAATGTACTGTCCAAGTTGGAGCATGTCAACAACTCAAAGTTTTTAGTGATGAATTTGGCAAAGATATGGGCCAATTATTATCAAGACAGTTACAGAACAGTGTAATTAATTACTGTATGCCTGGTTCCAACTTACAGGATATTACATCACAAATTATAAATCATAATTATAATGTTAATGATAATATAATAATTTTGTTTGGAAATAGGGGCAATTTAAATAAACTAAAATTAAAATGATTTTTTTCAGAATTAGACAACCTTGAAGTTAACAAAATAATTATGTATACATTTGCATACCCTAAGGGATTGTCTAAAAAAGAAAACAACATGAGACACAAATTGAATTTGTCTTTGGATTTGTTGACATGTTACTACTACACTACAAAAAGTGGCATATTATTGACATAAATAAAATTAATAAAACTGTAAGTCCGTCCATAAATAGACTAATTTATATTAATAGTAAGTCTCAGCTGACAAAAGATACATTACATCTTTCAATGTTTTCTCGAAAACAACTAGCGCTTTCGCTTTTATTTTGTAACCTTAGCCAAGAGTATGGCTATTAATCCTTACGTTGACAATGCTTTTTCTAAGCCAAATATTTTTTATTATATTTTGGAAGAAGTTCCAAGTAATTTAAATTAAGTTTTAAGACCAAAGAGGTAGCCTCTTTTAAAGTATCGACCAAAGGAAGGTCTGGATATTTAAGGGTTGTTCATCAGAATATTCAATTCTGGTAAAGATTTAGAATTGAATTTATTTTTAGAATCTACAAGCATTAATGTATTGTGCATCTCTGAGCATTGGTTAAGAAATCATGAATTGTTGACCAGTCTAGATAATTATAAGATTGTTAGCTCATTTACTAGGAAATCTGCCATTAGAGGTGGATACTTAATAATTTTGCATAATGAAATTCAGAGTAAGGAACGAAAAGATATTGTTGCTCTATCTATTGAGCGTAACATTGAGTTGTCTTGTGTGGAAATTGACAATTATATTATATTATGTGTATACAGACCACCATCTGGGAAATTACTCAGAATTTGAGTCCACTATGGAAAGTGCTTTAAGAATAATGTCCAGAAAAATTAAAAAAATATTGTTTGAGGTGATTTTAATATAAATATTCTAGATACATCACAATTATCTATTCGATTTATTAATTTATTTAAATCATTTGATATGAGTTATGTATTTCAACAACCGACTCGAATAACAGCTACATCTGCCACTTGTATTGACAATATCTTAAGTAATTGTAAAGTGCAGGACCATCACATTATTAATTGCATTAATTCCGACCATAGTGGACAACTAGCTTCCTTTGAGCGCCATCATGTTTGTTCTATGCGTGAGATTGCTTGTAGACCTATAACTAAAAATGGCATAGATAAATTCAAAATTAATGTCTATAATCAAGTCACTGTTTTAGCCAATGACAGGACTGATGCCAATACCTTATATAATAACCTATTTACCATAGTTCATCACGAATATAATTATTTATTTAAACATAAGATTATAAAAGTATATGGTGGAAGGAGGAAGTTTGATGATAGGTCTACGCCTGGCACATACATAAGCCGTAGAAAGTTATTTGATTTATATGCATTAAAAGGAACATCCACTGATCCCGTATTCATACATTACGTATGAGAATATTCCAAAACATTTAAAAAGGTATGCACAGTCGCCAAAGCCATGCATGTAGCCAAGAAAATTAGTTTATCGAAAAACAAAATTAAAACCACTTGGAACATCATCAATAAGGAAACTGGGAAATCTAAAAGTAGTGCGAGTTCCTTTTCTTTGGAAATCAATAACAAAACAATAAAATCTGAGGATGCAGTGGCCAATGCGTTCGAACATTTCTTTTCCCATTTACCTATAGAAACTACAATGCACAGTTTCAATTTTAGTTGCATTGATGCTAATACTGTTTTAAAAACGTATGATTAGTAATAAAAAAAAAAACAGAAGACCTTTGGAGAATTTCGACCCACATATTTAAACCAATAATAACGGAACTCGCTCCGCACTTGCAGTAATTTTTAATAAATGTATTGATGAAGGTGTCTTCCCAGATTTAATGAAAAAAAGCAAATTAATACCATTATTCAAATCTGAAGATAAAAATGACCCTTCAAATTATAGGCCTATTTTGATTTTACCTGCATTAAGCAAAATTTTTGAGAAAATTATTTCAAATCAGCTAACAGATTTTTTCACATCCAATGAAATTTTACATAATAATCAATTTGGTTTTACTAAGGGTCGATGCACTACTGAGGCTGGAGTTGCACTATTCAAAAACATTTTTGCTGCTTGGGAGAGTAAACAGGATGTAATCGGTATATTCTGTGACCTCTCCAAGGCTTTTGACTGCGTTAGTCATCAGATACTTTTACATAAACTCAAGCATTATGGTGTCTCTGCAAAGGCAATTTGTGTTATTGAGTCTTATTTATCTAATAGGATTCAAAAAGTTGTAATTAACGAAACTCAGTCTGTTGGGGCTCCTATAATTATGGGTGTACCTCAGGGATCGATATTGGGACCATTGCTTTTCTTAATTTATATTAATGATCTTCCTTACTTCACTAATAGCTTGTGCGATGCAGCACTATTTACAGATGATACTTCATTAATATTTAAGGTTGACAGAGGAGATGCAAATACTGACGTTGTGAATAGTACACTGTATAAAGTATTGCACTGGTTCACAATGAATAACTTATCACTTAACACAAATAAAACTAAATGTGTTAAATTTTCATTGCCTAATGTAAGAACAGTAAACAATATTGTGAAAATGAATGATGAAACTGTAGAATTCACTGACAGTACTAAATTTTTGAATATTACACTCGATTGCAATGGGATCCCCATATTGAGACCTTGGCAAGCAGACTTAGTTCTGCTTCATTTGCTATATATAAAGTACGACAACTGACTAACGTTGAAACGGCAAGATTAGTCTATTTCAGTAGTATCATGACGTATGGCATACTATTGTGGGGATCTGCGGTGAATATTGAAAGTGTATTCGTACTCCAAAAAAGAGCAATTCGCGTTATCTATAATATAAAACAAAAAGAAACACTCAGAGATTTATTTATAGAAATAAATATGACATTAGCGTGTCAATATATTTATGAAAATTTAATATATGTTTATAAGAACTACGATACATTTAATACAAATTTTCAAATTCATCATTTAAACACGAGAAACAAAAATAAGCTTGCCGTTCCAACATACAGGCTTCAAAAAACTAGAGGTTCGTTCTTAGGGAAATGTGTAACTTTTTATAACACACTTCCAGAAAATATTACTTACTGCTTTACCCTTTTATAAATTTTAAGCACATATTAAAAATACTCTAATGAAAAAAGCTTATTACAAGGTCAATGATTTCTTGAATGAAGAAAATGCTTGGATGTAATTTCTACGATATTTAATTTCCTGAATAATTAAAGATGCTTGGATGTAAATTTTTCGATATATAATTTTAATGATTCTTTAATAAATGATATTTTTGTTTTGTACCGGACATATACATATCAGGTTTGTTTAATGCGATATGACTCTTGCGACGGAAATATATATTTGTTAGTTGTTTTAATTTGTATCAGAGGTTGGGTTCAGACTGTGTATCTGAAGCCGGCTTCTAACTGACGACTCTGTAATTATACAGGGAGAAAAAAAAATTGCCCTTGCTGGTTCTTTCCAATACAAGGTCTCTCGCCGTAGACTTGTGAACCAATGGCATAGCATCTTTGACATTCAAAAGTGATTGTAAAATCCTATTTGATGAATAAATTTTTGATTTTGATCATAAAAAAAAACTAACCATATGCTGCGCAAGCTCATGTCTGTCGTAGATGTTGGCGTTGCCGCTGACTGCTTCGGAGCAGCGCACTGCTAAATCACTCGTCGCCCGCAACACGCGAGAGTCCAGGTAACCCTCACCTAGACACAATTAAATATTTTTTTTCAAACATGCCTGGAGATTTTAGAATTTTTTCAAAACCTTCTTTGAGTCAAATCAAAATTACTCTACTGACCAAATACATGCGAATCTGTAGTGTTTTAGAGACTAAATAACAATTATTATGCAAATGTATCAGTGGTTACGTTAAAAATGGAACAATTTTATGCTCCGAAACTTGGCAGCTAAGGAGGTAAATTATAAGAGTTAGTAGTTAAATTTTGAACTGGCTTGCAAAATAAAATCTGTTTCACAGTGAACATGAAAAATATTGTTTGTTACATACTATAAGGTAACTATATGCCAGTTCAGGTAAAAACTGAGAATAAATACTAAATGGAAATTTAACATGGGATGCTGTGCAGTAGCAGCAATTTATTTGCCACATAAAACCATGACCATAAGCAAACCAAATCATGACAAGCTTATAAAAAAGAAGTATAAAACAAAATCTTCTAAAAAAGGTCTGACATACAAAGCTGTTAGTAACATTGTTTATCGTTGACTTTATATGTAATTGTATTTCATTTCCAGGTACTTCACAAGTATTGGTCACTTTACACATTAATCCATACACCACCCATAATCAATAACCATGTTGAAAAATTTGTGTGATAGGAAATTAAATTATTGAATCAGTGAATGCGAGCATTTGTGCCTTAGTTATGGTTGTTAATATTATTTCTATCAAAAAATGTTATATATGTATGTACTATCCATGTCTACCCTCTGTGTAACCTATATATCTACCCTAGATCCCATAGTACAAGCCTTACAGAGCTACCTTTGGGCTAGACTAATTGATGTTAGTGTAAACAATATTTATTTATTGTTATATTTGTATATATATAATGATTAAATTATCTAATAGTTTTATAGTTTTCAAAATTCATTATTAAATATAACTTTCTTGACAATAATTGGGTAACAAACAAATAAAGTTTTATAATATTAGTAATGATATATTATGTATGTATATATATATTACTGCTATCTAAATCTTACATTGTTTTTATATCATAAGGTTGTAGGTTAATCTGTCAGTAAAGAAAAAGGGTTTTCTTCAAGCACAGTAACTGATGTCATTATTACGACTCAACCACTGCACCAACTGTGTCATAAAAATGGCAATTATGTTATTGAATAATATAAACAATGAATTGCATAATAATAATTGAATTTAATAATGACATGGTAACCATTTGTATTAATTTGGTATGCCTGCTTATGGTTCAATAATGTAACTTAATATTATTAAAATATGAAGTACTTATTTTGTCAAATAATTTAAAATCTAATCTAATTAGTTTAGCTTAATTAATCTAGATGACAATTTAATAGTATATAGTTTGTAGCGACTGCATAACTGCATATATTAAAAATATAAGTAAGGCAGAAAGGAATTTCCTTCAAGAAGGGAGTAAATAGGTTTTTAAGGGGCCACCAAAGCAGTTGTGATGCTCCTGGTGTTGCAGGCGCCCTATAGGCTACCGTTGTAAGTTATTTTGCTACTATAATGGTATAAAAAACATAATCTATTCACCAACTGTAACCATTGTTTTCAAATAATTTCCCTAAGTTCTGTAATAGTATATTTACAAAGTATTACTATCTTATAACAAGTACTAGGAAATTCTAAAACTTACCAGGGTGCTTAACGCGCTCCTCCACTCCACCTTCAGCTAGTAGTGACTCTGCTTCTCGCACTGCATTTGCAGTTTTGTCCATTCGTTGCTCATTATTATCATTTTCATCTTCTAAAAGGAGGTATGTGATTATTACTGAATCCAAACATACACACTGAATATCCATTAATTTTATTTGTGAATTATTTCCTCCACAAACCCATAATCCATACTTTTGTTAAGTTATCCTCATTTATGTGCATAACTATAGTGAGTTGCATAGCACCTTACTTATATTGATAAATTATAAGTTATATTGCGAGTATCAAGAAGTTACTTTTTTCTATAAATATGTACTAACGCAACTCTACAGGCAAACACCTACAATCAATCCTGAATAATTTGTATGTGTTGTATGTGTATAATTTTGAATAGATATGGTAATAAATTATGCCCATACCCCTGAAGATTTTATAAACCATATTTACCATAAAAGTTTTATAACGAAAAGAAGATTTAGAATTTTCAATGACCAAATTTAAACATTAATTAAGAATTAAGTCCTGTAGGACTAAATTGCAAATACAAAGTTATGATACTGTTAAGTATGGTGCTAAATATTTTATTGCAAAATGTTAAAAGTAATGGTAAAATTATAATTGTAATTAGGTACCAATTGTAGAAAGATCGTCTAAGAGTGCCCGGTATCGCAACTTCCGATCGTGGCTACCAACGCTGTTTCTTGAAGACATGTTTTTACTTTGCAATGTCCTAATATAATTTCATATTACAATACTAATCTAAAATACAAAAAAAACATGAACTACGTAAAATATTATAATATTGATTAAAAAACATCAACGACACACAATCATTTCAGATAGGACATGCGAAGGCATTTCAGAATTACTAATCTGTGCATTTCAGGTATAAATAAAGTAGGTACTCTGTGCACAATCACAATAACACAGACTAATTAGTAAACAATTTTTTTTGTTTTTAAGGCTAAGGTCTTGGGACCATGCTGCATTGCAATTTTTTATTTTATATTCTTTTTTTCTTAACCTTGGATACAGAGCAATAATAAACAAGGTTTTGTAACACCACAGACTAAAAAGAGAATATAGTTTTTCATTCATTCATTTTAAAATGATATTTTTGATGATATCAATCATTTTATAGATGATATTTTTTTTGAGATGCTTATATGAAGTTATTAATTTAGGCAAATAAAAATAAAGAATTTATACGGTCCGACTGTGGCTGTTGCAAGTACCTGGCTTGAAAGGAACACCACTTTCTACAATCTCAATGAAAGAGGCGTGACTTCTTGAGTGAGCTCATTTGCCAATGTATGATAAAGACGTTTAGGTTATAAACATATGAGCTAATAGTGTTTTATTTTTTGTTGTCCAGCTTTGTAAAAATAAAGACGTTATCACGACAAATGTGGTCACATCATATCGCCCTATACAGTACGACCAAAGCGATGACTAATATCGATCTAGGCCCACATTAATGCGAATGAGCACCTCGACAACCCTACTGCTTCCACCCTACCTACATTAATCAAACTACAAAATTAGAAAGTATTTGATAAAATTAGGGAATTTTTAAATTAGTTAAGATTGTAAGAATTTATAGCGATAGTTCAAATTCAAGTAAATTTATCTATAATACATTAATTGGATAACGATATAAGTATATTAGTCTATATGGTATCACTGTGTGATCAAAAACCCTTTTTTTTTGTTATCGCTGAGGAAAATGCACTGAATTGCATACCCTACACCCCGGCAAAAGCCAGAATTATGTGGGGCTCTCCTCCCCAGAAGGGGGTAGGTCTACCCACTAAAAACCTCAGCGATGCCCCTCCACTGACGCCTGCCGCAAGCGCTCGATCGACGACACATCCGACACCGCCGCCAGACGCGCCGAGGAGAACTGCCCGCGGCGTGACAGGGCCGTGGGATGCCGTGAGAATGACGCCACGACCCTATCGACGTCGGCTCACCATAGGTGAGCCACTCGCTCGCCTCCCCGGTGGACCGGGGAGGCCGTCGATCCCCCGGGGCATCCGGAGGATCGCCGACTGCAGCGACCGGTGCAATGCAGGGTCGGCCTTGAATCAAAAAACCCTGCGATTATTGTGAGCTGCTTCAAACGAAGAGGCCAGATTAAGACGGCAAATTAGGTTTAAAAAACGCAAAAGAATTTATTTCAACATGACTGAAAAAGATTTTTTGGAAATTTTAGATTGGACAGAAGTAGTTTTTCCCGTTTATGCCTTAAATGTTAAAAGGAGGCCGCAATGTCGGTGGTGTTTACTGCCGGCAAATGTCAATCGATCTTTTGATATTTGCCGCCAAGGTAATTTGTAATACCGCGTCGAGATCAATAGATTCCTTGCTGCTGAAATCCCTTTTGGATTTGCCGCCGAAGTGATTCCCCTTTGATATACCGCACCGACAAAGGGAGCCGCGCTAGCTCGGAAGCGCCGACAGGGGACACGGCGGTCTTTGGCGCCGTTACAAAAAACACCGATCGTGTTCATAATTTGTGTGCATAATTTGTCTTTGATATGCCGCCACAAATATCTCATTTAATTGATAAAATTCAAACAAAAAAGTCATTAGAATTTGACATTACAAATTATTGTTTGACATCAGAAAAAACGCTATTTCATCGATAATTAACGTTACATCTACAAGGATTCTTGAGGGTTCTTGCGGAATTTGCGATAGCAATGCGTTATGCACATTGTCTACCGTTTTAGTCACGCATAGTCGCATACGTCACGCTAACGCAGTGGCGTTAACATTTGCGGAATAAATAGCGTGTGGCATTTGTCTAGGGGGGCAGTAGTCTCCTAGATCTAATTATGTTTTAACACTTGTGAGCCAAGGTGAAATTAATTATATAACTAACTAGAAGAAATTATTTATTTGACCGTGGTTTTTGTGATGCAGTTTTACTGAAATACTTCTTACAATTATTTTTGTGGTTTACTGCTAATTTAAACTACATGAAGATATGTACTTAATATTGCATAATAACATATAAAATACAGATTGTTTCTTGTTTAATTTTATTTATAGGGTAACGGCCAGATATTTGATAATAAGCCATGCTAAAAATGAATAAGTCAATGACGAACAAAAACTTTTCCTTGTTGTGTCCATGAAGTTGTATAATTCTCAGTCTTTATCATAAGACATGAGTACAAAGATTTGTACTAGTCATATATCTGAATTAGTGATCAAAATAATAAGGGGAAAAATGAAATAATGAGAATGGGGAAAATCGTCGTTATCTATATTCACAGATTATCTGAAATTCATTAGGTCATCGCCAACATGTAAAAAAAAAATATTTGTGAATTCGAGACAGGAGTGTGCGGCGTTTATTAATTTTATTGTAAATTACTTGAGTAAAACGAATATAGACGTATCTATTAAATTAATTACTTTTGTACAATGCATTATAAAATAAATATACACTAAATAATAGGAAATTATATTATATTTTTAATGTGAGATTACACAGTGACGAAGTTGTAATTGGCATTTGTGAGGTTACTTCAGTTTTTGAGTTTTACTTGGTCTTACTTTTAGATTTTGTAAAATAAAATGGATTCAGCACCAGCCCAAGAAGTAAACGAGCTATTACGAACATGGGAAGAGCAACATCAGCTGCCAAATTATGATCCAATACCAACACTTACAAGGTAAATACATTCGCAATTTTTTTTGTTTAATTTCATGTACACAAAGCACATTTTTATTATTAGAAAATAATTGATGTCTACTATTTCAATTTCAGAAGTAAATATTTGTGCAATACTTTATTATACATAAATATAAAAAGTGTAAATGTTATTACAATCTTTGTATTACACATGATAATTATTTTTGTATTTTATGAATAATTGTTTTTTAATAATTGTATAACTTTATGACTATTGACTATTTTAATTAAATTACTAATTGTTTCATTATATTGTGTCATATACTTAGAGTTATATTTATTATAACTGTTCTATACATTTTATATTTAACCAAGTTGTACTATTGATACAAATTGCTGTGGTCCAAATTGAATGAACATTACAATTAAATAAGATTGTTTGTGCAGTATTAGCTTGTTATTGAGTGCATCCAATGACCATGACATTGTGTACTTCTTCTGTAACTGTTGAATCTAGTTGGATTAAAAAGGTATTAAGTAAAAGTCTTCAACAAATTGAATTGAATTGATTTTAAGATGAAGATTGTGTTTTAACTTTCTCGGATTGGTTATATTATAATAATTTGTATTAGTTTAATATAAATCCAGGTCTGGATTTTGTAGTAATTTTAAATTATATAATATATTAAATATATAAATTAGTAATTATTTGTAGATAGATTTTAGAATAAAATGTTTATTATTTGTATTAAAAAGGAAAAAGCAATCAATTAATTATATAAATATTCCATAAATCATTATATGGGGTTGTACTGGACATATTTTATTTCAGTGTAAATAGGAATATGATTATTTTCAATTTTAATAAAAAAAGAATGTGTAATGTTTGTGTTTTAGTCCATAATTTGATATTCATCTGAAATTTAAAGGGCTAGCTGAAAAACAAATGTTGGTCCATTGTCTGTGTTATCACAAACATAGGCTGTACTTGTGTTCATTTTTAACTTGAACTTAATTTTATTTAGTGGGGTTGTTAATATTTATAATATTAAATTAAGTTTTTATTTGTAAACTTGAGTGTACAAAGACAGTAAACTATATATTATTAAATATTACTAATTAAATTACTACACAGAACAATTAAAAATCATTAGTTTATAATTTTTATGTCAGTCTTTTAGTTTTATTCATTTTTATGTGCATTGACAGCTGGTGCCTAGTAACATTCTTCTTTCGTTGGCAGGTATACATTCATATCAATTTGAGTTACTTACATGCTATCAGTATTACCAAGTGCAATCGCTTAAATTTATACCACAATCAAAGACACGCTGATGTTATATGAAACTCAACTACATACTAAACAATAAACTATAATACATAGAAAACATATTGAATATTATGGACTTCTTGCAGGAAAAATCGTTAAGTGCTATAAAATGAACAATGAAATTCACATGGATGGAGTCAAAATTGCAATATTTTTTTTTCAATTGTTTCAGATTTGTTGCCCTCATGCATATTCCGTGTTTCAATGCCAGACCTATTCACAATGTCTAATAACTCATGCTCAAAATCATTAAATTAAAAAAAAATATTTTTAAACAATTCATATCATACTTAAAAGTTAAAATTTATTTTCTTTTTAGCATAGCACAAATAATAGAAGCAGAAACAGAAAACTTCCTGAAGAAGGATCCTGATCCATTTGATGAGAGACACCCTTCGAGGACTGACCCAGAATGTGCTCTTGGTCATGCACTCAAGGTCATGTTTAAAAAGGACAACTTTATGACAAAGGTATGGTAAGGTATCTAAGTAATTAATATATTTAATCTTCACAAAAGACATATATAAATTTGATTAAGCATATACATGTAATACAAAATTATTCCAAGGAACCATATTGTTCTATTTAACTTTTGTTTTGTCACCAATAAAGTAGTTACATCCTTGGAATCCATCCTTGGTTAGAGTTGAATTCAGTGCATGTTAAGGTTGTGAATGGCAGTTATTGAAGTTTTTTCAAGAGACTAGCATGGATTTGTTGTATCAATATAATCTTCTAAGGCTTTGCATTGGTACTCTCACGGTTGCAAATGACGAAAATCGTAAGTAAATAGGAATAGTGTGTGTGTTGAGTAATGCCTAGACAAAAGCTTGACTTAAGCTTAGTTGGTGATGGGGGTGGTAATGATCAGTAATAATGATGAATCATTAACAAAGAATGAAGTGATTACAGAATAGTGTATTTATTATGTTTTACTCCGCAGTTAGTGAACGACTATGTACGTGACACATACTACTCACGGCAGAACATTGCAGGCCGTGATGTGCTAAAGCTAAATGTGGCCGCCCTGAGGCTAACGCTGGACCTTATGCCCGGGCTTGAGATGAGTGTGGTGTTTCAGGTTAGTTGTCATTACTTATTTCTTATTGCATGACATAAACATTTGCAAAATATTATACCTCTAGTGTAATATTTGTCAAAATGGCTTTTTTTTGCAGGACAATGAGTCTTTAATACAGCGGCTTTTCAATTGGGCAACCAGTTCACCCGAACCGCTTCAGTGCTATGCCACCGGGCTCCTCGCTGCTGCTATGGAGGTGCAAGAAATAGCCACGAATTTCAGGTAAAGTCAATACTGAGTTTAGCCGCCATATTGTGAAAACACCTTTCATAATAGACTACAAGTGACATTAATTTTCAGACATCTTTAAGTAACTTTTGTAATTACAACTAAACTAAAACTTTGTCTGGCTGAATTTTAAATAGTACTCATCATATTATCTAAATAATAGTCTTAATAGCAGTCTTTGATGTCTACAATATATTAACCACATTGTTTATGAAATTATGCAGATTATATACTGTGATATAATCTGTATAATTTCATAAACACTTTATAATCTATGAAATGTGGGTTGGTTTTGGGTACAAATACAGGCGCCATCTATGTATAATCTAGCAATAGTACTCGCAGTTTTTACATGTTGACCTTGAGACAGCTTTCTGTTGGTTGTTATAGCTGTGATTTTCGCAGTGCAAATGTAAAGCTTGACGTATTGCTCACTGTACATACACAAATAAACCAGATCATAATTATCATCATCAGTGGACTAAACATTTTTACATTATACTTTTAATTTTAGACATTTTCATAGTATATTATAGCTGGCATTGATATTGATATTGGACATACAGCACTACCTATTTTCTGTTAGTACTGATTGTGTACACAAGTAAGTAATAAGACACTGGTACATCACAGGATCAACTGCGGACCCATAATCCGATTCGTCACCACAGCGCTACCGACGCTTGTGTTTGCACTAACACGTACGACTAACACAATTTGCACAAGCAAGAACGGACCAACTATTTCATATGTGAATGGTAACAAATAGAGATGTGTCAATCTTTACAGAAACGACTCAGTGAGTCGTTTCTTCCAAATTTCACTGATTCAAATCTCTAACAGCGCTTCAAATGAATCATTCGCTCAATTGCATCTTTGTTTCAATCGGCACGCAACTCTCGCACGATTGAGATAAGTAAATAGTTCAGAGTCGGAGCGCTGCGGATCACGTTGCTCAATTGCATCTCGGTTTCATTCGATACGCGACGCTTACACGATTAACTCAGAGTCACTGATACAAATGAATCAATATCAATATTTATATCAGTGTATTTGTATCATATATCAGAATATTTGTATCAGTGACTCTGAACCGATTTAATCAGCTGATACAAATGAAGCACTTTACTGATTCGAATCTTTGTACTGAACCGGATACAAATGATCCAATCTCAACAAAGATACGTTTTTTCCATCATTAGTAACAGCTAATATGGGACCGGGGGAGAGCACACTATGAGAAATGGGGTTGCTTTGTATAAAATACACTAGCGTCACATATTCATATCACATTTCTGGAGACAGTGCACCACCTATTTACTGTTTGCATTAATTGATCATATCGTTTATTATATTTCACTGGTTACAAATGTGATTACAGACTTGACGGGAAATATTTGACCGTATTAGCACACTAATGCCCGGTTTCTGAGTACATTTTGTCAATGGTTTATCTGTTCAATAACGCTATCAGTTCGATAACTCCCAACAATTCGTTTCTGAACACCGTAGAATTAGATAAACTCCGTTTAAACTTAGCTTAACCTAACTGACCATTTAGTGCCGGTTATCGGTCCCATAACTTTATTTGTCGTTTATGTCTCTGTGGTTTATGTATGGCAAACAAAAATCTTAAGGCTATTAACGTGGTAATTTTATGTGAATTTAAATAGTGACAGCTACATTTTAAATTATTATATTTAAAAAAGACAATGAGATCTACAATATTAAATACGAGTAGTTCTTCAAAGTCGGATACAGAAGTACTGGAGTTCATTTCTGGAATATCTATACCCAGAAACTTACGAGAAAGAAGAAATTAATTTGAAATGTTAAAATAAAGTACCGCGACACTACAAAGTAAAACAATTAAACACAAACGAATTCAAAATCCGTGCGAAAGCATGCCATTTTTTTTTCATCTATAATCTTTTTATTTTATCGATTTATGGTATAATTCATACAGGCAATACTATCGAAATGTTAAAAATTATTTCATAAAATAGTGTTTTAATACTTAATATCGATAAAAAAAATGATATAAATGTTTAAATTGTAATTATGGATGAATTAATATAACAAAGTCAATTTTTATTTCATATTTTGTGAACAGACCCATCTAGTGACATAATTTAGAACTACTTAACTGTTTCATAGCTGTTGAAAGCACGGTCCCGCATTCAGAAACTCACTGACAGTTATGAGACGTTTATCTTTTCGATAACTTTGTTGAATCATTAGTTATTGAGAGCTTAGCTAAGGTATTCAGAAACTGGGCATAGGAGAGGTAATATATGTTGGTAGATATTCGACGAGTCACTCAATCAGTCAGCAATAAATGTACTGATTTTTACATATGTATAATTTTCAGAGAATCAAACGCAATGCTGGTGCCAAGAATGCTTAAGAGGCTACATGAGTTAAGGAACAAAAATCTGGATGATAAGGTAAGGAAGGTTTGTTGACTATTATTATTATATAATTTTTTTGTAAAGAGATGGTAAGGGCCTTATCCGTAAGGTAGATGACTACAATATGCCTAAATATAAATGCATATGCCTATTTTTATTATATAATTATCAAAGTTGAGCAATTACTATCTCTTGAACGTAAGTCAATATAGAAAGGAGATGTCCCATATTGGTTTATAGTAACTAACTCGGGTAAATTTGATATATTTGGATAGAAGGCTCTAAAAGAAAGTAATCGCCGTAAGTCATGTTATTTTCAAGACCCCCGATTTTTAATAATTCGTATTCTAGTATAATAAAAAATGAAATATCTTTAATGCAATAATTACACATTGCTTAAAAAAAATTATCAACAAGCCTTTTAAAAATCTAAATACATACATAATTGCTTTAATGAACCGAATATTTCTAATTTTGAGAAGTTTTTAACTAACAAAATATAGGGACTGCTATGTTACTTAATGTATGTTATCTAGAGCCAGAAAAAAATATTAATAAAAAATCAACTGACAAGTCAGGCACCTGCTGTCAATGTCATAACTCAACGGAAAATATCAAACATAGAGTAAGATACCGGTAGTCACAGATAATAAAAACATCATTAAGGTGTTGCCATAATGAAAACATGTTTTATTTATTTAAAAATAATTGGGGGTGGTAAATATATTTCTTTTATTTGTTTCATACTTCATATTTTTTCGGCTTTCAATTTAATGTAGTTTGGTGTTTGTTAGTTAACGCTGATCACAAAAAACCAACCTCCTTGTAATAAGAGGACATCTCCTTTGACTTGTAATTTTGTATTAATATTGTTTTTAGATTTCAATAAAATGCACAATTATTTTTACAGAATTCTAATGAAACGAACACATTTCTAGCTTCCTCACATCAAATGTAACATTATTTAATATGAGAATTATATCTATAAACATACAAATAAACATACATATAAACAAAGTTATGGCAATTTTGTTTATACGCTCATACAAATTATACTCTGTCCATTATGTTATTTTCTTTTTGACAGATCGCGCGTATGAAATATTGTTTCTATTTTCAAATTATAGTACTACAGTAATAATATACTTTCTAGACGGGTAACGCCCACATAGTGAAGTGCTCTGTGCATAACAAACTACCACAGACAATTGTTGTGTGTAATGAAACACACTAAGAAAAATAGATAATATTTTATTTAGCTGGCAACATTCTCTTCGGTGAAAGAAACTCTTAGGTGTGGATTGTCAATTACTAAAAGTTAAATATTAAAATCTGTTAATAAAACGCTGTCTCTTTTAATACCGACCTATTGATTCCAACAGGTTATGGGCCCAGCCCCATATGTCTTTGTAGTTGGATTGTGTCGGGAAAGTTACTAAAAATTATAAAAGTCACGCGTCTGTGTGGCGTGCGTGAGTACGGCCATTTTGTGAGCCGGTTGAATTGTGCAACTCATCGTCTATAAAGAGATTGGCGGAACGTGTAATATCTACAAAATGGATAAGGATAAAAGTTTTCTAAAACTCAGAGGTGAGTCAAATTGGAACGTTTGGAAGTTCCAGATACAAATTTATTTACGATCCAAAGGTCTGATTGAGTTTATCTTGAACAAAGAAAATAAAACTGAACTCGAAAAAGAAAACAAAGCTCAAGCTGTTTTGGTTTCAAGGATGGAAGAATCTGTGCTGCTGCATGTTTTGACTTGTAGTTCGGCATATGATATATGGCAACAACTGCTATGTATATGAACAAAAGTCAGATGTGTCCATACATCTTTATCAACAAAAGTTTTTTAACTTAATCAATCAATAAAACACTAATATCTCAGATTATTTGGCAAAAATTGAAGACATTATAAACACATTCTGTGCATACAATGAGCCCATATCAGAAAAAATGACAATTACCAAAATTTTAACGAGTTTACCATCTGAATATAAATATTTCATATCAGCTTGGGAGTTAACAGAGAAAAGCAATAGAACACTAAATAATCTAATTGCAAGATTAAAAACAGAGGAAGAAAGGTCTAAAGAGGATAACACAACTCCAGCTTTAATTTCAAAACAACAACAATTTAACAAAAATGGAAAGGTTTGTTATTATTGTAAGAAGAATGGACATATTCCGAGAGACTGTTGTTCAGGAAACAAAAGGAATTTGGTAAAGATCGCCATGATAACAATTATAGCAATGATAACAATGCTTTTGTAAGTCCAAACAACTTTGGAAGTTCAACATCGGCTGTGACAACGGAGTGGTTACTTGATTCAGGTGCTAGTGAGCATATGTGCTTGTGAAAAGTCATTATTCAGTGAGATAAGTAGTAATACAGTGCAAAATCGTGTGAAAATTGGTGATGGTGCAACCTTATCCGTTCTTGGTATTGGACAAATAACAGTGAACGCCTGGAATGGTTCAAAATGGATCTATACTACTATTAACAACGTTTTGTATGTACCTGCTCTTAAAATTAATTTATTCTCTGTAGGCAGATGTTTAGATAAAGGTTACAAAATGAAAAGTGATAAAAATTGTTGTCAAATTTTAGATACCAATAATGCTGTGAAAGCAATAGCTAAAAGATATAATAAGTTATATAAATTAATATTTAGATTAAACTGTGAAACTGCTAATGTAGTAAATTTAACAGAATGGCATTTGAGGTTTGCGCATCAGAATTTTAACCATGTAAAGTCATATTTAAATAATCATAACATAAAAATAATATTGACAATACTTTTTGTAAAAATTGTTTAACAGGAAAGCAACATAGGATATCTTATCATACTAGTGATTCTAGATCAGAAATTGTAGGAGAAATAATTCATGCAGACATATGTGGACCCATAGAGGTTACCTCAATTGGTGGTGCGAGATATTTTCTACTTTTAAGAGATGACTGTTCAAGCTATAGATTTGTTTATTTTCTGAAAAATAAATAGAAATTACTTCATAATTTCTTGTTTGCAAAAATTTGTCATACTTGTAAAAAATCAAACAAATAATAATATTAAATATTTAAGGACAGATAATGGTTTAGAATTTTGTAATACAGATGTAAAGAATTTAACTGATAAATATGGAATATGCCACCAAAAGACTGTACCTTACACTCCACAACAGAATGGCATTGAACGTGACAACAGAACGGTGATGGAGGCAACAAGAACTCTAATAAAAGGTTTGTCAAAAAGATTGTGGGCCGAAGCTGTCAACACAGTTGTTTTTACTTTAAATGTTTGCGGACCCAGTCCTGTAAGTAATAAAAGTCCCTATGAAATCTGGTTCAGAAAATCCTATGACATAAATTTTTTGAGAACTTTTGGTTTAGAGTGCTCTGTTCATATTCCTAAAGAAAAGCGTAAAAAGTTAGATAGTAAAAATAAACTTGGAATTTTAGTTGGTTTTGACAATAATACTAAGGGATATAGAATTTATTTTTCTGAAACAGATTCAATAGAAATAGCTAGAGATGTAGTTTATATACAGGATAAGAAGCAGATAGTACAGCAAGAAATAAAAGATATAAGGAACATGGACAGCGACACAAGTGAGGATGAGGAAGTGGTGAAGAGCTTTGAAGACCAAAGTAGTGCAAGAGAGGAGCAAATAACACTTGATATAAGCACTGGTACAGAGGAAGAGATTCAAAAAGATGACAAAGAAAACTGTAACTACAGGACAGAGGAAAATATACTAGTACTAGAAAATACATATCAAGGTTGTGAAAATAATACAGAAGAAAATATTAGTAGTTCAGAGCAGACAGGTAAAGTATATAGTTTAAGGGATAGAAACAAGATCCAGAAACCTAAATATTATGATGATTATGACTTAGGCTTTGCTTATTTAGCAGCTATTGACAATGAACCAGAGACATATCAGGAGGCAATAGTAAGTGAGGAGTCCAAGCAATGGAAGGAAGCGATAGAAAAGGAAATTCAAGCATTAGAAGACAATGAAACATGGACTCTAGAAGATAGTGAAAAGGATATGGTCATAGATACTAAGTGGGTGTTTAGAAGAAAGAAGGATAACGAAGGTAAGGTACAGATCTATAAGGCGAGACTAGTAGCTCGAGGCTTCCAGCAGTCGGGAGTAACATACGAAGAGGTATACTCGCCAGTTATCGGGCTAACAACAGTAAGATGCTTTATATCCATTGCAGCATACTTTGGTTGGCATATTTATCAATTAGATGTGTGTAGTGCATTCTTACATAGCAAAATAGATGAGACAATATATATATATTTTCCCGAAGGTCATATACATGAAGGAAAAGTTGGAAAATTAAATAAAGCAATCTATTAGTTTTGAAAAAGGCACCTCGTTATTGGTATGATACATTTACTAATTTTATGTTTAGTCAGGGCTTTGTTAAGTCAAAGACAGATATGTGTTTGTATATTAAGATATCAGAAAATTATAAAACTTACTTATTACTTTACGTCGATGACATATTAATTACCGGGTCAGATATAAATGTAATTAAAAACTTAAAGTACAAGCTAGGAGAACAGTTTAAAACTAAAGATATGGGATTAGCATCTAACTATTTGGGTTTACATATTGAACAAAATATTGAATTAGGTTATATTAGTCTGGACCAAATATCTTATTTGAAACATGTATTAAAAGTATTTAATATGTCAGACTGTAAAGGGGTTAGTGTACCATTGGAGAACAACTTTGATAGTAAATTGTTATTGAGAAATACATCTGAAAGTGTGGAAACAGAAAATAGATGTAGGAAGCTTATTGGTTGTATTATGTACGCTATGATTGGCACAAGGCCTGATTTATGTACTTGTATAAGTGTACTGAGTAGATTTCAAAGTTGTGCAAGTGTAGAGTTGTGGAAAAATTTAAAACATGTATTAAGATATATACAGAGGAGTATAAACTTAAAATTAATTTACAAGAGGAATTTAAACTTGAATCTAAATACTGAATTGTTGAAAGCTTATGTTGATGCAGATTGGGGTGGCGACACTATCAGTAGAAAATCAACTAGTGGCTATTGTTTGTTGGCATTTAACTGTTTAGTTATGTGGTGTAGTAAGAAACAAAATTGTGTGGCTCTGTCCTCCACAGAAGCAGAGTATGTCGCTTTGTCTCAGTGTACAGCAGAAGTGTGCTGGCTTAGAAATTTATTTTGTGAATTAAATATTGTATCGATAGATAAGTTATGTGTCAGTGTGTTCGAGGATAATCAGTCTGCTATTTATGCTGCCAATAATATTGGTCAACCAAAAAGGTTGAAACATATTGATTTGAGGTATCATTTTGTTCAAGAAAAGCTATTTGAAAATATTATAAAAATAATTTACATTCCTACTGATGCACAATTAGCAGACTTATTTACTAAACCATTGTGTAAAGTTCAATTTGAAAAATTAAGAAAAGGTTTGGGTTTATTACATAATTATTAAAATTAACATTAATTATTAAGGAAAGTTCATTAATACTGAAAGGAAGTTAAGTTTCTTTTTTTTGGTTATTTAATTTAAAATGGGAGTTAAGATTTTGTTATAAAAGTTTATCAACAGTCAGCATAATTGATTTGAATAATGAATAAAAGTTTTATTATGATTCTAACTTTGTAAAAGGGTTTCATTAAGGGAGGGTGTTGTGTGTAATGAAACAAACTAAGAAAAATTGGTAATATTTTATTTGGCTGGCAACATTCTCTTCTGTGAAAGAAACTTTTAGGTGTGGATTGTCAATTACTAAAAGTTAAATATTAAAATCTGTTAATAAAACGCTGTCTCTTTTAATACCGACCTATTGATTCCAACAACAATAAGCAGTTCTTGAAATCAGATAATCGATAAATTGTCTTCAAATCAAATATTTGTAAATTTATTTATTTCCTTCTCGACAGCTACCTTACATTATTTATAGGTATGTGAATTTTAATATTAAAACGCATATGTAGTTAATAACATCTACGTCAAGTATAAATCAAGAATTATGATCAAGAATACTTAGAAAATCACATACATACCATTTTTTTTAACAAACTAGCTAGGTAATTGGTAATTCGCCAAAAATATAAAATTTTGCCTAATTTACTTGGCATGTGTAAAACTTTATTTTTTTCATATATTTCTGATCCATTTAAGAGAGAAAAAGGAAAACTTTCTTAAATGGATCAGAAATATACGAAAAAATAAAGTTTTACACATGCCAAGGAAATTAGGCAAAATTTTAATATATTTGGCGAATTACCCCAATTGGCCAAATATATAATATAAAAATTAAACAAGTAAATTTATTTACATTATTTATTACATAGATTCATCAGATTCTTTTTCGTAAATTACACTAGACTCGTCAGTTGAGTCCTCTGTTACATAAATAACCAATTCTTGTGCCAATATGTTTGACAATATATGACAATACAATTTATGACAATTAGACAATATATAGTTAGACAATATATGACAATTTATTTCATGTATTTGAAAAAACCAGATAAACGAATTTAATATTTATAATAAAAATAATATCGCTGCATTAAATCGATTAAAAGTTCTTCTTAAATAAAATGGATATTCTGTTTTAATCGAATCGGTAACTTGCGAGTTCATCACTGATTTCAAAATATCTTAAACTGTCAAAAAGAAAATAATATAATGGACAGAGTATAGGCGAGTTTGCACAATTATGACGTCACGATTGCAGTGTACTTGTATGGAGCGTTTTTGAGCGACCCGCGACAGCGCCGCAAACGTGGCGCTGTATCTTCAAAAGTAATAATCGCAGATACGTCGATACTTCTACAATATTTCTCATCTAAAAGAGAACTGTTATTATGTACAGAATAAAACAAATTGTCATCTACCCAATAGGGAATTAATCTCTTTTTTGAAAAAAATCTTAATTTGATCCTTGCGTGTCAGTAAACCATATACTAAAAATATAAAAATTTTATACACTCGTTAAGTACTATAAAAATTGCATTAAAATTTAATATTTTCAAATTTCGCGCGTAATTAGACGAAGGCGCCGCACGAGTTGTTACTCTGTAGCGATGACGTCAATACGGCATGTAAATAATAAACAAAGCTCTATGTTTGAAGCTATGTATTATTATATTCATAATTTAACAATGAGTTATTATCTCTTATATATAAACAACTAATAAAGGAATAATAATAAAAGAGTAATACTGACATCGATGTTATAATACTCCGTAACTCGGCAGAACAGAAGTCGGGATTTGCAGCAAAAAAATTTCCGACCATTAATGCATTTATTTTTGGTATATTCGTACTATCTCCTTTTACAAAACTGCTTTCCATAGTGTGATTCACGTGAGATTCCAATTTAACTTACGTATTTATAACGTTCTCTTACATTGAAAAAGCAACCTACAAACTTCTTTTTTTATTGTTTTACGGCTTTATACGTACTATGATTCATAATGACATTGACACGCATAAGTTTACAGTACCTTATGACGTCACGACATGGCGGCCTATGTTTCGCTCTTGTTTTACGTATAGATTAAAAAAGTGAATACTTTGAAACTAATTTTTATATTATTTTTGTTATTTTATGTACTTAAACATGGTTCCGACTAATTAATGCATAAGCTATCATAGTTATATGCTTTTAGATCTTTTCTAATATAGAGGGAAGTAGGTACCCTATTGTTGTAGTTATACAACAATCAAGGTTAGGTTAGTTAAGTTTGTTATTATAAATTTCTATCAAAAATATACATAGGCCCTTGTCTAATCCGCCCCCCCTGTAATCCGACATGGTCTATTATTTATTATTGAATACATACATTCGCTAATGCCTGATTGAACAAGTTACAACTTGTACGCACCATCACTACTGCGCTCGACGCGACGGTATTGTTTTGATTCCATCGAGCATATGTGCTCGATATTTGATTCTGATTGCTTAGTTTATTTGACTACATTTGACAACAAAGCTTTAATCTCACGTTTTAACAATGTAAAAAAAAAAATACTTGATGAACATTTTTATGCTTCTTAAATTGATTGATTCATCGTTTTTGATTAGTATAGTACATTTGCTTGTACACAATTATTTCCTAATGTGAAGTTATTGCATATTTTATGTAAGTTCTATAGCATTAATGACTTTAATTTTATAATAAAACGTAAGCTCTCTATTGTGTTGTTAAATTTACTAGATTTGAGATACATAATGAAGTATGATTTCTATTTCAGCGTATGTACATATATATAATATAAAGAATCTTATCATTGGATCTGTAATTTGTCGGATTACAAGGTACACTTTTGTGAAATAATTCGGATTATAAGGGGTCTTAGGCAGTACTCTATAATCCGACCAATTTGATAATTCGTCACTGCCCTGCAAAATGATTGTCGGACTACCGGGGCCTATATATATATATATATATATATATATATATAAATCTCATGTCAATGTTTGTGCTCAATGAACTCCTAAACTACTTAACCGATTATGATAAAATTCGCACACCATGTGCAGTTCGATCCAACTTGAGAGATAGGATAGTTTAAATCTCAAATTATCGTTGCAATTTTAATTTATTGCTAATTATTTTGCTGTTATTATTTGACAGTCACAATTATCTGTTAACTCCAAATGATTCTAACAGATGTCGATACCTTTCGACTGGGTTGAGTAAGTAATCAATAGATGGCGCTGCTATGATAAATCTTAATATTATAAAACGTTTACAGGTTTTTTGCAGTGTATTTAGTATCTGCATTGTACCCGTGCGAAGTCGGGGCGGGTCGCTAGTATATATATATATATATATATACATGTAGTAAGCTTCTCCACTACCCCTCAACTATTAAACATAATACTATACGGAGTTGCACAGAACTTACGTAAATAAATTATAAGCTAAATTGCTCTGGCTATGGCTATACACTAGCTATGGCACTACAATTTTGTACCGCTGTTTATAACCTTAAATAATGCGATTTAGACTACAGCATAGACCGATGTAGCTTTGGACTAATGTGTATACTTATTTATTGTAGCAAGCGAGTTGCAACACAGTTACGCCACCCAACCAGACGAGGCACTTCGCAAGGTTTGACAAGAAAAGAGGCAATGATCTCAAATGCAACGGGCCAAACGTAGACAGGAACGGTATGAATTTTCTGTTTAACCTTTTTTATTATAGTCATATATTGATTGACAAACAAGCATTCTGCTTTCACGATAGTAAGTGATTCAGCAGCCTATAATGCATGTGGTTTCTGTGAGATTTGAAGCTAATCTGCCCAGGGACCTAGATTGTGTGTTTCCAACTTGTGACATAAGATATAGTCATGATACCCAGTGATTTTATGTCATGGAACATAGTGTAGGCTCCTTTTTTTTGTTCCGCTGTAGGTACTGCAGGGTATTATAGCCTCCCCCGAGGAGGGCTCCCCTGTATCATTACGGGAGCGGAGGCTGGGGGTTCCCGGTTGTCGCTTGGTGTTCCCGGGGGCTCCCTACATGCCTGAGGAAGGCCATCCCTGAGGTTTTTAGTGGGTAGGCCTCCCCCTTCTGGGGAGGAGAGCCCCACATAACCGCCGGCTCGCCGCAGCCGAGGTATGCAATTTAATGCATTTACCTCAGGGGAATAAAAAAAAAAGGGGGGCCGCATGATCGAGTGTCACATCTGAGGAACCCCGGCCGTCGCTCCCCTGGGTGAAATAGGGAAGCTCTTCTCGCTGGGAACGATTAGTCTCCCCCCCCCCCTTCAACCTTCTACATCACCTAAAATGAGATTTGAAGCTAATCTGCAACCCCAGAGACCTTCAGTGTGTGTTTCTTTTTTTTTATACCCTGACTGCAGAGAGCTACCGGTTATGTGGGGCTCTAAGGGTGAGGTTTACCCACTAAAAACCTCAGCGATGGCCGTCCTCAGGCGTTAGGTGCAATAGGAGAGCGAAGAAGTCTCTCCCCCCCCCCCCTCCAACCTCCTACGATGCCTAAAATGTATACGGTTTCTGTGAGATTTGAAGCTAATCTGCAACCCCAGGGACCTCGAGTGTGTGTTGCCAACTTATGTCTAGAGATCGGATAATCGGATGCATATTTACCTAAAGTTAGTTTAAGACAAAGTATGGAAACGGCTTTTTATTGTTTTGTTAAATAAAAATCCCGGGATTGCGGAATTGGATAGCCGGATGTTTATTTATTTACCTAATTTAGTTTTTGACAAAGTATGGAAGTGTCTTTTTATTTTATTTAATCGTACATTCATAACTCGCACGGGGAACTGAAACTAACTCGGGGTCATAAATACTTTTAAATGTGGGTTTCTTTAACCGCTGCCTATTTCTTCGGAGAGAACAGTTGTAATTGTATGTATGTAATACTGGATAATATGATTATTCTTGTTTACCGGGTGCGCTATATAAAAAAGTTGATAACTTTATTTAAAATGATGTTGTAACTCTACTCCCAGATCGTGACAAAGACGAGGGTGGAGGGGGCGACATGTTGATAGATGAGTCGCCACACCCTAAAGACCCAGAAACTCCAGTCAAGAATTTCAGCAATGGTGAGTACATTACGTTATTGTTAAGTTTATAATTATTACATCCCGTTTTGTGAAGTTAATAATTATTACATTGCGTTTTTGTGAAGTTAATAATTATTACATTGCATTTTTGTGAAGTTATTAATTATTACATTGCGCTTTTGTGAAGTTAATCACTATAACATTCCGTTTTGTGAAGTTAATAATTATTACATAGCGTTTTTGTTAAGTTAATAATTATTACATGGCGGTTTCGTGAAGCTCATCATTATTACATTCCGTTTTGTGAAGTTAATAGTTATTATATTGCGTTTTTGTGAAGTTAATAATTATTATATTGCGTTTTTGTGAAGTTTATAATTATTACATTGCATTTTTGTGAAGCTAATCACTATTACGTTCCATTTCGTGAAGTTAATAATTATTACATTGCGTTTTTGTGAAGTTAATAATTATTCTTTGCTTTCTCTACAGACAGCGTTGCTGGGGATATTGGTAGGGCTCCTAGACAAGTTATGTAACACGTAATACATAGAGAGGGCTGATATAGGATAACATTGTGACAAGGGGTCGAAGTGTCTTAAATGTCATGTCACATTCACAAAAAGTATAAAATAAAAATAATATTGTTATATGCCCTCGCCTTTATAGGCTCTTTTCAATTTAAATGTACAATTAAGTGCAAGAAAAAAAAATATTCTATACCTGTCCAGAAATACACTTACTTGAGATACCCGAGTGAGAACAAAGTGATTGCTATGTCAGTTGAAAATAAGTTAGAGTCCGTGAACTTAAGATGATTAAGTAATGTGATTAATTGCTTAATTTTGATCATATCAAAGAAATATCTAATTGTTTTTTTTTTTAATAAAACAATAACAGCGCCTCACATTAGGATTTTTATCCTGTGTCGTGGGTGCAGTCACAAACGAAACCTCACATGCTCAAACACCCAGCCTGGAACAAATTTTTGTGGGTTAGCTTTGATGAAATATGATTACATCATCAACAAATGGTGAACTTGAATCAACTTTCGAGTATGTAGACAGAGAAACCAACCCATCTTCATCATCATCAACTCTACATACTCATCTTTGTAACAACCTTCCTTTCACGCCCACGGAACGCATTCTCTTCGCTTGCTCGCCTAAGTGTCAGCAAACAGCGAGTCGTTGGAGGAACCGGGTATGATGTAGATCCTTAGTTCAAGTAGTTTTATGGCAGATTTAGTCTTTTTTATAGTTAATAAATTCAATGTCATACAATATCAAATTTGGTTAAGTCGATATAATTTGGTAATTTCAAATATTCCACAAAATTTGTTAAAGTCGACTCGATACACTCAAAAAAAGGAGATTGTCCAGTACTTTTTGTAGAAATATTGTGTCTCAATGATTTTCTTTACAAAAATAAAACTATACTAGGGTACTTCCCTCTATATTAGAAAAGATCTAAAAGCATATAACTATGATAGCTTATGCATTAAATAGTCGGAACCATCATGTTTAAGTACATAAAATAACAAAAATAATATAAAAATTAGTTTCAAAGTATTCACTTTTTTAATCTATACGTAAAACAAGAGCGAAACATAGGCCGCCATGTCGTGACGTCATAAGGTACTGTAAACTTATGCGTGTCAATGTCATTATGAATCATAGTACGCATAAAGCCGCAAAACAATAAAAAAAGAAGTTTGTAGGTTGCTTTTTTAATGTAAGAGAACGTTATAAATACGTAAGTTAAATTCAAATCGCAAGTGAATCACACTATGGAAAGCAGTTTTGTAAAAGGAGATAGTACGAATTTACCAAAAATAAATGCTTTAATGGTCGGAAAATTCTTTGCTGCAAATCCCGACTTTTGTTCTGCCGAGTTAGAGTATTAAAACATCGATGTCAGTATTACTCTTTTATTATTATTCCTTTATTAGTTGTTTATATATAAAAGATAATAACTCATTTTGAAATTATGAATATAATAATACATAGCATCAAACATAGAGCTTTGTTTATTATTTACATGCCGTATTGACGTCATCGCTACAGAGTAACAACTCGTGCGGCGCCTTCGTCTAATTACGCGCGAAATTTGAAAATATCAAATTTTAATGCAATTTTTATAGTACTTAACGAGTGTATAAAATTTTAATATTTTTAGTATATGGTTTACTGACACGCAAAATCAAATTAAGATTCTTTTCAAAAAAGAGATTCATCATCATCATCATCAGCCCCTCTTCGTCCACTGCTGGACATAGGCCTCTTCGAGTGTACGCCACTAAGAGATTAATTCCCTATTATGTCTTTTCTGCTTATACATTCATTTTGGGAATAATTCTCTGAAATAAATCAGTAATAAACTTCCGTTTTACAGAAAATTGTCATAATCTGCCATGTTTGTAGGGTTTTGACAAATTATAGAAATCAATCGATTATTATCTGTGGGATGATTTTGTACCTAAATCGAAAATCGATTTTGCTTAATGTCTATTCCCTCTATGGATGCAGAATAAAAACATCCTTTTTATTATGCCCTCGGCAAAGGCAAAATAAATACTTTCTACATGAAATCGATTCCAAACCATTCATGCTTTCGTCTTAGCAAACACAATAGTGCTTCTGAAACTGTTTAAATCAAACTAAATATGTTGCGTTCATATTCCATTTTTATGACAGAAAATCTTGATTTTAATATATGAAATTCGATTCACTAGATCTATTCTAAGAATCGATAAAAAATCGATTTTGATTTTCTTTAATCTATCTCTGATCACATCCCTAGATTTGATGTTTGACACTTGACAGTCTGTGTTTGTTAGTTTGGTGTGTAACCAAACGAGAACAGCGCGAAACAAAAAACTAATGCAAATCTTATTACCTACACCATAAGGTGTGCATTTCTTTGAAACTAATATAACCTCTTTGAAACTAATATAACCTTCCATTATGAATCTTGACAGAAGTTGGTAAGTATAATTTATTATTATTATATAACCAAATAAAAGCATTTTCATCGAGACACATAAATAATAAAGTCAGTACATTTGCCCATATTAAAATGGTCAATCTCCTTTGGTAGTTTCGATATTCTCAAGAAAATTTGGTTATATCGACATACGCGACAAATTTGGTAGTAGAGTCGATCATACTGAAAAAAATTAGGAAATTTCGAGATACCCAACAAAATTTGGTAATATAGAGATACTCCACAAAATTCGTTAAAGTCAACACACTGAAAAAAAATTTGTAAAGTCTATTTATTTTGTATTTACGTCAAATATTTTTCAATCTACACGAAGTTACGTAGAGTTGGTGTCGAATGAGATCAAAGACAAATAATATGAAAGAAAAGTATCTGTTTTCCTTAGAATATTTATTATTTAAGAGAAATTTCAAGGAATCACTCGCCTTGTTCAAATAGTTATTACGTATTCCAATTACTAACATTACACTCATTTAGGGTTTCTTTTCTGATAATACTTAAAGTTGATTTGTTTGGTCTTTTTGTCATGTGTACCGATATTGAGAAGAAAATACAGAGAGAGCTGATTTTTCTTTTCAAAGTAGGGTCTACATTAGTTTTACAACTGTCCATTTGTTATTTTCTGTTTTTAATTTTTTTTTTGTATCTTTATTATAATTATATTTCATAAAAATGCTTCTCTTTTTTTGACGGTGGTTCCGTTGCATGTTAAATGTATGTGCGCGCAGGCAGCTAAGGCGCGTTAAAAAAAATCAAAACAGCGCTGTATCATTATGATGTAGTTATAGCCGAATTGTCGCAGGCAATTATTGTATGTGTATCATGCAGCGATATATATCATTATTGTATTGTTTTGTTATTCGTATCGTTGTGTGGTCCATCAATAAATGTATTTCTTATTTATTTATTTTGTTATATTAACTATACTAAATATCTATTTTCTATGTGCAGCAAAAAAATGTTTCTCTCCTTCGTCTTCTTAATATTGTTGATGGTGTAACTTTCTCAATAAATATTATGATAAATAAATATTTCTTACACTCAAACCAATTAGCCTAGTCCGAAGTAAGCACAGTAATGCTTGTGTTATGGGATCAAGGGGACAGCAAGACATAACTATATTATACATGTATACATATTTTTCATGTATAACAATAACCATGACTAAGGCACATAATATATGTTCGTATTCACGCAAATATCTCACGGGGACACGAAACCACTAGAGTACTAGTGGCTAGCACTACTACTGTAGACCGACCGTTTAATTCAGTCCCCGCCTGCGGGGTGTAGAGGCGACGAAGTAAGGCGAGAACGGGGACTGGGAGAGGTGCGGGCGGCAAGCACTCGTAGCTATTATAAATCAAAAATCAATCAAAAATCAATAAAAAATCTAAATAATATTTATTCAACATAGACCTTTACAGGCACTTATTGACGTCAACAAACAAAACAAAAAAAAACTTAAAAAAAAACAAAAACCTTGTCCGTACGTACGAATAAGGAAAAAAAAAGAAAAAATATATTGACTCGACACCTGTTTGGAAATTGGGAGAGCCTTCTCGAGAAGAACAGGCAAGAAACTCTGAAGGTCTATTTTTTATCTCCTCTTTTCAATGTTAATAATTATAATAATATAATATAAAAATACAATATAGTATAAGATACAATCATACCTAATACGATTACAGTCGTATGTATGTTTACATACACATAAAATAATACAATATTATAAATAATGTAGTTACCAAACATGGCTCTATGAATAGTGTCCCTATTCCCAAATAGTGTGATCATTTAGATAGTCACTTACTTTATAATAACCTTTACTCATGAGTGTCTTTTTGATATGGATTTTAAATTTATATAAAGGCAAATCAATGACACCTTGCGGAAGTTTGTTAAACATAGATATACATTTCCCCAAGAACGAACAGCTAGTTTTATGGAGTCTGAACATTGGAACGGCAAGTTTATTTTTGTTTCTAGTATTCACATTATGCAGATCACTGTTTTTATTGAATGTATTATAGTTTCTATATACAAAAACTAAATTATCATATCGCACTAATAATACAATAGTGTATCAACTCAAAATCGATCATTTTTCAGAATCAACAACAAACTTATTACTCACTTCATGTAACAGTTGCAAATTGAATAACTGTCGCATAAGTTTTTTAATTTATCCTTATTCTGTTTTTGCACTAATCGAACGACGGTCTTGATCACGCGTGAGGAATCAAATTTTGCGTGTGTTTATAGTATTATGTCAAGTACGACATTTTGAGTTGATACACTATTGTATTATTAGTGCGATATATATATTTACTAGCTAAAGCTATAATTACGTCGCCGCCCCTACACCCCGCAGGCGAGGACTGAATTGAACAGTCTTATTATTATTTTTTTTATTGCTAAAGTTGACAAACAAGCAGGCTGCCCACCTGATGGTAAGTGTGGTAACAGTCGCCTATAGTACATGTGGTCCCACGAGATTCGCAGCAAATCTGCAAACCTCATAAGAACCACAGTGTACGTTGCCAACTTGTGACATAAGATGTAAAGTCACAGTACCCAGTAATTTCACTGCCTATCTTACCCTTCACGCCGGAACACAGCAAAGCGAACCCTGCTGTTTGGCGGCGGAAATAGGTAAGACGGAGGTACCCATGCAGACGACCCTGGTACAGAGTCTACCTCCTAGAAAGCTAAGCTAAGCGAAAGAAAGTCTACCTATAGTGGTCACTTGCGCAGCGAGTGGTCAGTGCTAGAGGTGCTGACCACTCGCGCACTCGCGCACTCGCGCACACGATCTGGAGGAGGGAGGGAGGGAGGGAGTATAGTGCGCGGGTCGCGTGTGCATGGTTTGTGTGGGCGCAGCGTGCCGCGGCGCGTCGCCCGAGCAGTGGGGCATGATGTCGCCGCCGCCGCGGCCGCCGCCGCCCGGCCCGCCGCCCGCGCCGCCGCTGCACCACGAGACCTCCTCCAACTCCAGCTGGGCCGAGATGGAGACATACGTCATCGGTGAGACACACACACACAACACCACCTATTTCTGACTAATAATAATAATAATAAATTGCGTAGGGAAGTGACGACTAGGGATTGCAATCCAGCGGCGTTTTCAATCCAGCGGAATTTTTGCTGGATTGACCTGATCCAGCTGGATCCAGCGCGGATCCAGCAAAACGTGGAACGAAAATAAAAAGACGACATTTTTAAGACTTTTTTATTAATTTGTACTTCTTACGATAGATAATCTTTGAAATCTTGCACTCATTTGGTGTTACTTATATTAATTTGCTTTGGTTTTTTAATAATTTGAGATCAATATAATCAACATAAAATAAATAACAAACATATCCTTATATTCATATAACATTTAAGATAATGTTTCTATGTAAGCACTGTGTTATTAATTACGCTTATGTTTAATGATAGGACGGCTAATCAGTAGCAATCAGTCTCATAAATTCTTTTAAAATTAACTTAATTAACATTCTTTTAAAAAAGGACCGTAACAATAACACTATTTTAATTTTCAATAGTATTTTTGTATCAAACTAAAAAGCTTTGAAATAATCTTCTCTCCGCTCGTTAATCCTTAATAATTAAGCAGTTTAAAGTCTGACGATAAGAGACTACTTCTTTTTTAATTCTCTGAAAGTAAGACCTTAGAAAACAAATTTTATCTATAGTCTTATCTCCCAACCTGCTTCGCACAGAACTGCATATGTAGCCGGCTGCTGAGAATGCCCTTTCGGCCTCTACACTGGTCGGCGTTGCCTTTCCTGCGGCACGTGCTATGGACAGAACGGCAACGTTGCCGCACCGATTCGAAAATGGCGGCAAGTCAAAACTAAACAATAGAAATTGATACGTTTGCGGATCCGCATCGCTGGATCAAGATGTATGCTGGATCCAGCATGTTTAAAAAAGCGCTGGATTGCTGTATGCTGGATCCAGCAATTGCAATCCCTAGTGACGACCCCATCGCCCGCTGGGGCATTTAATGCCCCTTGACTGCCATAAATGCCCCATCAGTGCAGTCAGTCTCCCTCAGGGCAGCTTGTGGCGAGCTGTCGGTGAGTTGCGTCACCGGGGGTACCGATGTGCTTCAGGGGGGCGTGTGCTACCCGCCTCTGTCTTGCCTTAACCAGCCGGACAGAGTGGAGTCGCAAGAGCAAATGCTCGAAGGGTGGAAGTGTAATAATGTCATAACGCCGACGGCGTCTCGATCGCTGTCGCAGACACACCTCTCTACACCCTTAGCCGTTCACACCAATGTTGCTCTCTTCGCACCAATATTGGTCTGCTTTTTGGAGGGCCCATTTAGTCACCACCTGCCATATTTAAATCAATTAGGAGGCTTTGAGAAGGCAGGTGACTGGAGTCTCTTCCATAGCCCGGTTTTCATTACCACCTAAATCGAAATGCTACGGCTACAAACGTTTTGACCACTAATGACAATAGTTTCTGTGCATCTAACTGGGTATAGTCTTTGGCTGCATTTTTCATGGTGCAGATATAGATTAGACCCAGTTGGTACACACCACGCACACTTTCATTAAATTTCGCTTAAATGGCCTCTACGCGTTGGATCTGTATCCCCGCGCAAGCCTTAATAAAGGACCGTGTGACACAAAAAATAAACGGTGTTTATTTTCTGTTTGTTTTAAGTAGGAAAATGCCGACTCACATAAATATGTTGAACCAAAACACGAATGCAGCTGTTCAACACATTTCTTCAAATTTGGATATTTCTCATAGGAAACCAATGCCCAGAAATCAAGATCTGAGAATACCTTGCTTTTAGAAATATGTCACAGCGCAGAGTAATAATTTCGTTTTGAAGTATAATGTGGTCCATTTGAAATGTATCTGCAAATTTTAGAGCTATTTCGTTGATACTACTATGCGCCCCTGCGTCCCACACGCTTCCCGTCCCGCTTATGGTTCATGCTTGCCGAAAACAAAAGAGCTAGCTATACTGCGTAGAATAGAGGATATAATTTACTTGACGGAACGGCGATTGACAATACTTGAACAATGATACAATACAAGAAGATGCGTGCAGCAGTTGGTGATTGTGATTATATTGTGCAGTCTGTTCTACGTATTAATATTTTTTGCCTAGTCTAGATCGACTGGACTAATGGTCGCGGTCGACCGGTTGGCCACCCCTGGTGTACATAGTATGTAAACTGTACTGAGCTGCGTCGCTTCAGCTGTTTACTTGATCACCAGGGTGTCCACATTTTGGAAAGTCAGGGAAAGCCATGGAAAAGTCAGGGACGCTTGAGGTGGTCAGGGAAAGTCAGGGATATTGAGGGGCTACCTGGAAAGTCAGGGAAAATTATAGATATTTTTGTAAAAAACAAAATCAAGTCATTGCAAAATTTATCAAACTATAAATTGAAATGAATAGTACTTACTAATAGCCATTACACAAAAATAATAAGGAATAACCTGCTATACTGTTTATGTGTGCGTAAAATGCATGTCGAGATGGACATAGAAAACCTAAGCCATTATCGCAATAATAACTAAATTTTCAATAATAATAATAAATAAGATAGCTATTTTAATTGATGCCTGCTTACGCATTGTAATTTACACTGATGTTTACATTGTATATTGAGAATTATTTCATATTTTTTGAACTTATGGTTCAAAAGTTAGACACTTCGTTTTTAACTTTTAGGGCAATTATTTCAGGAAAAATAAATTTTATCATAAAATAATGTTAGAAAACCCCTATTTATATTTAAACCCCTATTAATAGCTATCCAACGATAAATCACAGAGTTAGAGTACAGACGAAAAATAATCAGTCCCTCAATCACGTGTATCCCCCTTAATTTATTTTTTTTATTTGTGCACATTGTCGGCCTTATTAATATACATATTTGTTCTAAATTTCAACTCTAGTGCTAACGGTCACTGAGATAATCCGCGGACGGACGAACGGACAGACAGCCATGGCGAAACTATAAGGGTTCCTAGTTTACTAGGGAACCCTAAAAATGCCGACCTCACTAAGTGTGGAAACAGTGCAAGTGAATGATGACTAATTTTAAATATGGTTATAAATACGTTTGGTCAGGGAAATTTGAAATAATGGTCAGGGAAAGTCAGGGATAGTCAGGGATTTTTTTTGAACAATAGCTGTGGACACCCTGATCACATAAACTGATTCTCGACCCGTCGCTTACGCATAGACATGAGTAACTTAGGTCTGAACCGGTTCAATGATTCAGCTCACTCAGATTGACCTGTTGAGCTGCAGATCACCAACAAAACAAACAGCTCACAGATCAGTCGGACGGCTCACGTTATCTATGCGTCGCACACGTCACGAGTATAAGTTGGAGTCTTTAGACATAAATCTCTAATCTGTGAGTTGGAGTCAGTTATAGTTTAATATATATATATTTAATAACATATTTAATTATTTACTTTGTACATAGTCATCAAATAATTTAGACTATATAATTTACTTTGCCATCTTTGTTTTACGCTGTACATCTAAACTTAATAAATAAAATAGAAGCGAAACAAGCATAAACCTGCCTGTTTTGCGCGGAACGGTTCGCACGAGCTGCGGTCGCATTGTGATTGGTTCACGCTCAAACAGGTCTATGAACTGAATCTACTTATGAGCCGCGCGCGTAGCTCGCGGAACCTATGACTCGCGCCCGAACCGTCCATAGAAACGATTCGATTAAGGTACTAAGTGAGCTGATCTGTGAGCCGGTTCACAGCTCCGGCTCAGGTACATGAACCGTGACCTGATCTGCAGCTCAAAAATTTTGTTGAGTTACCCATGTCTACTTACGCAGTCTAATCGCTCATCGCGTCGCCCGTATCTGTAGACACAGTTTATCCGAGGTGAGCAGTTCGGATGATGCCGTCCGTTTCTCATTAGGCGCGGTCCGCTGTTTTATACTATGTAGGGATGAGATACCAGACTTTACAACTTATGCTTTCCATTTTCATATTACAGGTAACATTCAAGTACATCCGCCCACGGACGCGACAAGACAGATGTTGATACTGAGATATCTCACTCCGATGGGCGAGTATCAAGAGGTGAGACGTTTTTAAAGAGTCAGGGTCCATTGTACCCAACGTTATGTTGCTTGTTTTGTGCCGTAAATATCTCATACTAGCTGGTCCTCACGACTTAGTACTCGTCATATTTTGGACAATTCACACAATATCTTTATTCTCGTCAAACATACACCCCACTAATGGAAAAAACGTATCTTTGTTGAGATTGGATCATTTGTATCCGGATCAATACAAACATTCGAATCAGTAAACTTATCTCAACTCGATCGAATGATTCATTTGAAGTGCTGTTACAGATTTGAATCAGTGAATCACTTAGAAGAAACGACTCACTGAGTCGTCTCTTAAACATCGAATGTTATTTTATAACGATATAAATATCGAATAAACTTTAATAGATAGTTACGTTAACTATATAATTTAATATTAATATGTATATAAAATGAAGTCATTATATACATACATTATATATAACTTATTACTCGAGAACACTAATTATATACCGTACTAATTTGTGACTTAATTTACTAAATTAATAACGCCATTTAGGTACAATAACTAATGGCTACATACATACATACATACATACATACATACATACATACATACATACATACACTCACGCCTTTTTCCCACGGGGGTAGGCAGAGATTACGTCCTTCCACTTGCTACGGTCCTTACATATCTCTTTCGCTTCATCTACTTTCATAACATAATGGCTACAAGCGATAATATTAAAAAGATTAACACGAACCTAATTTTTTTAAAATAAATGTTACAAATTATTGTATTTCTTATGTTATGTAAATTCATGTAATTGTATAATAATATTGAAAAGACGAGAAAGAGAAATAAATCTTCAGCGTTCTTGCTTGTTTTTTTTTTTGAAATGGCTTTTCGAAATTCTATAATATTGTTACGAGTTGTGGTTCTTCCCAGTAAACAAAATGTAATTTCTACCATAAATTATACTTTTTTTATTAATTTATACAATTAACAATAACCAACACTAATTAATCACTTAGTTCGCTCTTGTAGCTTCGATGTCTATCGAATACTGCCTCTATCGGTTTTTTCCCTTCTGGAGTGGAGAGGCTGAGGTGATTGTGTCGGACTCTTGTAGTGCAATTCTCCTAAATAAAGTCGCAGCGAGTTAGCAACGATTTAGTCTAAAAACACGTTTTTGTATTCACGTCTTTCAATCGAACTTTGATCGGACTTGAACTAGCTCGATCCAAACGTAGCGCTAAATCATAATCGTTACACTGTATTCTCCTATTTTATCGAAGTTAAACTGCACTCTAACCGCAACAGAATCGGTATTCTACTAAAGTTTAGATAAACCTGTCGATCGAGGTTGAGCTACCAAACGTCAAATTCCACGATTGAAATGCAGTTGTCATTAAATATTTATACATCTTTGGACTTTTATGCCAATTAAATAATGATTTTATACTCTAAAATCTAATAGTATCGTTTATTTTTCGATATATTTATTTTTTTAAATTCAGTGGATTTTGTCTTGATTCAGTTGGCAACATTCCCACCTCGCAATCTAAAGTTCGCTGAAATTAAGTTTTAGTTTCAATTTAGTTTTGGTTTTGTTCGGAAATGTGATACGTGAATACCGATTTTGGGTGGGACTAAGATCGAGCGATTGCTAAACTTCAACTAAATTGCGATTGTAAAAAAATACGAGAATTGCACTACTGACGAATCGAGGCGGCTCGACTCGACAGACCTACCGATTGAACTCAGCCTAAGCCCTTGGTCCTAAGGACACTATGGCTTGTAATAAGAAAGACCTCACTTCAGGAGAGGCGCAGTTAGCGCTGCCCTATAAAAGAGGCAAAGTACACCCAAATGGCTCCGGCCTATATTGAAGGGAACCTACTCGTGGCTAAGCGGAAGGCTGCCGAGAAGGGGCTGGCAAAGGATGCGACGGCTTAGACGCCGCCGCAAGCAGCGTTAATTGATTGGAAGGGTCGCTAAGGACGCAGCCTAAGGATGCAGTCTGCGAACTCTTTGCCGATTTTAATTCTCTGTCAGTGGATTCATTCCGTTTATATAGTAACATGAAGAAACATAGATAAAATAAATAAGAGTGAATAATAAACATAGATAAAACAAGAGTGGAGATACGGGACGAGGAAGACCTAGGCGAACATATTTCGAACAAATCGAAAGTGTCCTCAAAAAGGCCAGGTCAGAAGTACCCGCAATCGTCGAGCATGTATGAGGAATGTTATGAAAGTAGATGAAGCGAAAGAGATATGTAAAGACCGTAGCAAGTGGAAAGACGTAATCTCTGCCTACCCCCGTGGGAAAAAGGCGTGAGTGTATGTATGTATGTATGAAGAAACATCGCAACTCGACGCTAGAGGGCGCTACCGTCAAAGGCTCGGTACCTTTCTCGAACCTTCTACAATTTTCTTTGAGGCTATAAAAAAGCCTTCCATAAAGTTCGATGCGCTCGAATCACTTCGACGGTATACTGGAAGGTTTCCGATTGTTTCCCAATGTTCGCGAATAAGTTATATAGTGTTTGTTTTTCTTGTTACATTTGCACGTATAAGGTTATGTGACTCTTACGTCTTTGTCTTTTTATTATTGTATTTGTTTGACGTGAATAAGTGCTTGCAAAGGCATGTGTTGAATTTAAATATTCATTAGAATCTTAGAATCAGTCTATCGCACGTTAGGGAGCGTTCAAGTATTACGTAACGCAATTGTTGAAGCAGTTTGACCCCCCCCCCCCCCCCTGTAACGCACCGTAACGTTAAACAACTTGCGTGAAAAAATTAAAAATGACGACCATACTACCATACTAATACAATCGAGGGATTCCCCGTAAAATGTAAACGAAAAGGGTTGCCAATTTGTTATAAAAAAAGAAACGCATTAACGCATCGTAACATTTTACCGAGACCCCCCCCCCCCCCGTTACGTACTTGAACGCCCCCTTACTTTATATCCGTATTTGTAAACGCGTCTTTCGTATTCCGCCAGTTCCTGTCGCACGTGTTCGAGCAGAACGCGCTAGGTTTGATAATGGGATACTTGAACGTGCGGGAGTCGCGCGATTCGCGGCTCGCGTTCGAAGCGCTCAAGTACTTAGCGGCGCTGCTCTGCCACAAGAAGTTTTCCATAGACTTCATCAACACAGGCGGTCTGCAGGTAATCCTCCTTTCACATATTCCTTGGTTTGTTATATAATTGCTATATTCCAACGTTATAATTAGAGATCGGATAATCGGATGCATATTTACCTAAAGTTAGTTTAAGTCAAAGTATGGAAATGGCTTTTTATTGTTTTGTTAAATAAAAACCCCGGGATTGCGGAATTGGATAGCCGGATGTTTATTTATTTACCTCATTTAGTTTTTGACAAAGTATGGAACTGTCTTTTTATTTTATTTCCATAAATAAAATCCCGGAATTCCCGTACTAGACCATACTTACGCCCGGGCACCATTTCTGTTTTTTTATTCAACTATTTAATTGATTATTGTTTTAGTCAAACTAGCTCACTACATTCGTATAACACTCTTCATGTAATAAATCGTACATTCATAAATCGCACGGGGAACTGAAACTAAACTTCATGTAAATACGTATGCATAGTTGTATAAATGAACCCGGAGTCTCGGTCTTTTGAAAATAAATACCACGTGCTAATTTAGTAATTTTCAAACAATATCACTACGCTGAATTTGCAGTCCCGTATTTTCCCGGTGTTTTTATTTAACAAAATGTATTTTAAAAAGCCGCTTCCAGAATTTGTGAGCCAAAAATTGACTTTAGGTAAATATGCATTCGATTATCCGATCTCTAGTTATAATAATAAAATAATAATGAGAACCTCGTAAAACTACGTGACTTACGAATACGAGGTTCCAACATACAGGCTTCAAAAAACTACAGGTTCATTCTTAGGGAAATGTGTAACTTTTTATAACACACTTCCAGAAAATATTACTGCTTAACCGTTTGATGAATTTAAAGCACATATTAAAAATACTCTAATGAAAAAAGGGTATTTACAAGGTCAATGATTTCTTGAATGATAAAAATGCTTGGATGTAATTTTTACGATATTTAATTTCCTGAATGATTAAACATGATTGGATGTAAATTTTGCGATATATAATTTTAATGATTCTATAATAAATAATATTTTTGTTTTGTACTGGACATATAAATATCAGATTTGTTTAATGCGATATGACTTATATATTTGTTAGTTGTTTTAACTTGTATCGGAGGTTGGGCTGAGATTGTGTATCTGAAGCCGGCTTCCAACTGACGACTCTATAATGATACAGGGAGAGAAAAAAATTGCTCTTGCTGGTTTTCTTGCTGGTTCTTAACAGTACAAGGTCTCCCGCCGTAGACTTGTGAACCAATGGCGTAGCATCTTTGACATTCAAAAGTGATTGTAAAATCCTATTTGAAGAATAAATTTTTGATTTGAGGTAACCGCCATGTGAGATGTTGATTCGACGGTCATTGTTCGGATAGTTGTGTCTGCGAATGGCTTGATAGCGAAGTGTCGATCAACATCTTAAGAGGCTCTCGCTTGACGGATGGATCAAGGGTCGGATACAAAAGGCAGTGATCCTCGACACGGCACGTATTGTCCGGAGACATCTCTGACTGTAGCCCTTTTTTTTTTTTGTTCCCCTGAGGAAAATGCATTAAATTGCATACCCCGGCTGTGGCGAGCCGGCGGTTATGTGGGGCTCTCCTCCCCAGAAGGGGGAGGCCTACCCACTAAAAACCTCAGGAATGGCCTTCCTCAGGCATGTAGGGAGCCCCCGGGAACATCAAGCCACTTCCGGAACCCCCAGCCTCCGCTCCCCTGCCTAGAGGGGAGCCCTCCTCGGGGGAGGCTACACTACCTCCCCCGGTCTCCTCCACCGACGACGCCCCCCGGCCACGGAAGGGGCGTGGTCCATCCCGGGTCGCCGCAGCAGTCGCGACTTCCTCGCGCCCGCCGGCGACCCGCGGCGGCGCCGCAGCTGTGCTACCGAGCCCGGCGCCGCCTTCTTCGAGCGGGATCGGCCATCTCCCGACCCCGCTCGGCGGCCTCCTTCTGGAGCATCACTGCTTCACAGAAGGAGGCCACAGCCCTCCAACCTCATCTCTGACTAACCACCGGTTTGTTTGGGCCTTGCCTCGCTGCCGGCGGCATACTAGGTATCAGGGAGATATAATCTTCTCATCATACCTATAATATGAAATAAAACAACCAAAATATTTTAATATTTGTTTTATTATAACGAATCGTCGGATTCTTCATACGAACTCGAATTGTCGTTTGAATCATCTACAGTGTTTATTATTAACTCTTGTGTAGGTATGTTGTCAAATTCAATTTCCCGATCCCAATCATATTATATTTTTTGTCTTGTTGACGACACTCGCCCAGTTTTCAGGCGTCACATTAGCACATCCGTTTTTTAAAAGTTCGAGCTTTTTATTTGCTGTGTAGCGAGGAGTTGTATTGTTTCTTGCAGCATGACTTGACTTCCTTTGACTTGTGCCCAGATCATCAATTCATTATATTGATAGTGGTACGGAGGAATTCTGATTAAAACATGCCCATATTGTGCTGCCATTTCGTCGATGACATATCGTTTTGGCTGCTTTTTACTTTTTAATATTTTAAGTAACTCTACTTTTAGTAGGGATTCGTCCACATCTTCCCCATTATCACGAAGCCAGTTTAAATTTCGTGTTTTTTGTTGGCCTGTGTTGGCATTTTATTAATTTGGCGAGAGTGATAGGGTGCACTTCAAGTGATGTAATCATTTCTCTGAACCACTTTTCATACACCTCCGCATTCATCTCCTCATGATAGTCTCCTGTTTTTTTAATTGAATGCTAACAGAGCGTCTGATATAAATCCCTTTGTAGTTCCCGCATGGCAAATGATGAGGCGTTCACCTTTCCCCATTGGCACTGCAGAAGTAGAAGCAGCAGTATCGTCAGTCCAACCTTTTGATATGGAATGATTGGCATTGAGCCAAGTTTCATCTGTGAAAACGACATTCGACCAGTCTTCTATTTTCTTCGCTTGCCTTAAAAATTCACAGCGAGACAAGGCTATATCACTACGTTCCATTAAAATGTTCCTTTTGTCGGATTTCTTATATAAGAACCCGATTTGGTGCAGCACCTTTGACAAAGAAGATTTTTGACCACGAAACAAGCCACAATTTCGTAGAGACGGTACTAATTTTTTCAAAGTTGGAATCTCTTTTCTTGTATAATAATCGTATATATGACGACGAATAGCATTAGTCTCAAAACTGTCAATTGCTGTCACTTTACGGGGCCAGGTTGAGGCTGTCCGGAAGAAGTTATTTGCTGCATATAGTACTCTAAATAGATTAAGAAGCTTTCTCCCTATAGCTACAAAGACAGTGTTAGCTCAGTCACTCTTGCTTTCCTTGATTGACTACGCTGACGCTGCGTGGATTAATTTATCTGAGGAACTACTTGACAGATTGGAGCGGCTGCAAAAAGTTAGCCATCAGGTTCATTTTTAATCTGCGTAGGTTTGACCATGTTTCTAATTGTCGCTTTCAACTGCCAGCGCAGAGACTTACATGTTTTATCCCTACTATACAATATTTTGTACCTTCCAACATCTCCATCCTACCTTGTCTTTCTAAATCTTTGTTCTCTTTTCGATCCCATTCGTCATGTCGTGCCTTGCGTTCTAATTTTAATCTGACTCTGGATATACCGCCCCGAAGTACCGACTATTTTTCATATTCTTTTTATGCCGTCCGGTTGTGGAACTCTCTTCCTGAGGGTATTAGGGGAGCGCGAACGCTGGAGTGCTTTAAGAATCAAGTCCGTGTTCACTTCCTGTCAAAGATTCCTTAACTTAAACTAGTTATAGCCTATTGTCCTGTCCAATTACTGTACCCATCCTATATTTAAATCTCTTTTTAATATTTCCCTGGTCCTAGGTTGCCTGGAAGAGATTGCTGTTTAGCAATAAGGCCGCCTTTTGTACATTTGTTATTTTCTTTTTTTGTGTGTGTATTTTATGTATACAATAAAGGGTTATGTTATGTTATATCATTGTTAAATCGATTAAAAGTTCTTCCAGACTAAAATCGATTATTACAAAACATCGTATCCGTAATACATTGGTACAACACTAATTGATTAGAATTCGACCTGTCAAAAGTAAAATAAATGGTTGGAACGACTATAATGATTTCTTATCAAGTGCTTAAATATAAAGTTTCATGGTTTTATCTTTTAAAATTAAGAAATCCCATACAAACTTTTAACCTCTATTTCAACACCTTCATCCCTTTTTTTCGAAATAAAAAAGTAGCCTATGTTCTGTCTCAGGGTCCTAAAGATTGTCTGTACCAATTTTCATCAAAATCGGTTGAGAGGTTTAAGCGGGAAAGCGTAACAGACAGACAGAGTTACTTTCGTATTTATAATATTAGTTGGGATTTATGTTTATTTTATATATCTATATTGTAAAAAACTTAAATTTAAGATTATTAATTAAATATATGAATAATAATAATATGAGCGTAGGGAAGTGACGACCCCATCGCTCGCTGGTGGGGCATTTAATCCCCCTTAACTGCCATAAAACCCCATCAGTGCAGGCAGTCTCCCTCAAGGCAGCTTGGGGCGAGCTGTCGGTGAGTTGCGTCACCGAGGTTACCGATTTACTTCAGGGGGGCGTGTGCCATCCGCTTCTGTTTTGCGTTAGCCGACCGGACAGAGTGGAGTCGCAAGAGCGGATGCTCGAAGGATGGAATAGATTTCTTCGCTCGAAACTACCCCCTACTATAATCGTATGTTTTGTATTGCAGAAGTTTCTGGAAGTGCCGCGACCGTCGGTGGCGGCGACGGGCGTCTCCATATGTTTGTACTACTTGGCGTACTGCGAAGACGCTATGGAGCGGGTTTGCCTGCTGCCACGGAAAACCTTAGGAGACTTAGTCAGGTAGAAGGCGTTTTGGACTTTGAGGCTATGCAGTTAAAGTCGATAGTTATATATGCCATTGGCGGGGTAATGGAGGCCTTCCCACTCGTGTTGTTATCGTATATTGTATTACGTAAAGTATTACGTAACGCAATTTGGGGGGGGGGGGTCTCGGTAAAATGTTACGATGCGTTATTTTTTTATTTATTTATTTATTTATTATTGTTATGGAAGACCGACAGCACATAAAACATAAGAGATTTTTTTTTTTTTTTTGTCTTATATATATAACAGTTAGCCAATAATGGGTCTTCACGTATGGAAACATACATTGAACTAAGATTAGGTGTGAACAATTAGTACTATTAAATATTTAAGATCCGAACTAATCATCTTAAAAATCCTCACTAAGTACACGCCTCACTGTCGCCAAGCTACAATTATATATATCAATGTTTTTACATTTACACAAATCATTTAAAGTCTTACTAGCTCGCAACAAGAAAGAGTTTTGCCGATAGTTCGACGCGGCCACTGAGATGTAAAGGGGGATATAGTGCCTGGTAGACCTAGTTGGTACGTTGAATTTCAATTTTGATAACAATTCAGGAGAGTCAATTTTTCCTTGTAGAATTTTCAAAAGATATAATACATCTGCTACTTCCCGTCTTTTGACTAAAGAAAGCAGTTATAGGGACAGGAGCGGGTCTTTCTTACAACACCGTATGTAACATTGTTTCTTTTTTATAACAAATTGGCAACCCTTTTCGTTTACGTTTTACGGGGAATCCCTCGATTGTATTAGTATGGTCGTCATTTTTAATTTTTTCACGCAAGTTGTTTAACGTTACGGTGCGTTACAGGGGTTGGGGGGGGGGTCAAACATCTTCAACAATTGCGTTACGTAATACTTGAACGCTCCCTAACGTGCGATAGACTGATTCTAAGATTCTAATGAATATATTTATACAACACATGCCTTTGCAAGCACTTATTCACATCAAACAAATACAATAATAAAAAGACAAAGACGTAAGAGTCACATAACCTTATACATGCAAATGTAACAAGAAAAACAAAGACTATATAACTTATTCTCGAACATTGGGAAACAATCGGAAACCTTCCAGTATACCGTCGAAGTGATTCGAGCGCATCGAACTTTATGGAAGGCTATAAAAAGCTCAAAGAAAATTGTAGAAGGTTCGAGAAAGGTACCGAGCCGTTACGTAATACTTGAACGCTCCCTTACCGCGCCAGTATATTTGTTAAAATTTGATATATGTGTATAAAAATTGTAACACATTTCATACTAATTTTCAATTGCATAATTTAAACACAAGAAATAAAAATAAACTTGCCGTTCCAACGTACAGGCTACAAAATACTAGAGGTTTGTTGAGAACTCGGGGGGTTTTAGTGGGTAGGCCGGTCCGTTTGACCGGGGAGCCCCACACACGGCCGCGTCTTGCCAGCGCGGTGACATGGTGCATAAGGTTGCATTTCCCCCCACAAAAAAAAAGGCTATTAATAAATCAATGATTATGTTAATTTGAAGACATTACATTCTAAATATTTGTTTTCCCGCATAAATTGTAAACACAAATGTACTACATAATTTATTGCAAATGTTGTTATTACTTTTGATAAAGCTGATAAGTTTCTTGCATCCACTCTTATCAGCAAAAAAATACGCCCTGAATGGGTGGTAGGAAAAAAAATTGGACGATTCAAAAGAGCTTTCTAGAAAAATCTATTTGAATAACGTTAATTTTGATATACAGGCAGTCCTCGTACTTACGGCATATTAGGTTCTCGAAATACGTGACGTAATTAGAAAGGACGTAAGTCGAGACATATTTTTTCATATGTTTACATGTAAAACTCAAGGGTTAGGTTCCACACGGACTCGAAAATTAAAAACTGCATTTATAACAAACTAGCTTTCTGCCCGCGGCTTCGCCTGCGTGGATTTCGGGATTGGATCTACAGAGGGTTAAGGGTCATAGCTTTTGCCCACGGCTACATATGCGCGGAAGTCGGTTTATGGCGCGAAGGTTTCATCGCGCTTCCCGTGGGACTATCCGTTTTTCCGAGATAAAAAATACCGCAAAACCTTGCTCAAGAATCACTCTATCTATTGATGAAAACCGCATGAAGATCTGTGCAGTAGTTTTTGAGCGAAGCCTTTATTGCGCATCCCGTGGGATCTGTCGATTTTTCCGGGATAAAAAGTAGCCTATGTTACTCAGGGATAATTTAGCTTTCCAAAGGTGAAAGAATTTTTGAAATCGGTCCAGTAGTTGCGGAGCCTATTCATTACAAACAAACAAACAAATCTTTCCTCTTTATAATATTAGTATAGATGACATGTACATATATACTTTATTATCAAAAGTAAGTTCCTTAAATATTTATATATGCACTTATGAAACTCATAGTTATTTTTGGTATTTGTGTGTTATTAATTTTAATATTAATTATAAAACTTTAATGTGTAATGAGAAATAATAAATTAAACTTTCAGCTTAAAGAAACTATCAATTCTAGATTGCTTCGCTTCTTTCTTTTTGCTATCATACAGATCTTGGTAACACTGATAGGCTGCACAAATTTTGTTATTAACGTTAAAACTTCTCTCAAAATTAGGATGATTTTCTTCAAAAATTTCTTTTTCGTATAATAGTCGGCCCCACGGACATTGACCTTGCGAGAAGTGAATTCTCCTATAGAAACAAATGACGTATGCTTGAGGAATAGTGTCAAAATATTGTTCGACGTAACTTGAAACGACGTAAGTCGAGGACTGCCTGTACGTATATAGTAATATAAATATAAGTTTGTAGTAATACTTACTGTACACAAGTTACAGTACGTACATATTTGTTTTTTTTTACTCTGTTTTTGTTATCCCGCTGTACAATAATCGCATTGTAGATTGAGTTGGGTGGAAGAAGTCTCTTCTAGAGATAATTATTCATAGTAATACAATATAAAATTATTATTATATATATAAAATGACAGTGCAAGAGTGGTGCCTTTGTTTTGTTTTAAATTGTGTAATTCAGTCGATTCATTTTGGAAATGATCATTAGCAAAAATGTAATTTTGTTTTAAGTTTTCTTCCAAATAGACGTAGAAATAAGTATTTTTAACAATGTCTCTTGTTGTGACATGTAATTTATAAACTAATGAATGTAAACAAGTATGTTTTGGCTGCGAATAATTTGTCACTAAGACTGTGATCCCAGCAGGCGAACTGTTAGCGGCCGCCTGAGTTCTCAGTGTATTGGTTCAGTACGCCTTTGCATATATTTGAAATGGCGTGTCCACAGATTGCTAGTTTTGCGCTTACTTTACGCAGTTAGCAGCGTTACGTGCGCCGACTGATTTAGTCAGCGGCCGACTCACAGCGAAATCAGCCGACTCTAACAGTTTGCTTGCGACACTCATCTGAGTTAACAGCTAACTCATAACAGTTTGCTTGCGACGTTGATCTGAGTTAACTCATAACAGTTTGCTTGCGATGTTAATCTGAGTTAACTCATAACAGTTTGCTTGCGACGTTGATCTGAGTTAGCAGCTAACTCATAACAGTTTGCTTGCGACGATAATCCGAGTTAACTCATAACAGATTGCTTGCGACGTTGATTTGAGTTAACTCATAACAGTTTGCTTGCGATGTTGATTTGAGTTAACTCATAACAGTTTGCTTGCGACGTTGATCTGAGTTAGCAGCTAACTCATAACAGTTTGCTTGCGACGTTGATCTGAGTTAACTCATAACAGTTTGCTTGCGACGTTGATCTGAGTTAACTCATAACAGTTTGCTTGCGACGTTGATCTGAGTTAACTCATAACAGTTTGCTTGCGATGTTGATCTGAGTTAACTCATAACAGTTTGCTTGCGACGTTGATCTGAGTTAACTCATAACAGTTTGCTTGCGACGTTGATCTGAGTTAACTCACAACAGTTGCTTGCGGCGTTGATCTGAGTTAACTCATAACAGTTTGCTTGCGACGTTGATCTGAGTTAGCAGCTAACTCAAATTTCAGTTCGCCACAAACAGCCGCTGACACTTTACCTACAGGTGACACATCCTAAATCTGAATTTTCACTGACAGCGTAACCGTTCTTAAAGTGCTCAACAAGGCACTTGATAGAAGATATGGTGAATAATTTGGGAGTGTATGATTTTATATAGAAGTCTTAAATCTTGCTGCTTCTACGACAGCTGAGTGCAACCGAACTGATCCCAACCAGGAAGTCTTCGTAAGAATTTGATTGTAATACCTCTCTTATTTGTTCTAGATATGCTTTATGGCTTCTGGAATGTTCGCACGATTCGGGTCGGTGTCATGCGACTATGTTCTTCGGCCTCTCCTTCCAGTTTAGAGTTATTTTAGAAGAATTTGACAATCAGGTAGGATATTCTATACTAAAAAACTATCTCAAAAAGTACTTGCTGTTGTTTTATGTCAGAATTATTTACGTTATTGACTATAACTTAATGACAATTAATTTTTTTTGCCTTCAAAATATATGTTACTAGCTGCTCCGTGCCTACTTCGTTGGGCATAATATTAATAATCCCCGAAGCGAGCAAGAACGCGAATCGAATTTCAAGCGCGCATTTTCAAGCTCCACATCTTTTCTCTAGAACTCAAAAATATATCTTTCATAGTTAAGGCAGTGCTCGTAAGAAATGCTTTCATTCGACCGTTTTTTCTTCGATTCACTTTGCAAAACGGACCACCACGTAAAAGCCTTTTTTATTTTTCGGTTTTTTATATAAGGGAGCGTTCAAGTATTACGTAACGCAATTTTGTAGATTTTTGACCCCCCCCCCTCTCTCCCTTTGTAATGCACCGTAACGTTTTATGTAACCCCCCCCCCCCTTAAAACGTTACGTAACACTCAGGTAATCATTTTTACTCTAAAGTCGCAAAAAGTTATGTCATAATTTATATCCTTGGTATACATAAACATTAACGAATACTGACAACGAAGACAACATTAAATGACTTACAATACAATCTAGGGAGTCCCTGTGAAATATAAACGAAAAGATTTGCCAACTTGCAGGAACAAATTAAAAATGACGACCAGACTAATACAATCGAGGGATTGCCCGTAAAACGTAAACGAAAAGGGTTGCCAATTTGGGAGTTTTATATCCCAAATTATTTATTCCAAAAAAAGAACAATGTTACGTAACGTATTGTAAGACAGACCCCCCTCCCGCCCCTGTAACGCATCGTAACGTTTAACGGGACCCCCCCTCCCCAAAATTGCGTTACGTAATACTTGAACGCCCCCTAACCTATGACACTCAGCAATAATGTGGCTTTCTATTGGTGAAAGAATATATAAAATCGGTTCAGTAGATCCCGAGAGTACCCCTTACAATTTAACAAATATACAAACACATAAACTTTACTTCTTTATAATATTAGTATAGATTACTGAATGTCTATTGACTTGTACGTAATTTCGCAACGTTTGCTCTTTTGAGTTTTAAATAAATAAGGAAAATATTAGTATGTATATGCAAATCTTTGAAATCACCATACAAAATAGCAATTTCACCCTTTATCCCCTAATATATGAGTTACAGCTGTACGGAACCTAGGAACAAATGGGGGAATACGCACTCATATAGACGTGAATCGCTACACGAGGTCAAGGTAAATGTTCCGACACATTAGCTTTATAACCGCCATCTTGAATTTTATCTATTGCATTTTGACAATTCAACGATATAAATTTTTCTATTATATCGCGTTTCTGTGAAAAATTGTGTATATTTGTTTAGAAAAATTATTGTGATCATAAAGGACATCATTTTTTCTTGTATGGAGAATAGGCCCACTATAAAATGTAACGTTTATTAATGAGACATACGTTAAATAATTTCTTACTAACCCTAGATATTATAAGAAATATTAGCTTGTTTTTATCTAACGGGAATATTGAGAAATCAATTAAAACATGAAGATTAAATAACCTAAAAATTCTTAGTAGGTAGTAGCTTTATTTTGATTTGTATTCAAATTGCTTTTTACGTAAATGCTATTTAACACTATTTTTATTATTGAAAAATACAATCTTCTTTGGCCACTACCAAACCCGCCCGAAATACGCTACTTAGCGTATTTCGAGCGTTTCACCAGTGCTGCAGTGCTCGCGGAGCGTCGACGCGACCTCATGCATTTACGTTAAAAAAATGCAGTATTAACAAACTGCATTTTATTTTTTCCTAAATCGCATTATTTTTTTGAATTGTAAATACGGGATACGAGAAAGAAAACGAAATCAAGCCGTTGGAAACGTAAACACAGAATTCGGTTGAAAAGAAACCGACGTCAATTGGATGTCAGTGTAGGTACCATTCTGTCGCTGTCAAAAATGATGACGCGTTCCGTTTCACGACGATACTGGACTGACGAACTAATTGTTAAAATAATCTAAACTAGTATTAAAATAATTATTGAGAGTTCAATACTTTTAAATAACATAAAAAACAAATAATACACTATCCTTTATCTATTATTATATTTATATATTATTTGTATATATATTAAATCATCTTTCATTTTGGTTTAAAAAATGTTAGTTCCTTTACCTCAAATGTCAAAAGTCATTACTAAGTTTAATTAATTGATTTTATCATTCCCGTTTCATTTTTACTCATAATATCGTGCAATTGCTTTTAATAATAAATTGATATTTTAGAGTTCAGTAATATTAATAAACGTTGCCGTTTTCTAGTGGGTCCAAAAAAATTATGTCCTTTAATGAACGCCTAGTGTAAGTCAGCTTAAAAATGCTTACACCAGAGTTATGCATAATACTTTACATTATAATTAAAACATTTGTATAAGTATAATGAACGTATTCTTTTATTTATAAAAAATTATCTATGTGATTGTTGTTTTTTTATAAGAGAGAAGTTAGTAGTTATTTTAAATTTATAGTGAAGCTGCTGCAATTATTAAAGTGCAACGACTCTGTTTTGTCCGACATGTTAGCTGTATGAACTAAGTTCTGAGACAATGTCACACTATCGTAAGAAGTCGCTTAGACTATGGCAGCTTCATTTATAGTAAGTTGTGCTAACGCTCATCTAAAGAAACTTGATGTGCCACAAAATAGAGCTTTGCGTGTGTGCGGTGGATTTATTCGTACCACTCCAATATTTGCTATGGAAAGTGAACTCTCCATACCTCCCTTATCAGTACGTCGATATTGGCTGGGTTGTAGATTTCTGCTAAAGATAATGTCTAAATCCAATAACCATATTATTTTAGCCTTACAAACATTACTGTCGGACGATGTCATTTCACAGATAAGAACTTCCCTTTTTTAGCTAAAACTTACCACGAATGGAAGGATTTGGATTTTAATCAAAGCCCCTTAATTGGATTATTTTCTTTAAACACTTGGATTTCTGCTATTAATGTAACATCATGTATCTTTGATAAAATTGATAATGTAATTGTAGTTGCGTTTAGGAACTTGGTTGAGCAAGACTTACATAAGAGTTTGCAAATGTTGGATGAGACTTATTCTAAGTTTTATAAAATATATACTGATGGCTCGAAATTAGTTCAGGGTGCTGGTGCTGCGCTCTTTGATCCACAGAATGACATCTCTATTAAGTGGAAGATGCACAAGGACACATGTATCATGAGAGCTGAACTCACAGCAATTAAAGAAGCATTAGTCTATGCAAATAATTTACAAAACAGCCCTCCTGTTGTCATACTGTCGGATTCAAGAAGTGCCCTTCAGCATCTCTCTCGTGTGTCGGGACGGGGCGGTATGCCCGTCGCTTTTGAAGCCTTAGAGTTAATACATAGAATGAATTGTAGCAATAATAAGTGTATTAAGATCCAATGGATCTCTTCCCGCGTCGGGTTACTTGGTAATGAGGCTGCAGATGGTCTTGTAAAGAAGCTGTCTTGGATGGTATCGTGCTGGATTCTGGACCCTTGGCTAGTGAATTTATTACAATAATAAAGAAAATGGAAAAATGGGAATATCATTTTGGGGAGACCCTGGTCAGAGGCGTTGGAGTTTTGTATGGTACAATCCAGGACAAACCTACATGGAATCCTTGGTTTGACAGTGACTCATCCAACCTTACTAGAAAGTTTTTAGTTTCTGCTTTCCGATTACGGTCTGGGCATGTTCCAACGAACAAGTTTTATCATCTTGTTGGTGTGAAATCCTAACCTTTGTGCGATAACCAGCTGTGTTCCTGGATCGATGATGTTTATCACATGTTGTTGGAATGTGCCCGATACTCTGAGCTAAGAGAAATACTCCTCGTGGGAATGGATTTGGCTAATGCCAATATAAATTGTTTGCTGACAGAACCATTGTCCAGCTTAGTCAAAAATTATACATGTTTGTTTGCTTGTCCTTTGAGGATTCAAACTAATATTGGTGTATATAACAATAGGCTATTTGACAAGTTTTTAAAATCCATTTTATATTATGCAGTAGAGTCTAAGGAACCCAGTAAAACTTGTTATTTTTAATTCTGGTATATATTAGCTGAAAAACATCGAATTAAAAATTCAATATTTAAATAGTGTGCCAAAACGCTACTTTGACAATATGGCGCTGCAGTGAGGTCGGTGACGTCACTTGCCTGTATTTGATCTGTGACAACTGGCATATATGGCATATATATTTGTTTGTTGTAAACAAAAAACGAAAGTGCGATTGGATTTACTTTTTATCAGTGATTTATGTAACAAAATGAGTTACAAATGGTGTGAAGTTCCAAAATGTACAAATACGTCGTTAAAATCTCCGGAAAAACTATTTGTAAGTGTTCCAAAGAATATCGAAGTGCGCCGAAAGTGGTTGCAACTTTCTCGGAGGGATCATAATGACATAGCGAATAGTACAAATATTTTTTTTTGTGAAGATCATTTCGATGTAAGTAAACATAATATTTATATTTTGTAATAATTAATTACATTCAAAATGGTTATAATACCTCTAATGTTTTAACAGAATGTCTCTTGCAACTCACTTCGAATATTTCCGCTGTTTTCCATAATATTTGTTAAAATTTGTAGCTACAGAGTCCTATGATTTCAATATGCAGTACACTAAAAGATCCCGATTAAAACTTGTTTGTTCGTTACAGATGGAAAATAACATGGAAAATTACTATCAGTACAAAATGGGTTTCAGTCAAAATAATTTTAAAAGATAAAGTTCTGCCATCTAAATTTCATTGCCAGCCAGATCGCATTAAAAGAATGTGTGATGCTGGTACTTCCCGATCTGCATTTGTCAAACGGCAAAGAATGGAACTTGTTAAACAATGTGAAGACATTCAATAACCGACGTAACGTGAACAAATTATCGTTTATGTTCTCGAAATTGTGCCAAACAAACTTAATTATTTATAACCTATATAAGTTCTTGTGGAAGTTCATATTATTTCACTTTCTTACGATATAATTTAAGTTACCAGTAAAGTGTAATTATACTTACGAGTACTTTGCTGTTTTTACATTTTTTAGCTCCGAAGCATAAAAGTCAGAATTATTTTTGAAAAATAATCCGACCATGATTGCGTCGACTTGCGGCAGGTTTCTGCTGTCTGCTTTTACAAAATCGTTGTCCATGGTTGAAAGTACTTGTAAAATAGTGCAAATAAACAAAAAAAAACAATGCATAATAAAGAAAATCTTAATGTAACGGAGATAATCTACCACAACTAGGCGCAACACAAGTAGGCAAACGAAGTTTACAAGCAAGTGACGTCATGATAAATTCGACCAATCAGGAGCGTTTTGTGTCACGTGACAAACGTTTAAAAAATGCAATTTTTATTTACGGATTTTAAAATAAATTAATCATTATTTTCAACTTACGTTAATAAATAATCATTTTTTAACTCTTAATTTATACTGTTAACAGTAATTAACACTTTATTTTTCGCATTGTCAAATAGCCCATTGTGTATGTGTAAAGTTATGTAAATATGTGATTATTCCTATGAGGCTGACATGTTCACCCAAAGTGTTAAAAAGCCTCGTTAAAAATTAAGAATTTAAAAAAAAATGTCTCACTATCGTGCAATTCCGAAGATCCTGGTTGTGGCTCTACAATTCTACATCATAGCTTAAATTATGAAGTCGACGTGTCTGATAAAGCAATGTTAATTTTAAAAATGCAATGTTGCCCATAACAATGCATTTTTAAAATTGCCGTAAACGCTAACTTAACCTCTTTGTAGTTAAGTTAGTTCTAAGTCATTTGTAACGTTCGAGATATAAAATAGACATCGTCACACCTCAATAGAACAGGATCTGAGCGTAGGATTCGCTTTTGTGTGAGTGCGTATTTCGGCCGTTTGCTCCTAGCTTGCCGCTTTAGTTCGTAATCGTGACGCGTGTTGCATCGCAGGACGGACTACGGAAGCTGTACAACGTGATATCGACGCTGCCGATTCTAGGTTCTGATGATGAGGAGATGAGAGTGTCGGACGACGAGACTTGCGCTGCGCGACAGATCGTGCGCCACGTGTGCGTCGCGTTACGCAGGTAACTACCAAATGAGGGAGGTGAGGGGGTGGGGAGGAAGGGGGGGGTAATTAATTACTCTTTACTGCACTGAATAGGTACAAAGGGTCGGCTTAATGTAACACAAGGCATTAATTACAATTACTGGGAATTTTCTTTATTTTAACCCCCACAATAACCACGGTGTATGTTGTCAACATGTCACATATAGTATAAAGTCACAGTAGCTATTTATTGACTCTGTACTCTATTCTCAATAACAGATCCCGAACAGATCCTGTTACCTCAATTCCCATTTCTCATATCAAAAGACTGTTCGTTCTGCCTCTAATAGTGTCCTTAAATGCCCCTCGGGACGGTCCATTCTATTATGGAATATACTCCCTCAAGAAGTGAGAATCTCCCCAAGCACACTTGACCTTAAAAATAAATTGCACAAACTTTTCTTCGAGGGAAGTCTTAGGTTATAACATGTGATATTAGATTATTATGTAATAGTGTATTATATATTTATACACACTATAATATATATATATATATATATATATATATATATATATATTATATATATATATATATTATATATTTATACACACTATAATATATATATATATATATATATATATATATATATATATATATATATATATATATATATATATATATATATATATATATTTGTATATGTTCATCTGTTATTAATGTCTTTTGTACATCTGCCTCTTTGCCTCTGCATCACCTGAAGCTTGACTGGTAGAAAACGCCTAAGGTATTAAGCCCCTGATTGTACACCAATATATGTACACATAATATGTACGTAAAGTTTAAATAAATAAGTAATTTAAAAGTGATATTTTTCAGTGTCTGACTTGCTTCATTGCATGCTTGATTCTTATATTGGGGGCTATTGTTGTACATTACTGCACAGAATAAAAAATAGATTATTCCTTTTTTGGTATATAACAGCTCCAGAGAGAGTGCACTTTCTATTTTCTGTTTTATCATCGCAGCTCGTATACGTCACCATCGCGGGGTACGAGTCTGCCCTATGATATTATTTGAATTTCTTCGCAGCTGTATACAGGTTGCTTCACGATGTTTTCCTTCACCGTAGGAGCGTCAAATATATGTGCGTGTGAAATTCGAAAAACGATGAACACATTGGTACAAGGCAGGATCGACCCCTGACCCCCGAATCATTCGATTCGTATTCGATAATGTTACTGTTTACGTCTAACCAAAAAGTGTACACAAACAAGAACGGACCAACTATTTCGCATGTGAACGTTAAAGCAAATATTGGACCGCACGAAAGCAAAGTATGAGAAATATGCTTATCTCAGGCAATGACGTTGACATTACATACATACATACACTCACGCCTTTTTCCCATGGGGGTAGGCAGAGATTACGTCTTTCCACTTGCTACGGTCTTTGCATATCTCTTTCGCTTCATCTACTTTCATAACATTCCTCATACATGCTCGACGATTGCGGGTACTTCTGACCTGGCCTTTTTTGAGGACACTTTCGATTTGTTCGAAATATGTTCGCCTAGGTCTTCCTCGTCCCGTATCTCCACTCACTCCAGCTTCATAAATCATTTTGGTCAGTCTACTTTCTACACGTTGACATTGGCGATCAGTAATCGCTTAATGTTATTCAATCGGCAGGTACCTAGAGGCGCATTTGAAACTGCGGGCCGCTCACGTTGCTAGGCAACAGGGCGACAACGTTCCCGATGTGCCTCCGTACAAGGTATGTATGTAACACACGCAGCTAGGGCTGTAAGGGATTTTTGGCATAGCGGACCTCCCAAGATTTGCGGCCATACGCTGGCCTGGTATATGGTATATACGTGGTAGTAGCAAGGGTTCAAAACGCTCGCACCTAGGCGTAATAGGGGGACCACCGGCTCTCGGGGTACGAAATTTAATGCATTTTCCTCAGCGTAACAAAAAATAAATAAATAGAGCTGTAAGGGTTTGAAATAGAGTATGCATCGAGTTTGTGTTGAATGTACTTCATTTTCGAAACTAGAAGTACGAAGCCTATTTTTTTATTTGTAGGGCTTGTAATAATTTGACCCTAAAGGGAGACAAAATCTGTGTCTCCATATATAACACAATTTTTAAAATATGATTAAAAAAAAAACCTGGGTGCAGTCACAACACAGGATAAAAATCCTAGTGCACAAACCGGAACTACTTTTTGTAGGTAAATATATAATCTTACCTCGGGGAAATATTCGCAGGTGAAGCCGCAAGCGGAAAGCTATTAGTACCACTATGGGTTTGAAAAGAAATAATTTGTATCTATTATAAAATAGGCGAACATTTATATTCGTTCAGCCGTTAGTTAGCCTTAGATTGTTTTAGCTGGATGATTTCTCTCTTACTCCCAACTATCCCAGGTTCTTCCTGCAGCCTCTTAGGTTTTCTGCATGCTTCCGGTTGGGATACCGGGGAGTGGACAAGTTTTGCCCGTTGATTGGCATCGCCTCTATTCCATGAGAACGTGTCCTGCATAAAGGGTTGCCACTTATTGCTAATAGCAGCTTGTACAGAGGACAGTGTCCGATTATGGCATCTACGACTTTACGTATTCTGTCCCTCTTTAGTTTTGTAAGGGAACGGGCAAGCTTTTTAGACGCTGCCGGGACTGCGTCTTTCGTTTATTTACTTCCCTCATTGTGCTTTCATTCTTTTGGATGTTCTTGTAAGTTATGAAATAAACGGTGGCAACGCCATCTAGCGAGCAGCGAACGATCTGTGTTCTTCAACTCACTGGATCAGTCGACATTCAATCAATCTATTAATTTATACTTTCTCAAATATTGTAATCGTTACTCATATTTATAGAAAACATATTATTTTATTTAAATGATGAGAGTAACTGCATAATTAATGAGAGTAAAGGAAGTGGATGTTGAGCTGACGAGTGACAGAGGAGAATGGAAGAGGAAAACATGTTGTGCCGACCCTACTTAAGGTGGGAAAAGGGCAGGAAGAAGAAGATATTATTTTATTTAAAATTATTTAAAAGAACCCACCATTCGCTCAAAAATGTCACGTATAAAGTGGAAGAAACACGACTTTGTTATATGTATAGATTTTTAGATACACACTGCAACGTTTCAGACATTACATGTTGACTTTGAGACTTGCTCTTATATTGTTCGTAATAGAGTCTGGTTTCGCAGTGCAAATGTAAGGGTTTACGTGTGCGTTACGTGTACTATACACAATTAGATATTTCCTGAGAGACATTTTCCCTGGCCAGGCGTCCAAATCGTCCCCGGAAGAGATACAAGAGCAGATCGAGCTGCTGCAGAGCGAGTGCTGCGCGCGCTGGGCGCCCGTGGACGAGCTGCTGGAGCTGGGCGGCGTGCACCTGCTGCTGCAGGTGGTCGGCTTCGCGTACGAGTGGAACTTCAACGGCAGGTTGGTCGCGACAGGTGGAGCTGCTGGAGCTGGGCGGCGTGCACCTGCTGCTGCAGGTGGTCGGCTTCGCGTACGAGTGGAACTTCAACGGCAGGTTGGTCGCGACAGGTGGAGCTGCTGGAGCTGGGCGGCGTGCACCTGCTTCTGCAGGTGGTCGGCTTCGCGTACGAGTGGAACTTCAACGGCAGGTTGGTCGCGACAGGTGGAGCTGCTGGAGCTGGGCGGCGTGCACCTGCTGCTGCAGGTGGTCGGCTTCGCGTACGAGTGGAACTTCAACGGCAGGTGGGTCGCAACAGGTGGAGCTGCTGAAGCTGGGCGGCGTGCACCTGCTGCTGCAGGTGGTCGGCTTCGCGTACGAGTGGAACTTCAACGGCAGGTGGGTCGCAACAGGTGGAGCTGCTGGAGCTGGGTGGCGTGCACCTGCTGCTGCAGGTGGTCGGCTTCGCGTACGAGTGGAACTTCAACGGCAGGTGGGTCGCAACAGGTGGAGCTGCTGGAGCTGGGCGGCGTGCACCTGCTGCTGCAGGTGGTCGGCGTGCACCTGCTGCTGCAGGTGGTCGGCTTCGCGTACGAGTGGAACTTCAACGGCAGGTGGGTCGCAACAGGTGGAGCTGCTGAAGCTGGGCGGCGTGCACCTGCTGCTGCAGGTGGTCGGCTTCGCGTACGAGTGGAACTTCAACGGCAGGTTGGTCGCAACAGGTGGAGCTGCTGGAGCTGGGCGGCGTGCACCTGCTGCTGCAGGTGGTCGGCTTCGCGTACGAGTGGAACTTCAACGGCAGGTGGGTCGCAACAGGTGGAGCTGCTGGAGCTGGGCGGCGTGCACCTGCTGCTGCAGGTGGTCGGCTTCGCGTACGAGTGGAACTTCAACGGCAGGTGGGTCGCAACAGGTGGAGCTGCTGGAGCTGGGCGGCGTGCACCTGCTGCTGCAGGTGGTCGGCTTCGCGTACGAGTGGAACTTCAACGGCAGGTGAGTCGCAACAGGTGGAGCTGCTGGAGCTGGGCGGCGGATATATATATATATATATATATATATTATATATATATATATTATATATATATATATATATATATATATATGTACTACTATCTACTTTATTACGGTTTGCGTTTTATTGTATTTATTAATTTCTCTTTTTTTTTTGTTTCGGACATAGTTTTTTAGTTTATAATTTGGTTTTGCTTGACGTTTCAAACAACTTTAATCAAACTTTAATATATTCAATGTCTTTATCATAATCGTCATGTACAATTTTTTTTTCTTTTTTATCTTTAGAGTATGTTGCAGCATCCTGTACAATTATTTGATAATTTCTTTTTTATGTCACAAAATGTGTAATCTTTTGCGTCATTGTTAATTTAATAAAACTGTAAATATAGTTACTATGATTGAGCCTATTATAAGTGCTAATAATATAAATTCCTCGGTATACCTCCTAAGGCGAGGGCTGAAAATCGGTGTTGCTCGTATGGGCAAGCTAATCGCCGAGCCCCGGCCTTTTAGCTTCACTTTTTGTTGTTTTGTTTTATTTATAAATTTGTATTTAATTTCATTGTGTGAGCTAAATAAACTTTTTATTATTATTATTGCTTCAAAAATTCGTCTCCTGGGCCCCTGGAATCATCTGCGTAAACCAGTGCCCCGTTCAATTGATGACCATTCCATTGGTTCCAGAGCGGAAACAGTCCGATCGGCCCTGGACGTGATATCCGTGTGCTGCGTCGCCCCCCGCGTGCAGCTGCTGCTCACCGAGAAGGTGGACATGCGGGACGCCGACCTGACCACCGGCGTGAACATTGTTCTGGGTGAGTGGCTACTGGCAATGCATAACCCAGCGATACTGCCACGGTATTGATTAGAGTTTCTTTGCGAGAATTCTCGAATCGAGAATTCCCGAGAAAGGAGATGTCCCATATTGGTTTATAGTAACTAACTCGGGTAAATTTGATATATTTGGATAGAAGGCTCTAAAAGAAAGTAATCGCCGTAAGTCATGTTATTTTCAAGACCCCCGATTTTTAATAATTCGTATTCTAGTATAATAAAAAATGAAATATCTTTAATGCAATAATTACACATTGCTTAAAAAAATTATCAACAAGCCTTTTAGAAATCTAAATACATACATAATTGCTTTAATGAAACGAATATTTCTAATTTTGAGAAGTTTTTAACTAACAAAATATAGGGACTGCTATGTTACTTAATGTATGTTATCTAGAGCCAGAAAAAAATATTAATAAAAAATCAACTGACAAGTCAGACACCTGCTGTCAATGTCATAGTTTTAATTTTATGATTATGATCAGACCAGCAATAGTATATTAATCTGTGACATAGAGTAAGATACCGGTAGTCACAGATTAATAAAAACATAATTAAGGTGTTGCCATATGAAATATTTCTTATAAACATGTTTTATTTATTTAAAAATAATTGTAGGTGGTAAAAATATTTCTTTTATTTGTTTCATACTTCATATTTTTTCGGCTTTCAATTTAATGTAGTTTGGTGTTTGTTAGTTAACGCTGATCACAAAAACCAACCTCCTTGTAATAAGAGGACATCTCCTTTTCCTTACTCGAGACGAGAAAAAGTGGTCGAGAAATCGAGAAATTAAGTAAAAAAATTTTAAAACTTAATTCGAAACCGACTATCAGATAATGCTTTAAATGCTCTCGTATTTTTGAAAGCTTATTTCCTAAATAATAAAAATACCTAGTGGGCTAGTTTTTGGAGCAGTTTCCTCTTTAAATTGTATTGATTATAATTAGTCTGATTATTGATTATTTATTAGATTCTTAAGTATACTTACGTAACAAAAAAGTCTATATATAACAAAATAATTAAAATTTATATTGAAAAGTTGGACTAAAATAAGTTGTTACCTGTACCTTATTGTTATTCATTGTAATTATGAAGCTAGTCTGATTTTTAAACCTAATTCAAAAACTGTCATTTCAATTTATACATTTTAATAGAAAAGTTTGTAGTATAGACAGAGACTAAAGTAAATTATATAGTATGTAATGTAAGGTACTAAATTATATTGTGGTGATGTCACCATTGTTTTTAGAAGATATTTTATTTGTTTTTCCCAAAAGATGAAGACTATTTAGTCCTAAAATTGTGTGTAGAAATAATGACAAAAGATCTCACTAGATTTTATTTTGTTTAATAAAAAATTTATATACTTAAGTTAAAGTCAATTAAAACTAATAATAAATGTTGTTGAATATTGCATAAAAAGCGTAGTTTTAAACACACATATTTTTAAAAATTTTCATATATCTCGACAACCCGAGAATAGGGAATTAATCTCTTTTTTGAAAAGAATCTTAATTTGATCCTTTCGTGTCAGTAAAGCATATACTAAAAATATTAAAATTTTATACACTCATTAAGTACTATAAAAATTGCCAAAAAATTTAATATTTTCAAATTTCGCGCGTAATTAGACGAAGGCGCCGCACGAGTTGTTACTCTGTAGCGATGACGTTAATACGGCATGTAAATAATAAACAAAGCTCTATGTTTGATGCTATGTATTATTATATTCATAATTTAAAAATGAGTTATTATCTTTTATATATAAACAACTAAGAAAGGAATAATAATAAAAGAGTAATACTGACATCGATGTTTTAATACTCCGTAACTCGGCAGAACAAAAGTCGGGATTTGTAGCAAAGAATTTTCCGACCATAAATTTTTGGTAAATTCGTACTATCTCCTTTTACAAAACTGCTTTCCATAGTGTGATTCACGTGCGATTTCAATTTAACTTATAACGTTCTCTTACATTAAAAAAGCTACCTACAAACGTCTTTTTTTATTGTTTTGTACGTACTGTGATTCATAATGACATTGACACGCATAAGTTTACAGTACCTTATGACGTCACGACATGGCGGCCTATGTTTCACTCTTGTTTTACGTATAGTAGTTACGTATAATTTTTATATTATTTTTGTTATTTTATGTACTTAAACATGATGGTTCCGACTATTTAATGCATGAGCTATCATAGTTATATGCTTTTAGATCTTTTCTAATATACAGGCTGTAACGGGAGGGTGTAGTCAAAATGAAAAAATCGAATTGGTATCCCGCCTGGACTCTATACACAAAATTTTAGAATTCAATTATAAGTTGAATGGGGGGTGCAATTATAATATGATTAATTCAATCATATCGTCGTATTGAGTCACAACACTAGTCGGGTCACGAGTTCAAATATCAGGTGTGTGTGTACTCCTTACCTGTTATGGGTGCTGGTACTCGTAGGCATCAATACTGCGCCGGCGCGCGCGGTCGAATTTCAAAGCGCGTGCGCGCGGTCAAGGACGAAGGAAGAAACGCGCAAGCGGCGCGTTTGTTTTTATTATGTTTACACCGGGGGGAGTGTTATCGACAGCCACGAACCACCGGTGTAATATTCTTCCTTTTTGATGTCTTTAATCTATGGTGTGTAAATGTATATTTTTATAGATTTTCTTATGTTTTATATGTCAGATAATAAATATCTCTTGCAGCCTTGTCTTTTACAGCTTGGTTGCATTAAAACCGCCATTTGTACGTTTTAAGTGCAATAAGTAGTTGTACAGTCTCATACTGTACATATCATCTTGCTTACATGCTGAGCAATATTTTACTGTGCAATGTTACCTTTTAAGTTACTGAGCAATATGTTACTATGTCATATAATTTTATCTGCGTTTGCAACCTTGAGCTGTAATGCTTAACTTTATTAATATTTTTTTTTTGTGTAATAAGTAAGTGTAGTGTGCGATTAACAGCCACAGAGAAAGCATTAGCCAATTAACTTTACTCTTTACTTTTATAACTTTTATTATTCGACAATATACGTCAGTTTAACTTATGGTGATCTTTCTCTGCACACCGACCAAACTCAACCCCATCACATACATACTCAAGTGTACACCGTACAGTAGTAAATAAATAGAACGTTGTTGTAATTTTAACCCTTTTGCAGGTGCAGCGGATGGGGAAATAGTGGCGGAGCCCGAAGTGCAGAAGGCGGCGCTCAACGTTCTAGTCAACTGCGTGTGCGCGCCCGTACACCGAGTGAGTGCACTCAACCTAATATTTATTGTACCACTCACCCACTCACATATGGACAGCCCAATATTATATACACGCGAGCTAGGCTATGATCAAAATAGTGGCGGAGCCCAAGTGCAGAAGGCGGCGCTCAACGTTCTAGTCAACTGCGTGTGCGCACCCGTACACCGAGAGAGTGCACTCAACCTAATATTTATTGTACCACTCACCCACTCACATATGTACAACCCAATATTATGTACACGCGAGCAAGGCTATGATCAAAATAGTAGCGGAGCCCGAAGTGCAGAAGGCGGCGCTCAATGTTCTAGTCAACTGCGTGTGCGCGCCCGTACACCGAGTGAGTGCACTCAACCTAATATTTATTGTACCACTCACCCACTCACATATGTACAACCCAATATTATGTACACGCGAGCAAGGCTATGATCAAAATAGTGGCGGAGCCCTAAGTGCAGAAGGCGGCGCTCAACGTTCTAGTCAATTGCGTGTGCGCGCCCGTACACCGAGTGAGTGCACTCAACCTAATATTTATTGTACCACTCACCCACTCACATATGGACAGCCCAATATTATATACACGCGAGCTAGGCTATGATCAAAATAGTGGCGGAGCCCTAAGTGCAGAAGGCGGCGCTCAACGTTCTAGTCAACTGCGTGTGCGCGCCCGTACACCGAGAGAGTGCACTCAACCTAATATTTATTGTACCACTCACCCACTCACATATGTACAACCCAATATTATGTACACGCGAGCAAGGCTATGATCAAAATAGTGGCGGAGCCCTAAGTGCAGAAGGCGGCGCTCAACGTTCTAGTCAATTGCGTGTGCGCGCCCGTACACCGAGTGAGTGCACTCAACCTAATATTTATTGTACCACTCACCCACTCACATATGGACAGCCCAATATTATGTACACGCGAGCAAGGCTATGATCAAAATAGTGGCGGAGCCCTAAGTGCAGAAGGCGGCGCTCAACGTTCTAGTCAACTGCGTGTGCGCACCCGTACACCGAGAGAGTGCACTCAACCTAATATTTATTGTACCACTCACCCACTCACATATGTACAACCCAATATTATGTACACGCGAGCAAGGCTATGATCAAAATAGTAGCGGAGCCCGAAGTGCAGAAGGCGGCGCTCAATGTTCTAGTCAACTGCGTGTGCGCGCCCGTACACCGAGTGAGTGCACTCAACCTAATATTTATTGTACCACTCACCCACTCACATATGGACAGCCCAATATTATGTACACGCGAGCAAGGCTATGATCAAAATTAACTTTATTCAAATATGACTTTATAGAAAGCTCTTTTGAATCGTCCAATTTTTTCCCCTACCACCCATTCAGGACGTATTTTTTAGCTGATAAGAAGATTGGGCGCAAGAAACTTATCAGTAGAGATCGGATAATCGGATGCATATTTACCTAAAGTTACTTTAAGACAAAGTATGGAAACGGCTTTTTATTGTTTTGTTAAATAAAAATCCTGGGATTGCGGAATTGGATAGCCGGATGTTTATTTATTTACCTAATTTAGTTTTTGACAAAGTATGGAAGTGTCTTTTTATTTTATTTAATCGTACATTCATAACTCGCACGGGGAACTGAAACTAAACTTCATGTAAATACGTATGCATAGTTGTATAAATGAACCCGGAGTCTCGGTCTTTTGAAAATAAATACCACGTGCTAATTTAGTGATTTTCAAACAATATCACTACGTTAAATTTGTAGTCCCGTATTTTCCCGGGATTTTTATTTAACAAAATGTATTTTAAAAAGCCGCTTCCATAATTTGTGAGCCAAAAATTAACTTTAGGTAAATATACATCCGATTATCCGATCTCTACTTATCAGCTTTATCAAGAGTAATAACAACATTTCCAACAAATTATGTCGTTATCGTACAATGTACATATGTGTTTACAATTTATACGTTGTAATTAAATTGCCATTAAATTTCGCTTATAAATGACCGTGCCTTGTAAAGATGCATGATATAAGCGACAATAATTAACAAAAACACTTGATAGCCGGTAACACTGTAAAGTCCCGTCATAGCGAATCACATTTTTCTCTATCATGCCGCAAACAAGATTTTATTTATTTTATTTATAACTAGCTGACCCGTGCCCACTTCGTCGGGCATAATAATATTAATAATCACTTTTTAGTACAGAGTGCTATGTTTTAATTTCTAACTGTAATATTAAAAAAACTAATCTTTGTAACTTAAATATAAATGATAGACGTATGCTGTCGTTGACTTTTTTGTAGGCATTTTCAAGATCCACATCTTTTCTCTAGAACTGAAAAATATATCTTTCATAGTTAAAGCAGCGTTCGTAAGAAACGTTTCATTCGACCGTTTTTTTTTCCGATTCACTTTGCGAAACGGACTACCACGTAAAAGCATTTTTATTTTTCGATTTCTTATATAACCTATGACACTCAGCAATAATGTGGCTTTCTATTGGTGAAAGAATTTTTAAAATCGGTTCAGTAGAACCCGAGATTACCCCTTACAATTTAACAAATATACAAACACACAAACTTTACTTCTTTATAATATTAGTATAGATTATGTTATTTTATTAAATAATGCGCGCTATTAAAATCCGTGATGAGGATAAAACATTTTTTTTTGTATTTTTTTTAAATATCATTCGAAATACAAAATTTAAGGCACACTCTTTGTTCAACAATATTTTCCATTGTAAAAATTGCCAACGACTCAAAACTATGTCCAACAAAAAGTGTAGTTTAAAACAAATTAAATGACAGATCCCGCTCAAATTCTGCGAGCTAAATCAGTACAGTGCTACCAACATGCAGTAAAAAATTTAGAACGAGCTCTTTTACGCGGGACTTTTTATTGACATATTCCCGATTCTTTTCTTGGGTCTTTAAAACCAGGTACCAGTGGACCTCCAACTAGACAAAAGCTTCCATCTCGAGTCCTACAGGTGTCTATTGCTACGAATATGTTAATAGAACAAAAAGATTTATAAACTTTTCTAGGTTTGAAAATAGAAAATCGTAAACTATTTTAATAATTAACACATGTATTTCCCTAAAACTGAATAGGGTAGACCTTCCCTAGAACTGTAATAGGGTAGACGACTACAACTGATTATGGCCGTTTTTATACTATAATTATTTGATTTGAGCAATTTATATGTCATGAAAGTATGTCAATATAGAAATTTCAGTTTAATTATTAATTTCTATTGTTTTTAGATTTCTAAAAAATGAGCAATTATTGTTTACGTAATTCTACTGAAACGAACACTTTTCTAACATTCTCACATTAAATGTAACATTTTTTTATATAGAAAGTGTCAGCATTTGCCGAAATTACAGATCAGAAAAGAGGTTTGAAAAGATATCAGCCTCGTGTATGAAATAAAACAAATACTTACTATTCGTCATTGTATTTTCCATAACTTAGGGATAAAACAGCAAGCAAGAACTCTGAACAATTCTGCACACAACTCAGTAACTCTGAATACAATTCAAAATGTGTTTACTAGTACAGTGCACAAACTCGAATGCTGAAATTAATACTTCGAGGTCTTAGGTAAATACTCACCACGTGGAAACCACCCCACTCGCTTAATTTAAAACTAAACCGGACATATGGTTGAGTTTGTGCTTTACAAATATTAATTTCTTATTATATACATATTTATAATTGCATGTCAGCATTTTGTTTTCGCCTATATTTTATTAAAAAAAAGAATATTAATTAACATTTAAGGAATATTTAACAATGTTGTAAATAGTAAATTCTTAACTGAGTATATTAGTTGAACCTGCATTACCGACAATATTATTTGTAATCTTAAAGTTATGTGATGTACAATTTATGACTAGTATATAGTGTTAATAATAAATGATGCTAACAAAAGTATACCTATAAACGTACAAATAACAAAGTTATTTTAAAATTTGTTTATACGCTCGTACGAATTTGACGAGTTTACTGAGTTATGACGTCACGATTGCAGTGTTTTTAGTAAGGAGCGTTTTTGAAGCGACCCGCGACAGCGCCGCAAACATGGCGATGTATCTTCAAAAGTAATAGGCGCAGGTGTACTGTTGGTTCTACAATATTTCTCACTTAAAAGAGTACTCTCATTATATATTGAATTTAAAAAATTGTCTAGACGACAATTTTTTAAATTCCCCAATTAGACCTGTCGTCATGTATGGATCGGAGTGTTGGCCCGTCAAGCTGATGGATGTGTGGAGTGATGAGAAACGATAGAATGAGGAATGAATATATCAGGGAAACTCTGAAAGTAGCCCCTTTTGTTGAAACATTGAGAGAAAAGAGACCATCCTGGTATGGTCATGTATTAAGATGAGGAACGATCATGTTAGTAGGAAGACATGAAAATGGATGGGCGTGTGGGGAGAGGAAGATCGAAGAAACGATGGAAGGACTGTATGAATGTTGTTATGGTGAAGAAGGGGGGAGATTGAGTGTCGAAATGGCGAGTGCTAGAGGTGAGTGGAAAAAGAAGATACCTTGCGCCGACTCCAAATAAAATTGGGAACAGGGTAAGAGAAAGGAGAAGAAGAAGACTATATTAATAAAAAATGTAGAAAGGAGAAATGATATCATTTTAATGTATCTGCACTTGTTATTTAGTTTTTAAGGTGGTTATTAGCAAATCTCAAGTAGGCGATTCCGTACTATTGCTCTCGTCTGCACTTGTATAAATGTACAGCGATTGAATAAACCCATGTGTACTCATAGCGGTCCCCGCAGGCAGGTCCTTCGACATCCCGATTCTCCATCACGGGCTCGGCCAAGAAGAAACCTCCCGGCCTCAAGTCGTACGAGGACGTCATACAAAAAGTGTGGGAGAGCGTGCGCATCAACAACGGGATTATGGTAAGCAATTAATCAAGTCAAGATCCGACATTTGAAAATATATATTAAAACTAGAGTATATATTTATATATTTTTTATTAAACATAATATATTAAAAAGACTGAGCCACCTAAACTTTGTCAAAAATCGGAATTAATAGTTCTGATTGTGGCTATGATTGTCGCCGATCTCCCTGAACTATGTCACAATCCGGTATTGATAGTTCTAACTGTGGCTATAATGGCAGAGGCAGAGCCCTCCCAAACTTTGTCAAAAACCGGTATTAATAGTTCTGACTGTGGCTATAATGACTGTCGCAGATCACCCTGAACTTTGTCAAAATCCGGTATTGATAGTTCTAACTGTGGCTATAATGGCAGAGGCAGAGCCCTCCCAAACTTTGTCAAAAACCGGTATTAATAGTTCTGACTGTGGCTATAATGACTGTCGCAGATCACCCTGAACTTTGTCAAAATCCGGTATTGATAGTTCTAACTGTGGCTATAATGGCAGAGGCAGAGCCCTCCCAAACTTTGTCAAAAACCGGTATTAATAGTTCTGACTGTGGCTATAATGACTGTCGCAGATTACCCTGAACTTTGTCAAAATCCGGTATTGATAGTTCTAACTGTGGCTATAATGGCAGAGGCAGAGCCCTCCCAAACTTTATCGAAAACCGGTATTAATAGTTCTGACTGTGGCTATAATGACTATCGCAGATCCCCCTGAACTATGTCACAATCCGGTATTGACAGTTCTAACTGTGGCTATAATGGCAGAGGCAGAGCCCTCCCAAACTTTGACAAAAACCGGTATTAATAGTTCTGACTGTGGCTATAATGACTGTCGCAGATCCCCCTGAACTATGTCACAATCCGGTATTGATAGTTCTAACTGTGGCTATAATGGCAGATGCAGAGCCTTCCATTTTACTTTGACAAAAACCGGTATTAATAGTTCTGACTGTGGCTATAATGACTGTCGCAGATCCCCCTGAACTATGTCACAATCCGGTATTGATAGTTCTAACTGTGGCTATAATGGCAGATGCAGAGCCTCCCATACTTTGTCAAAAACCGGTATTAATAGTTCTGACTGTGGCTATAATGACTGTCGCAGATCACCTTGAACTTTGTCAAAATCCGGTATTGATAGTTCTAACTGTGGCTATAATGGCAGATGCAGAGCCTCCCATACTTTGTCAAAAACCGGTTTTAATAGTTCTGACTGTGGCTATAATGACTGTCGCAGATCCCCCTGAACTATGTCACAATCCGGTATTGACAGTTCTAACTGTGGCTATAATGGCAGATGCAGAGCCTCCCATACTTTGTCAAAAACCGGTTTTAATAGTTCTGACTGTGGCTATAATGACTGTCGCAGATCCCCCTGAACTATGTCACAATCCGGTATTGACAGTTCTAACTGTGGCTATAATGGCAGATGCAGAGCCCTCCCAAACTTTGACAAAAACCGGTATTAATAGTTCTGACTGTGGCTATAATGACTGATCTGATCTCCCCGAACCCAACTTCCTTTACAAGTTTAATCAAATTCACATTATATCTATAAATACTGTACTTTCATTGTGTTACTTACTACTAGCTGACCCGCGCCCACTTCGTTGGGCATAACATTAATAATCCCCGAAGCGAGCACGAACGCGAACCGAATTAAACCCGAAGCTATCGCGCGCCGTCCGCTGGTTTGGCCTTCACACTTAGACGATGAGTTTACTTATTTTCATAATGATTCATCATTTTTGGTAATATATGACTAATAAATATGACCTAATGATTGAAATTATTTTATTAATATTAAAAGGTTTATTATCTATACTAATATTAAAAAAAAACTACTTTTTGTAACGTAAATATAAAAGTTAGACATATGCTGTCGTTGACTTTTTTGTAGGCATTTTCAAGCTCCACATCTTTTCTCTAAAACTCAAAAATATATCTTTCATAATCAAGGCAGCGTTCATAAGAAACGCTTTCATTCGACCGTTTTTTCTCCGATTCACTTTGCAAAACGGACCACCACGTAAAAAACTTTTTCGTTTTTTTATATAACCTATGACACTCAGCAATAATGTGGCTTTCTATTGGTGAAAGAATATAAAAAATCGGATCAGTAGATTCCGAGATTACCCCTTACAATTTAACAAATATACTAACACACGAACTTTACTTCTTTATAATATTAGTATAGATAGATAGTCAAAATATCAGGCAACGTAATTATTGAATAATTAAAATGAAACAATCTATCTGCCTTTGGGCAGGTTTTACTGTCGCTGATGATGGTGAAAGCGCCAATCACCGATGCTGACCGGCTGCGAGGCCTGGCGTGCCGCGCCCTGGCCGGGCTGGCGCGCTGTCCCACCGTCCGCCAGATCATCTCCAAGCTGCCGCTGTTCACCACCTCGCAGATACAGGGTGAGCGGCATCAGGTTATTACACACACCGCTTTATGTAACACTAGCTGGCGCCCGTAACTTTGTTTGCACACTATTAGTATTTCGAGTAGCTTATACAGGGTGGAAATTTGTAATGCCGCCTGCATTACAAGAACGTACAAATTGCTATGAAACAAATGAAATCAATGAAATCTTAAATTATTAATTCTTTGAATTAAGTTTTCATTGTTTTCCTTTCATTTAATTTATGAAGTTTGTTAGAGAGATTTGATCCTTATAATTGACCCTACCGATCGGTGCAATAAAAATACAGAGTGAAACTTTTGCAGATTTTAGTCGGTTCGATTACCGGGTGGGGCAAGTGAATTTTCAAAAATAAAGGAATGTTTCCTTTAAGTAAAACTTTCTATCTACAGTATTAAGAGTACTTCCCCTCCAGGTGGCATTACAAATTTCCACCCGGTATTTTCACACTATATCTTTTTGTGATCTGTTTACGCCAAATACCGGTTTCGCGCTTAGTGTTATCGAGTTTGGTCGGTAGATCACATCGATCCAGCCGCCTCGATCTTTCTGGACTCCAACATAACCACCGCAGCACTTTGTTGCGATGGTAGCCATGAGGGTCGGTCTTAGCCACTCCTCTTCTGAAGGGAAATAAAGACAAAATCTCCCTTGGTGAAAGCCGGATCAAATAGTTGGGCAAGTTCAGGCGCGTGTACAGAAGCATCGCAAAAATGCACTAAAATGCATACCCCGGCTGCGGAGAGCCGGCGGTTATGTGGGGCTCTCTTCCCCAGAAGGCTTACCAATTAAAAACCTCAGCAATGCCCTTCCTCGCATGTAGGGAGCCTCCAGGAACGCTAAGCGACTTCCGTGAGCCCCCAGTCTCCGCTCCCCAATGCAGGGGGGGCCCTCCTCTTGGGTCGTCGGCGGGCGCGAGGAAGTCGCGACTGCTACGGCGACCCGGGATGGACCACGCCCCTTCCGTGGCCGGGGGGCTTCGTCGGTGGAGGAGACCGGGGGAGGTAGTGTAGCCTCCCCCGAGGAGGGCTCCCCTCTAGGCAGGGGAGCGGAGGCTGGGGGTTCCCGGAAGTTGCTTGATGTTCCCGGGGGCTCCCTGCATGCCTGAGGGAGGCCATCCCTGAGGTTTATAGTGGGTAGGCCTCCCCCTTCTGGGGAGGAGAGCCCCACATAACCGCCGGCTCGTCACAGCCGGGGTATGCAATTTAATGCATTTTCCTCAGGGGGAAAACAAAAAAAAAGGGGGGCCCTCCTCGGGGGATTCTACAATACCTCCCCCGATCTCCTCCACCGACCTGGCATTGTTGTTCGGTGCCAACCGACGGATACGGTGCGTTTTGACCAATTACTAATTCCGCAGTTCTGATGCGCGACCCGATCCTGCAAGAGAAGCGGCAGGAGCACGTGATGTTCCAGAAGTACGCGCTGGAACTGCTGGAGCGGGTCTCGGGCAAGAGCAAACACATGGGGGCCGAGTTCGAGACGTCTCTAGCGAATATACACAGGGTGAGTCTTATTTATATTTTCCTGTTAATAATAAAAATCACTTAAGTGTATGAAAATGTACAAAAAAATCATAATTAATTTATTAATTTATTTAGATTGATAATACATTATTATAAATGACAATCACTCGAGTAAGATATCTTTTACTACTTTAAAATGCATTCTAATAAGTGCGAGACAAGACAGAGCAGCGCCTCCAGCCAAAGAAAAACTAAACTTTTTTATGACAAAGTAAACAAATTGTTTACGTTTAGAAAATATATTGTAGCAATGTTACACCTCGATGCTGTCAAATCATCATTCTACGGCCACTTATGGCATTACCGACGTCAGTTGGAACAACAGCACGCATTTGTATTTTTTACTAGCTTTCTGCCCGCGGCTTCGCCTGCGTGGATTTCGGGATTGGATCTACAGAGGCTTAAGGGTCATAGCTTTTGCCCACGGCTACATATGCGCGGAAGTCGGTTTATGGCGCGAAGGTTTTACCGCGCTTCCCGTGGGACTATCCGTTTTTCCGAGATAAAAAATACCGCAAAACCTTGTTCAAGAATCACTCTATCTATTGATGAAAACCGCATGAAGATCTGTGCAGTAGTTTTTGAGCGAAACCTTTATTGCGCATCCCGTGGGATCTGACGATTTTTCCGGGATAAAAAGTAGCCTATGTTACTCAGGGATAATGTAGCTTTCCAATGGTGAAAGAATTTTTGAAATCGGTCCAGTAGTTTCGGAGCCTATTCATTACAAACAAACAAACAAACAAATCTTTCCTCTTTATAATATTAGTATAGATAATTATTAAATATCATCAACATATCATTTGAGTTTATCTTCTAAATTATTCTTTTTTATTACATATTTGAGTGCGTTTGACAACGGTTTTTCACCTGATGTTAAGTGAAGATGTTGCCTAAGGTGGAACACGCAAACTCAAATAGTGCCTATTTACTCTTGCCTTGAAAATCCCTATATTACAAGTATCGGGGAACAAATACGCAGGCAGGGAATTCAATTCCTTGGCGGTTCGCATTATGAAGGACGAAGCTAAACGAGAAGTACGAAAAGGTTGATTTAACCATGGAGGAAAATACTAACGAAGAAACGGAAGTAATTTAATTCTAAGTGATAAAATTGTCTCGGAGGTGAATGATAATTGTGAATTGGCTATGGAGAATATGTTAGAGTGGGACAATTTAGGTTTTTTTTAATTATTGCTAAAGTTGACAAACAAGCAGGCTGCCCACCTGATGGTGAGTGGTAACAGTCGCCTATAGTACATGTGGTTCCCACGAGATTCGCAGTAAATCTGCAAACCTCATAAGAACCACAGTGTACGTTGCCAAGTTGTGACATAAGATGTAAAGTCACAGTACCCAGTAATTTCACTGCCTATCTTACCCTTCACGCCGGAACACAGCAAAGCGAACCCTGCTGTTTGGCGGCGGAAATAGGTAAGACGGAGGTACCCATGCAGACGACCCTGGTACAGAGTCTACCTCCTAGAATTTAGGTACTGAAAATTACGAAGCAAGCTGTGGTAAGAGGCCGCGAGAAGAAAGTAACGAAGGATTTAAAACAGTTACGAAGCGAAAACAAAAGCGCCTTATACGAAGTGATTCTGCAAATAATCAAAGTTTCACATTGTTAGACATAGAAAGTGTTAATACCGAAAGTGAAATAGAAGTGAGTGTTACGTCCCTTTAGCCGTTGTTAAAACAGATGGCTTTTGCAAAACTATTAAAAGGTGAACAAATTAACAAAGTCTTAAATATCAAGTATAACAGCCCGTACTAATTGAATATCCGTTATGAAAATAAGATACAAGCACAAAAATTAATTGAATCCAAAAGAATTGCAGAATTAGGCTATAGATGCCAACCGGGGGAGGTAGTAGCCTCTCCCGAGGAGGGCAGGGGAGCGGAGGCTGGGGGTTCCCGGAAGTGGCTTTATGTTCCCGGGGGCTCCCTACACGCCTGAGGAAGGCCATCCCTGAGGTTTTTAGTGGGTAGGCCTCCCCCTTCTGGGGAGAAGAACCCCACATAACCGCCGGCTCGCCACAGCCGGGGTATGCAATTTAATGCATTTTCCTCAGGGGAACAAAAAAAAAGCTATAGATGCCAAATGACGCTGGAATCGCACATTTCTTATGGTGTTATAAAAGGGATTGATCTCGATATGGAAGATCAAGCCATAATCGAAAGTATAGAATGTCCGGTTGAAATACTATCTGTAGTAAGTTAGCGTGTAGATGTATTTGGAAGTAAACACCTTGAGCACATTAACTGTATTTAATAAAAATATGATTGAAGCTAATTATAATAAGAAATGCAGCTATTTTAACAAGCGTAAGCAATCAAACAATTAGGCGATAGTATTGCGTTGGAAGCTAAAGCGGAGTGTGTGTCTGCTGTGGGACATTCCTCTCTACTTTCTTCTGCAGAGGATTACTGTTTCAGTGGACTCTTCCGCCAACCGTGACAACGGTTGGGTCATTGGGGCGGTAGTGGCTGGTGTGCCCCCACCTTAGCTTCATGAGGTGCTCAACCGTTATATTTGGGAGCTTCCTCTGGGGTATTTTCTGTGAGTTAGTCGCTAATGTGCGACTAGCTTCTTAGGTGGTTCCTTCTACTTCTTCTTCCTCTTCATCCGTGGAGTGGAGGAAGAGGCTTCTTGGATAGGCTCGCCTTTCCGGTGGCCGAGTGTGATAAGGAGCTATGTTCTGAATGTGAGGGTGTCTTGAGCTGGTGGCTGTCTTTAAGAGTTTGGTTGCTGTCCTCTTTATAAATTGATCCAGCGTCTCAATACGTAAGTCGCGTGCTATGACGTCGTTCCTGAACGTAGCGTGGCGCTCCCACGATGTTTCGGAGCGCCAGAGACTGCTGCGCAAACAGCTTCTGCGCGCTGTCTTCCCGCTGATAGAGCGTACCACGCTGGGGCTGCATATGTTAATCGTGTGCAGAATGACTGCTTATATAAGGCGACTTTTACTTTTAGTGGCAGCTTGTGTGTGTCTGCCGGCCCGTCCGAAGCTTATATAGTCCCCACTCAGTGGGCGGCGGCTTGCTCGCAGGGACCGCCTAGTCCGCAGCCATACTTGTGTATTTGGCGTATCCGCGCTACGCGTGCGACTCGGCAGGTTTTCGCTCTGCGTCAACAATAGCGGCCATCGCGATGACGTAGGCATCGTACGATGTCTCGGATCTGGCCCAACTTATGAGCGGCAGACTTCGCAGTAGCGATTTGAGTCGCTACACTATCTATTAATAGATTAAACAGACTTGACTACAAGACTAAGGCAAGTGGGTGAACAGTGAATCAGTACGAGTGGTCTTTAATAGCGTTGTACTGCCAACTTTCGTTTATGGTTATGGCTGTAGAATTAAAGTAGAGCCATATGTTTTCCCTGTGACACAATTTTCCGGATGTTGGAGGTATGGACACATCATAAAGTTTTGCCCAGCAAAAAATGCTTTGTCCTAAATGTGGGCAAAACCATGAAAATTGTGACACGAAAGATATTGTTTGTCTAAATTGTAAAGGTCCTCATATAGTATTGGACAGATCATGTGCCATATTTCTTAAAGAGAATTGTATTCGTAAATTAATGTGCGAACATAATGTTACATATTATATAAGAGGGCACTACAAATATATATTCTAGAACGCGAATCGGCAAAAACGAACGAGTGTGACAGAATCAATCAAGTGAATGAAAATTCTGCAGATCGACCAATTTAAAAACAACAACATTCAGCTAATATCACGTATATAGATCATACAAAGATGTGGTGATATCGAAACCTGTACGTATAGAACGTACTTCG